>CM073482.1:49797500-50397500 GCA_037074505.1 Albizia julibrissin | reverse complement strand
TCATGGACTAAAATAAAACTTCAAACAAACATAAAGGACTAAACATATATTTTAATCCAGGTTTTTTAAATGAAGGAGTAAATGAATTAGTTCATTAATTATATAAAATAATTAAAAAAATAACACTACATGGAAAATTATTTTTGTTATTAAATTTTATTATTTTTTTAATAAAAAGAATAATTATAAAAATAAAGAAAATTATACCATTAAAGTTGGTATATAGTAGGGGGATAAATAAATTAAAATATCAGTTTTATAGAAATAGCAATTGAAAAATGTTTGGAGCAGTGAGTACACAAGATTATAATGGATGAAGATTTAGCTCGTTTGGATTAGTTTATGCAAGTTTCATAAGTGCTTATAAATCGTGATTCATTGAATACGAAGTAGCTTTTATGGTCTACGAAGTAGCTTTTACGGTCTACGAGGTAAATATGTAGAGGATATTTATCTCGATTTACGTAAATTGGGCTTATATAATAAGCCCGATTTACCACCGTTCAACCAAACAAGCTAATATTGAACAAATTCTTTTTACATGTGATAGAAATATTTTAAGTGAAAAAAATAAAAACACTAAAAAGTAGGAACTCATCACGTGATAATAAAGCACGTATTATTAATATAATTGATGTTGGAGGAGGAGGGATCGGAGGTGCCGAGTCTATATGAGTTGACATTTTATTAATATTTTATGCAAACACGATATTTTGCTTAACTTGGTTTTCTTTCAAGTATTGGCACTTGCAGACAAAAATTATTTAAGAATTCCCAATTGAATTTTCTTGGGCCAATTTTTTTTTTGGACGATTTTTGGGCCAATTCATTAAGCAATCGTTTAGTGGGCGAAGGTAAAAAGAATGCTAGTTAAAATAACGCCAAATGATTTTTTGTTATGCATAAATCGCAATCATTTCC
This sequence comes from Albizia julibrissin, assembly GCA_037074505.1. Lineage (NCBI taxonomy): Eukaryota > Viridiplantae > Streptophyta > Magnoliopsida > Fabales > Fabaceae > Albizia > Albizia julibrissin. The sequence continues at coordinate 50,396,579 of CM073482.1, read as the reverse complement.
CTATTTTTTTTTTATTCTGATAAATGTGCATGGGTTTGGTTGTCTACATCACGTACTCATAAATTACTATTAATTATTAATAATAAAATGTATATTTAGAGGCGAGAGCCAAGAGGGAGGCACATGCCCTTGAATTACATATGTTACAGGAGTGTTTCACGTGTTCACCCATTAACTTCAATTATTCAAAGATTACGTCTGAAGCTGGGTCCTTGAGAGTGTGGAATCAATGAAGTAAATAAATTAAATTCCCGCGAGTTGCTATTTGCTGATCATTAAATATAGTGTTGAGCTATATATTTTAAAATGCAATAATTATATAATTCCGGATCTGTAATATAATATTCATAAATGTACTGGTGATATTAAATGCCATACTTGTGCTTATTTACAGATCCACATCATTGATAATGGCTGAGAGCAGTTGATGATCATGGATAATAGTTTAATTTAATTTGCAGTTTGTTATGTTTCCTGTTGAGACTGCTGGTTTTATGTTTTTGTCTTTGCTGTCGTCTCTTTTCAAAGACCTTGGTACTTTGCTATTTAAATTAATGATAATAGTATCGTTCTTCTGGGCAAAAAAAAAAAAAAAAACATCACACATTTTCTCTCCCATGAAAACATAGAAGACGAGCTGAATTGAAAAAAGAAGAAGAAACCCAAATTTTGCAATAATCTCATATTCCTTGTTATTTCACATACAAGGAAAATGTTCACCTCAAGTTAAATAGCTTTCACACATCTGTAAATTAAAAGCTGATAATACTGTCTGTTGTATTGACTTTGATTTGTATATCAGAAAACAGGTTTTAATTTGAATTAGTTTGTAAGCTATAGCTAGCAAATTTTGTTGGACATTTTAATTATGTAATAAAGATGAGTAAGAGGAGTAGAAGTCATTTTTACGAGGAAGACAACTCAGTGTATAAGGCTCCTACCGGTTGAGGTTTAGGAGAAGAATAGATGTATGTAGTCTTACGTATTCATACAAGTTTCAGAATTTGAATCCGTGACCTCTATATTACAGGACATTAACCTTATCACCATATCAAGACTCACCATATGTATCATTAATTTACAATGGTACAGCTAAATCATAAATAAAGGTTTTAATTATATTAATGATAATGAGAGTAATATGCAAGCTATTCAAACTTTAGGCCTTACGGAAACCTATAACTATGGAAAAACGAAAAAGGGGGCAAAGAAGCGTGTTTGTAAGTTGTAACTGTGAATGAATGGGCTTTGCATAAAACCATGGAAGAACGACGTCGTAAATTAAGAAGCATGCGAATCATCAGAAGAGAGTGTATGCAAGGTAATGTGAACCATACAAAGAAAAGTGTTGTGACCAAAAGCACAAGGTACTGGCACTGCCAAAATATGCAACATTAAAGAGTTAGGTATTCCTGGATATGTTATCTTCCATGTTTTCAAAAACACACTTGTGAGTCATCATCCTTCACCCAACTTAAATCAATGGAAATACTAGTTTTAAGTATTACTATTCTGGTCGATTAATGAGTTGTATTTCATAAATCTATATATAATTAAGTTCCTGTGTAAATCTTCAAATCCTGTTGCCAAGAAGTTAAATTTCCAATATTTCAAGTGTCAAATTGTGTGGTGAAGAAGCATCAGAGAATGCCAAGAGCACGAGATTACACGCGAAGAAGAATACAAAGATTAGAGTCCCACATCGTGAAAGAGAGAAACGGGGGAGAGGAAGAGAGAGTATAAAAGGAAAGGAAGGAACACACTTTCGACAAACTTACCTGGACGGGGTCTTTGGGCGATCACCAAGGCCCATGGCCTAGGCCAGTGACCTCCATTGCACTTAGGAGGGGTGCTTGCCTACGGTCTACCTAAATTGGTGGAACCTACGTCATAATCTGTGGAAGTGGGGGCTTGCGTTCGCGCGCAGCCCCTTCCCAATGTTAGTTTAACTTATTTCTTTGGGTTGTTGATTCTATCTTTATTTGAAGTTTAAAATCTGATGAATTCTGTAGGGGGAGAACTCTGAAATATCTGTGCGGGATGATACATTGATCCGTCAATTTAAAACTTGCCTATTTAAATGATTTTGCAATTTCGGTGTTTTTATAGTCTTCCTTTTTCAAGAAAAAAGTGCAAGTAATTTTGAATATTCAGATGTAGTTTTATACTCCCCTCCTTTTTTCTTTTTATATTTTATAAAAACTTAATAACTGTATTAGTTAATTAAAAGCAATAAGAATGTTTGAAATATGTTCGAAATGATCAAAGAAAATGAAGAGGGAATGAAAAAGTCCATATTTTAATTAATGTCATATAAAAGATGGAAAAAACTCAATATTAAATATTGAGATAATTTTTGTCGAGCATTTATAAAAAAAACTAAACCAAGAGCTCTAATAAAAACGAGAGGAGAAAGTATATCGGAAATTTAGCATGCACTTGTAAGATGATTTAAATATTCTCATACCGTTCTAAAGTGTGGCTGGGCTGCGACTGTAAGTCCACATGGGATAGGGTTGAGGAGGCATAGAGCAAGTCGCTGATGAGGCAACTGTGCGACGGAGATGGTATCGCAATAATGGGAACTTCAGAGTTAAGAGTCTTTTCTTATCCAGACTCTGCAACTGGCAATCTGAGGGACAAAATATGTAAAGCTTAAAGTGACGCAAATATGTCACTCTTTTCACGTAACAGCTTGCTCACTAATCCATGCATGGGTTCCGTCGTCTTACTAATAATATTGTCTCTGTAAAGAGATTTGTTCATTCACCTCTCTAAAATGGAGAGAGTTCTCTACTTTTAACTTTAATGAATGGATTCGGTGGAATATCAGTGGCCCAAGGGCAGTTCTTCACAATACTAAAATATGCTGGTGGATATGGCGTCGGCGGAACTTTTTTTTTTTTGTTGGGGGGGGGGGGGGGGGAGATCCTAATAACATGCTGGTGGCGCGCTATGACGTTGAGTTCTAATGGTGGTTTGAGTCAAGGGCTGCCAAGTTTACCAAAGTGAAAAAAAAAAAGATTATGTTTTATAAAACTTTGAATATGGCTGACTGCTAATTATTTATAGGTAACGTCGGACACAGTTTTTCTGCTCATCCAAAAGCTTTTTTGATCTGGATCGTCTAAATCAGATCTGGATGATCTAGATTTAATTTTTTTAATTAGTGATTTTTAAATAAAAAATTATTTTTTTAAAAAATGTTAGTTAAAAGATTATTTTTATTTTAGATTCTCTACCTATTAGAATAATTTTTTTAGAAAAAACTACAAAAAAAATTAAATCTAAACGATTAAGATGAAAAGAGGTTCCCAGGAAAATTGGATTCCGTCTTTACTTGATTGTTTCACAAAAATCCAAGTATATCCCCCCTCCCTCTTCTTCTTCCTCGTATATGCTTGATTGTTTCCTGGGTAATGGTATGTTATTATACCTTTTTAAGAGTAATGAATTAATTTATTACAAGTATATAACAAATTAGTTAGAATAACTATGTTTAGTTAGGAAAAGTTGTTATAACAAAAGTGTATCTGTATAGTTGTAATTAAGCCTATATAAGTACATGTGTATCATTATTTGCGATTAAGAAATAAGATTCTAAAATTTCCATTTCTCTTCTTGCTTTACCGACTCTACATCACTTTCCTTTCTCTCTCTCTCCTTTTGTTTCCATTTCCGTATCTACTTTCCCAAAAATGGTATCGACCTTTCTTTCTTCTTCCTCTCTCCCTGGAAATTCCATCGGCATCCTCTCACCATCATAGCTTGAGTCACTGCAAAATATCGCAAATCCCTATTTTCTTCATCCTAATGAGAATCATTCTCTCGTCTTAGTGTCTCCGATTCTCACCAGTAATAACCATCACTCATGGGCAAGAGCCATGAAGATGGCTTTAATGTTGAAAAACAAGCTGCATTTTATTGATGGCTCGATTCCTATACCAGCGGTGACCGATTCTCTGTACTCAACTTGGCAATGTTGCAACATGATGGTTTTGTCGTGGCTTACTCATTCGATTTCACCTTCACTGGCTCAAACTATCTTGTGGATCGATAGGGCTTGTTATGTTTGGGAAGATCTTAAAGCTCAGTTTTCTCAAAACAACATTTTTCAAATTGCGGATTTGCAAGAAGAGATTCAAAGCTTGAAACAAGGAGATCTTACTGTAAGTGATTATTGACTTTGTGACCCATGCTTTCTCTGGGATGAATTCTTGACTTTGTGACCCATGCTTTCTTTTTTCTGTACTCCGACATGTTTTTGTGGTGTCGTTGACACATATAAACGACATATTAATCAAGATTATGTTATACGGTTTCTAAAGGGTTTGAGTGATCGTTTTTCCTTAGTGAAATCACAGATTATGTTAATTGATCATTTACTGAATATTAATTAAGTGTTTGCCTTGGTTCAACAACAAGAGAGAGAAAGAGATGGGATATCAAGTAGTTGAGGTTACCACATTGCTTGCCAAAACTTCTTAGTTGGCCTCTGGTACTGGTGTCACAGGGCAACATAAGCCCACTAGTTCAGGTTCTCATTCTTTTAAGCAATGTACTTATTATGGTAAACCTAGACATACCAAAGCTACTTGTTATAGGAAACATGGGTTTCCTTCTGGTTTCAAGTTTAGGAATGCTAATTCCATTCATTCTATCAATGCTATATCATTTGAGTCTGTTTCTGGTAAAACTATTACTAAGTCTAATCAGGTTGCCAATGAAACTTATAGTTTTACACCTAAACAGTATCAAAAATTGCTAGCTCTTGTTCAGTCTGAAAACTCTGTTGCTTAGCCCTCAGCTTCTGTTAACAATATCATAGCAAATAGTATTCCCTCTTCATATGTTTTTACATCTCTTTCTGATTCCTAGATCATAGATTTAGGAGCTGCTGACCATGTATGTTATAATCTTGCTTTATCTTCATCATATAAGCGCATCTCACCTATATCTATAAATTTACCGGATGGCACTTAGGTTTTAGCTTCATATCATGGAGCTATTTCATTTTCTGATGCCTTTATAATTCATGATGTTTTGTATGTCCCGAATTTCTATTTGAATTTGAGTTTTGTGTCTAAACTCACCTTATTTCTTCCATGTACTATTTCTTTTCAGACATCTCAGTGCCAAATCATACTCCGAACTTCAGAGAAGATGATTAGTTTAGTTGATCTCATTAAAAGGCTTTATAGCATGAAAAATGCAGCATTGAAAGCGCTCCTCTAGTTAGTAATGTTTCTACCATACCTATAGATTCTCCAACTTTTGATCTTTGGCATTTTCGTTTAGGGAATTTGTCTAAGAATACTTTGTCTTCTATTCACAAGCAATTTCCAGAAGTTGTTTCCAATTCTTCCTTTCATTGCTGTGATGTTTGTCATTTTGCCAAGCAACGAAAGTTGCCATTTCCTGTAAGCACTACTACTTTAAATAAAGTTTTTGCATTAGTTTATATAGACATATGGGGCCCTTATCGCTTACCTTCTGTGCATGGTCATAAGTATTTTTTAACCATTGTTGATGACTATTCACGTTATACATGGATTTATTTGCTTAAACATTAATATGAAGTTAAATCTTGTATTCAAAACTTTGTTAAACTTGTTTCAACACAATTTCATGATTCAAACCAAGTCGTTCGGTCTGATAATGGAATTGAGTTTCAAATGACAAATTTTTATAATCAGCATGGTATTCTCCACCAAACCTCTTGTACTGAAACTCTTGAACAAAATAGCAAGGTAGAAAGAAAGCATCAACATATTTTAAATGTGACTAAGGCTCTTGTTTCAAGCTCATATTCCAAAGGTGTTTTGGTCCTATGCAATACTTCATGCTATCTATATCATCAATAGATTATCTACACTACTACTAGGAAACAAGAGTAATTATGAACTATTGCTTGGTACACCACTAGATTTTGGCATATTCAAAGTTTTTAGATGTCTTTGTTTTGCATCTTCTTTAACTCATCAGCACACTAACTTGGATCCTCGGACCCATAAGAGTGTATTTTTAGGATTTAAAGATGGGACTAAAGGATATGTTACATTGGATATTCATACTAGACACATTTTTGTTTCTAGAAATGTTCATTTTTTAAGTCCATTTTTCCTTTATGCAATTTATCTTTTGTCATTGAGTCAAACTATATTCCCTCTCCTCAAGAAACTCCATCTCTTGATTTCTGTGATGAGCCCCCTTTACTGTCCACTTCCACTCCTAGTTCCACATCCCTTGGTTCTTCTATTCCCCCTCCTAGAAGATCTAATAGGTCTCGCCGCTTACCAACATATCTGCATGGTTATCATTTTGCTCTTTAATGTGCTTCAGCCCTACCAGATTCTTTAGAGGAAGGTATATATCATCCCCTGTCCACTGTTCTTTCTTATAATCATTTATCTCCTTCTTATTCTCATTTTGGTTGTTCCATCTCTACTGATGACATACCTAAAACTTATTCTAAAGCCATTAAACATGAGGGCTGGAGAAATGCTATTAAGGCTAGACTTGATGCTTTGCAAGAAAATAATACATGGGTGTTAACTGATTTACCTAATGGAAAGCACCTAATTGGATGTAAGTGGGTTTTTGCTAAGAAATACAACTTAGATGGTAGCCTAAATAGGTACAAAGGTAGATTAGTTGCTCAGGGCTTTACTCAAGTAGAAGGGATTGATTATCATGATACTTTTTCTCCTGTTGCTAAGCTTACCACATTGAGATTATTGCTTGCTTTAGCTGATGCCCAGAATTGACACTTGAAGCAATTAGATGTTAATAATGCCTTTTTGCATGGGGATCTTGATGTGGAAGTTTATATGCTTCCCCACCTAGTTTACATGTTTCTTCTCCTAATCAGGTTTGTAAACTCTAACAATCCCTTTATGGTCTTAATTAAGCAAGCTAACCAGTAATGGTTTTTTAAGTTGTCTAAGGCACTCCTTTCATGTGGTTATCAACATTCTCAAACTGATCATTCTTTATTTCTTAAGTATACTGATTCTTCTTTTACTGCCTTACTTGTTTACATGGATGATATTGTTATTGGAGGTACATATTTTCTTGAGATTAATAAAATCAAGTCTTATCTTGATGCTTGTTTTAAGATTAAGGATCTTGGTGATGTCAAATATTTTTTGGGTCTGGAAATAGCTCGCAATTCCATTGGTATCTCTCTTTGTCAGTGCAAATTTGCTCAGGATATTCTTTCGGATGTTGTTTTTCTGGAGTATAAACCTACTAGTACTCCAATAGCTTGGAATCTTAAGCTTTCTAAAGATTCTGGAGTTCCTCTTGATGATTTTTCAGCATATCGTACGTTAGTTGGCCGCTTATTGTATTTGTCTAATACTCGGCCTGATCTTGCTTTTGTTGTCCAGCAACTTAGTCAATTTTTTCAGCAACCCACTGATGTTCATTTAAAGGCTCTTCACAGAGTATTGCGATATCTTAAGGGAGCTCTTGGCAAGGGTCTTTTCTTTCCAGCTTGTTCTACTCTCAAACTTAGTGCCTTTAGTGATTCTGGATAGGCAGGTTGTCTTGACACTAGAAGATCAATTACTAAGTTTTGTGGCTTTCTTGATCAAGTCCTTATCACTTGGAAGTCTAAGAAACAACCGACTGTTTCTACTTCTTCATCCGAAGCTGAATATTGTGCCTTGGCAGCCACTACTTATGAGTTGCAATGGATGTCTACTGTGCTCAGGGATTTTGGGCTTCCACCTACTTCTCCTGCCTCTTTGTATTGTGATAAACAATTGGCTAGACATATTGATGCTAATCCCACCTTCCATGAACGGACCAAGCATCTTGATATTGATTGCCATGTGGTTCGAGAAAAGCTACAACAAGGTTTAATTCATTTACTGCCCATTCGAACACATGATCAAGTTGTTGATATCTTCACCAAACCTTTAGCTCCTTCTATTTTTTTTACATTACTTACCAAGCTAGGCATGATTGATATACATATGCCAGCTTGAGGGGGGTATCAGGATATAACAAATTAGTTAGAATAACTATTTTTAGTTAGGAAAAGTTGTTATAACAGAAGTGTATATGTATAGTTGTAATTAAGCCTGTATAAGGACATGTGTATCATTATTTGAGATTAAGAAATAAGATTCTAAATTTTCCATTTCTCTTCTTGCTTACTGTAATATTTATATATACAGTTTTTTCTTTCAAAACAACTTTTTATATGTTGATATAATTAACACTCCATTTATCTTGTAACAAAATCTCATAATAAAGTTATATATGCTAACTAAAAACAATCCTCGCGTGTGAAGAAAAAAACAAAAAATTGTATTTAACATGTGTATAGTTTTATTTGCATTTCATATAGTGACAATTAAGTTCCAGCAACTTCCCAATCTCATGTTGGGGAGGAACTAGAAAGTGAACTTAACTTTTCTAATAGGCTAGTGTCAAATCGTGTCGTTTTTAAGAAGCAGGAAACCTAGCTAAAATATAATGTGGTTATAGCCCCACATCGGCCGGATGAAAAGTGAGAGAGATGAAGAGAGGTTATAAAATGAAGGGAAGGGGCACCTTATAACAATCTTATCTGGACAATTAAGAAAGGAAAAGTCATTGACACGTCTCAAAGACCCAAAAAAAATTATAAAAGTTTCTCAATCCAAATTCTCATATAAAAAAAGTTCTGATATTTGCTTTTTCATGATTAATTGAGAATATAAAATGTCTAAATTGCCTCCAATGAATTAAAAAGGAAAAGAACAGCAGGAGGAGTGTGGGGAGCAGTTGCAGCGGCTTTTGGTAGGGTTGAGGTGGAGGGATGAGTAGGGGCAACTTTGGAGGTTTGATCAAAGCAAGAAGTAGCCAAAAGGCCCAAGACGACGAACACTTGAAGAGCAGCAAAAAGCCATGGCAAGATCTGAAATTGAAACATAGAGAAGAAAAAGAAAATGAAAGATGAGTGGACTATGTGCTAGAAGCTAGGTAAGTATTGCTAATATTTTGCTAAAGATCTGAACCATTAAATTTGGGGTTTCATCGTGGTTGAGTAGTATGAATAAAATGATGCTTTGCTTTTTGGTAAGGTAACAGAGGGATTGCTCTGTTTTAAGTGAGAATGGTTAAATATGATGAAGGTGTTTGCTTACAAAACACTGATATGGGATAAAAAAAGTGTTGTTAATACGTGCAGCTGTAGTTGTTAATATGTCTGTTGTAGTTGTTAATGCAAAGTGTATGTTGCAGATTGTGACAGATGAGACATGTGAAATTCTTATATGTTAAAATCAGCTTGTCAAAATAAGTCATGCAGTTGTGAATATATGTATTAGGACTTGTCAAAATAGGCGTATTCTCTGGCCAAAATTGGCACATGTAGTTGTGAAATTTCAAAACTCCTGTGGGGAGGGAAATGACTCATCAATGTATGAAAAAGATATTGTCAAAATGACTCATTAAGTTGTGAAAATTGACAAAACCAATTGTTAAAATTGTCATATGCATTTGTGAAAGTTAAGACTTGTAATCTCACGCAGGTATAAAAAAGAAGTTGTCAAAATGACTCATCAAATTGTGAAAATAGGTAAAATCAATTGTTAAATTACTAAAGACAACATAGTCAATTCACATTCCTAATTAATCACAAAAAAGTCCCTAGAGACTATTTTGATTTAAGAATTTGGATTGAGACTTTTTTTATGTTTTTTTTTTTTTGGTTATTGGACCTGAAAGTAAGTGATTTTTCCATTAAGAAAGGCTGAAATTGAAATTAATTGTAGTTGGAGAGGGCTTCCAATGGGAGAAGAAAATACCAAGAATGGAGAAGGCATTGGTCAAATTTTAACACAGACTAACCATATCATGTATTTCTTCCATCACTTTTAAGAGTTATTACCAATGTATTAGTTTAAAACAATAAACAAGGAAAAAGGTGTTGCCTATTTTTCAAAAAACATCTTTATTTATGGAGAGTGTGTGGGTGAGAGAGAATGAGTGAGAATAGAGATGAGGATAATGAGCTGAAAAAAATAAATGAAATAGACATGTAACTAATTAGGGATAAAATTAAAAAAACGCATTAAAATTTTAGGCAATTACAAAATCTAAAACCACCCCATTCAAAAAATTGTAGCATATAAAAAAGAAGCGAAGGGAATATATTTTAAGAAATTTTTAAAAAATCGACACATCTTAAAAATTAAATTTAATGTAATCTTTTATTTACTTTTTTGTAGCTATTATTATGGTCATTTGATATGCACTTTTTAAAGAGTAATTTATGAGAAACAAAAATAGCAACAATAGTTCTTCAACATAAAAGAAGATTCTTTTTACTTCTTCAGCATCAAATTGTGAAAAACAACAACAGCAACAATAGTTCTTCGAGACATTTTTTAAAATTCAATTGAAATTGACTATGTGGAGAGATAACATTTAAAAAAGTATCCGCCAATTCTTTGTTCACGTAATTTTATTATTGATAACTGATCCAACAGCATTAATCTCAATCTGAAACAAACAAAAGTTAGTGGGGGTAGGTTTTCCCATAATTATCTGATTAAATCAATTTTTTTAGAACAGAAAGTTAATAAAGTTGGTGCCCCGTGATGTATTTGTTTAATCCAGTTCCACAACCTAACTTTGATACCAAAAGAATCACTAAACTCTTTATGAGTGCTGTGAGGCGATGGCGCCACCCTGGCTTTTGCTGGCAAAAAAAAAAAAATTGTGGTAAATTAATTATAAATATTTTTTAATTGAAGGAGTAAATGAATTAATTCATTCATTAATTAAAATATAATACTACATATTATATAAATTAATTAAAAAACACTACATTGAAAATTATTTTTGATATAAAATTATATTTTTTTGTAAGAAGATAATTTTAGAAAATAAAGAAAAATATACTATATATTAAAGTTGGCATATAGTAAGGGGATATATAAAATATCAATTTTATACAAGTAGAGATAGGAAAATGTTTGAAGCAGTGAGTAAATATTCTTTCTTTAAGGTGTGCTGTTATGAAGATTAGAATGGATGAGGAGAATAATATTAAACAATTGTTTAGTTGGAAGGTAAAAAGTGTGTTATTAGTTAACGCCAAATGTTTTTTGTCATGCATAAATCACTAATCTCTCCCCTTATTTTTTATTCTGATAAATGTGCATGTATATGTGGTTTGTTGTCTACAACTCTACATCACGTGCTCATAATTATTAATTATTACTATTATTGATAACATGTATATTTAGCTAGGTTATGAAACCTATATGGGACAGGCTTGTTCAGTCCGAAAACTAGTGAACCGGTCCGGAAGTCAAACCAGTTTGCTTTTTAAAAAAAAAATTCAATTTTTAATTTTTTTTATAATTTCATATTAATAATCATGAAATCTTCATTTTTTTTATCGGTTTGGTCTTCATTTGAAACCGTGACCCCAAGGTTATATGACAACAACCTTATCTCTATAGACCAAGCTCACCCTTACATTAATGATACATGAGAGTACTATGCAAGCTATTCTTTTTTTTTTTTGCCATCAAACAGATCATATCATTGAAAATAACCATAGTCCATACAAATTATACATCCGATGACGAGAAACATAAAAGCAACACCAGAAAACTACAAACATATAAAGACGACAACAAAAAACCAGAAAACAAAACCCAGAGCACTATCTTCAATCTAGCTCTCTTGCAAAAAGTGTTGCATCTTTTTCCAACAGTCTCCTCAATTGGTCTGGAGGATAAGCGACCCAATCGTATGGGCAAAAACCTCCAATTGAAGCTTTAGCAACCCAATCAGCTACTAAATTTGCTTCCTTAGAAATCCAATTATACGAATGGTTTTGAATTAGTTTCCTTAATTCTTGAATATTCTCAAGGATATTTATACACATCCAATCATTATGAGAAGAGTCACTATTAATGCTCTTAATCAAAGTCAAATTATCTGACTCAACACAAACATTATCAAGCTGAATTTCATAGACATATCTAAAAGCTTGCAGAATTGCCAAAGCTTCAGCCATAAAAGACGAGCTAGCTTCAACAATCCTAGTGACCCCATCAATCATCCACCCATTAGAATCCTTCACCACAAAAGCAATAGCACCATTAGTATCCACCGGAGAGAAGGCACAATCAGAATTGATTTTGAGGGTTTTACCTACAGGCCGTTCCCATACTCCTTGCCCTCTACTTCGCCTTTGCACTTCTAAGTTCAATTCATCATCTTTCTTAATCCATCCTTGAGCTTTACAATATTCCTGAAGGTGCTTCCCTACTTGAACAAAATTAAATATAGGATCAGGATTTTTATTTTCAAAAATAAATGCATTCCTAGCTTTCCAAATTTACCACAAGATCATAGCATAAAGAGCTTTTTGCCAGTCATCAAAATTTGAATCTCACAAACACACCCTAACCCACTGCTCCATATTCAAATTTTCACGCTCGCTGGGTCTAAACGAAAAGCTACTGCCAAACCAAGTGGCTTTGGCTTCATCACATTCGTAGAACAGATGCTCTAGAGTTTCCCTATGCTTATGACAAACCAAACAAAGATCCACCACACAACATCTTCTCTTGCATAAATTCTGAAAAGTAGGTAACACATTTGCCATAATTCTCCACAAAAAATTCCTGATCTTATATGGAACTTTTAGACTCCAAATTTCCTACCAAACTCAGCCTTGCTTAACATTTGAGGATGACGGTATGTTTTCCTGATCTCATCTAGTATGTTTTCCAAATTTCCTCATGAATCCTTCCAAATTTGTGAGCCATCATCCTTGACCCAACTTAAATCAATGGAAATACTAGTTTTGAGTATTACTATTCTGGTCGATTAATGAGTTGTATTTCATAAATCTATATATAATTAAGTTCCTGTGTAAATCTTCAAATCCTGTTGCCAAGAAGTTAAATTTCTAATATTTCAAGTGTCAAATTGTGTGGTGAAGAAGCACCAGAAAATGCCAAGAGCACGAGATTACACGCGAAGAAGAATACAAAGATTAGAGTCCCACATCGTGAAAGAGAGAAACGGGGGAGAGGAGAAGAGAAAGTATAAAAGGAAAGGAAGGAACGAATTCAACATACTTACCTGGACGGGGTCTTTGGGCGATCACCAAGGCCCATGGCCTAGGCCAGTGACCTCCATTGCACTTAGGAGGGGTGCTTGCCTAAGGTCTACCTAAATTGGTGGAGCCTACGTCATAATTTGTGGAAGTGGGGGCTTGCGTTCGCGCAGCCCCTTCCCAATGTTAGTTTAACTTAATTTATTTGGGTTGTTGATTCAATCTGTTGTTAATTTTATTTGAAGTTTAAATTTTGATGAATTCTGTAGGGCGCGCGAGAACTCTGAAATATCTGTGCTGGATGATACATTGATCCGTCAATTTAAAACCTACCTATTTAAATGATTTTGTAATTTCGCTGTTTTTCTTGGTCTTGTGTGGAGCAAGTCGCATGGTAACTGTGCGACGGAGATGGTATCGAACTAATGGGAACTGGCAATCTGAGGGACAAAATATGTAAAGCTTAAAGTGACGCAAAGATGTCAAACTCTTCACGTAACAGCTTGCTCACTAATCCATGCATGGGTTCCGTGACTGTCGCTCACCCCTCTAAAATGGAGAGAGTTCTCTACTTTGAACTTTAATGAATGGATTCGGTGGAATATCAGTGGCCCAAGGGCAGTTCTTCACAATACTAAAATATGCTGGTGGATATGGCGTCGACGGAACTTGTTTATATTTGAAAAAGAAAAGATCCTAATAACATGCTGGTAGCGCTCTATGACGTTGAGTTCTAATGGAGGTTTGAGTTAAGGGATGCCAAGTTTACTAAAGTGAAAAAAAAAAAAGATTATGTTTCATAAAACTTTGAATATGGCTGACTGCTAAATTATTTATAGGTAACGTCTTTACTTGATTGTTTCATAAAAATCCAAGTATTCCATCCCAACCCCCCCCCCCTTCTTCTTCCTATATACTTGATTGTTTCCTGGGTAATGGTATGTTATTATACCTTTTTAAGAGTAATGAATTAATTTATATATACAGTTTTTCTTTCAAAACAACTTTTTATATGTTGATATAATTAACACTCCATTTATCTCGTAATAACAAAATCTCATAATAAAGTTATATATATATGCTGACAAAAAACAATCCTCACGTGTGATTGTGAAGACAAAAACAAAAACTTGTATTTAACATGTGTATAGTTTTATCCGCATTTCATATGGTGATAATTAAGTTCCAGCAACTTCCCAATCTCACGTTGGGGAGGAAGTGAACTTAACTTTTCTAATAGACTAGTGTCAAATTGTGTCGTTTTTAAGAAGCAGGAAGCTTGGCTAGAATACTGTGGTTAGAGCCCCACATCAGCCAGACGAAAAGTGAGGGAGAGGAAGAGAGGTTATAAAATAAAGGGAAGGGGCATCGTCACAACATACTTACCTGGACAATTAAAAAACGCTGACATTGAAATTAAGGATCTGTTTGGTATGAGGTGATAGGAGGGTAATAGGGGGATTTTGTTCTCTTTTTGTTTGAATTAGGAAAAATTTTCTCAACCTTTTCCTCCTAACCCTTCCCTCCAAAATTAAGGGAAATTTAGAGGGAAAAGGTTAATATTTAGATATATATTAATCAATAGGTCTTTACTATTTTATAATATTTTCATAGTGCCCTTTCTATTCTTTATCTAAAACTGTTACACATTTTATAATTATATTTATTTAATTTTCATAAAATATGTTAGAAAGTTATAAAATACAAATTAAATGAAATAAGGGTAAAGTTGTCCATATAAAAATGTTTCCCCTCCTATACCAAATAAGGTAATGTTAAAATTCCTCATCTCCCCTCTCTTTTTGTCAATCCAAATAAGGTAAAAAAAATCTCTCTCAAATCCTCCCCTCCCCTCCCCTCCCTTCTATTAAAATTCTTCCCCTCCCTTTTATCGAGTCAAACATAGCCTAAGTGTAGTTGGAGAGGGATTGCAATGGGAGATGAAAATACTAAGAATGGAGAAGGCATTAGTCAAATTTTAATAGAGACTAACCCTATCATGTATTTCTTCCATTTTAAGTGTTATTACCAATGTATTAGTACCTTCAAATTAACAAGTGGCACTTAACTAAAGTACCACCATTTCAATAAAATAAAACCTTTGCTTCCCATGGCTCTCCCTCCCTCTCCTTATATAACTGTTTATTTGTGAGACATTGATTTGAATCGTGTTTCGACTCAATTTAATACGTTATCTCCTCTCCCTCTCCTTATATAACTTTTTATTTGTGAGACATTGATTTGAATCGTGTTTCGACTCAATATAATACGTTATCTCCTCTTGCTATTTGTCGATTTGCCATTTAGTCTCGACTCTCAAGAACATGCATGATTTGGTCCACCGATTGTGCTTGTGTCTGTAACACACAATAATTATTCATCTGTCCTGTGATGATGAATTCAAATACATGCATTTACCCTCATTAATTCCAAAAGCTAATTTATTTTACTCATCAGATTTATTTTTAACATAAGATCTAATTAGAAAGTTAATAATAGTCATAAATATAAGACTTATTTCATATATTTATCAATTTTTTAAAAATTAACTATATTAATCAAGTAGTAAGAGAAGAAAGGAGAAATTAAAAAACATGATTAGGATGTTTTATAAAAAACATATCATTCTAGTTAATTGAAATTTTAGGTGGCTTTGTATATTATAGGCTAACCTTTTTTTTAAAACAAAAAATAACAACATGTGATTTAAAGTAAAAAATTTAAACCTCAATAATGTTAAAACTTTGAAATGTCATAAAATTTTTCAACTGATCTAAAATTTAAAGGATTTTGTAGATATTTGACCCAAAATAGGGGCAGTGTTTGAAAACTCAAAACATTTTTTTTACCGTTCAATAGTTTGAACAACTTTCAACAACTTTTCTTATTTTATAAATATGGTTAAAAATAATCCTTATAAAATGCATGGAAAGGATCAAAGGAACAAGTTGGCTTTTCTAATCTCTTTATCACCATGTTTAAACATCAACATATGCCATGAAACTCTAACAAATAAACGCTCTGCATTAATAGTTAACACACCAAATAACAACACTTTTCCTCTCCTATATATATATATATATATATATATATATATATATATATTAAATCTCACACGTTCCTATTGAGAAGCAAGAAGAAGCAAAACTTTTCAAGATTAATTTTCAGATCACCACAATTTTTGCTACTTGAAAATCATGGACAAAGTTTCCCTCAAGTTAACTTTCCTCGTTCTGCTTATTGGTATGTATACTACTCTCTCCTTCTCGATTTCTTCATTTTCCATAACAAAATCGTTCGGAATTTTTTTGAAAAAAATTAATATTATTTGAAGCATTAAGTTTCATTTTCATCAGAAAACAAGTTTTATTTCTAAAGGCAGTTTATAGGTAAAGTTGTGTGTTTTTACACTAAGACTGATAACAAACATATGAAATTATATACTTCATCGGATTCTTAATATAAAAATTTTATAACTAATTTATGTATATTAAAAAAAATTAATTAAGTTAATTATATATAACAAATGCACATTATGTTTTCTTAAGATATCATTTTTCATTGTGTCTATTGTAGCAACCCGAAACCCACTAACTATTTGCAATCAACAGGATTATTTTAGAAAAAAAATTTATAAGACAAAATGAATTGGGATCTTTATATTTAAAACTAAAGTAAGTTTTTTTGTTCAGTTCCTGTAAATGTGTGCGCTCACGGGTACTATGAGAAAACAGTCCAAAGTAGACCAAAGTCAAAAATTTAATTTATTGCAGAGTTCATTTTATTTTTAACAATAACACTAGAATCATACAGATGATATTGTTATATGAATACATGCAGGATGTTCAGTTGCGAGGGAATTAAGCGGCGGAGACGAAGAGTTTGAGAAAGGAGCCATAGGCATAGTAAGTGAGTTAGGCGAGGGGAAGAACGACGTCGTAAATGGGGAATTATGTGGTGTGGGTCGGTGCAAGATTGTATTGAGGTGCCCTCCTGGATTCTGCGGTGCCAACGTATGCCACGGCAAGCACTGTCATTGTGAATGCGTTCACCATCATTAATATTCCAAAAACTAATTAATAATTATATTATTAATATAAACATGCCATTAAAACCATGCTTTGGTTTCATATATACATGTATGTGATTATGAGTTCAATGTACCTGGTTCTGAGTTGTTGACAGAAGATTTAGGTCTTCTTATTTCTTGTCGTTTTTTTTTTCAAAAAGATAAATATGAAATGTGTGTGTGTGTGTGTGGAATTTTCACTCCGAAATAATTGGAATGATAATTCAAATGCAACTTGTTAAGCAAATCGTGAATATAACTTCATTAATCACAAATAATTGTTTAATTATAAGAGACAAATCAACACTTCTAAGAATGATTACCATATGCATGTTACCCCCTCTCTTTTCAATGTTGGGACTTGGAATTCCACATTCCTTCACAAAGTAATCTTGCACTAGGTCTCTCTTTATATAGAGCCTTGCATGATTAACAACTAATTGAGACTAATATCTCTAACACAGCTCATCGTTTAAGTGGACTATGAAGCTAACGAAAATGAATCATAAGAAGAGCGTAACAAAAAGTAATCGTTTCCTTCACCCCAAATGCAATCATTTTAATCACTGATGCTTAGGCTGTTAATATGTGAAAAAACTACTAATTCCTCATATTGCAAGTACTGGTAATTAGCGGTGTTATTGATATCACGTATGATGCAACTTTGCTTTTAAAAAAATTTCAATAATGTCACATTTCAAGAACTGAAACTTGCACAGCATTTTATTAAAAATGAAAAGTAGCGATATCTCATACGATACTTTCCAAAGGCAATGGTGGGGTGGGATGAAGGAATAGATATGCCAATGTTTGGAAGAGAACTTAGAAACACATGTAATACCACAAAAATAAAAGAACTTGTACAGAATTTGAACTACTTTTCTTAGCTGGATTATGCAATTTTTTTTATATATATTTCAGAAAGTCACAAATTAAGTTCCTGTAATTTTTCAGCAAGTCTCACATTGCGTCGCTAACAAAGCAGGAGAAAATAGAAATTGCCAGATGATAGGGATGAATTAACTAAGAAGGAAGAAAGGCTGATACACACACACATGCATCAACGTTAGAGAGTCCCACATCAGACAGATGCTAATTGGCCTGGGCCTGGGCCTGTGACCTCTTTAGAAGGGTGCAAGCCTAAGGTCTACTTAATTGGTGGAGCCTACGTCATAATTTGTAGGAGAGGACGCGGCCCCTGTCCAAAATAGAGCCCACTATTTAAGTCTAACGAACGAGCACATGTACAACGTTGTGGTCCGATCCCACTTTTAAGCTGAATAGTTATTCGTCCAATTGTGAAGCTCACTTTGGGTTTCAGTGCATGATATCGCTTAAAGTATATTAAGCCGGCTTTTGCTAACTTTGTCAATGTTTTAGAAATTGGACTGGATGTCGGGCCAGAAAGGTAAACAGGTCATGGTTCAACTGATTGAATCGGTTGTTCGGTCGGATCGGTGATGTAATAATTAAATTTAATACACACACACAATTAATCTAAAGAACGAGCACATGTACAACGTTGTGGTCCAATCCCACTTTTAAGCCGAATAGTTATTCGTCCAATTGTGAAGCTCACTTTGGGTTTCGGTGCATGATATCGCTTAAAGTATATTAAGCTGGCTTTTGCTAACTTTGTCAATGTTTTAAAAATTGGACCGGATGTCGAGCCAGAAAGGTAAGCGGGTCATGGTTCAACCGATTGAAACGATTGAACCGTTCGGTCGGATCGGTGATGTAATAATTAAATTTAATACACACACACACAATTAATCTTTAATCTAATTTCATAGGAAGTTAATAAAGTCACAAAATACAATTTAAAGAAGAACATTAAGTCAATCATCAACCTAACAAAATATACTAACAATAATGATTTTATGACTTGTCAAATATTGATGGCTCTTGATTGATTTAAGCATAAGTCTTTTGAAATGCATTTAGATTATACCACTCTGATCCTATTTATAAGTCTTTTTTTACCAAAAAATCTGGTTTTATTTATAAGTTCAGTTTCAGTGTAATAAATGAGATTATGACAATTTTACCCCTATTTATTATACAAATGAATAAATAATTTAAAGATTGATAGAGAAAAAAGAGTTAAAAAATACTCATTCATAAATGAGGGCATAGTTGTAAATTTACCCTATAATCATTGAGTTAACTATATCTCCTTGGTATGTGAGATTTAGTTAAAAGGGACTTATAAATAGGACTAGAGTGGTAAATGTTATTATCTTCTTGAAGAAATGATCCAAAATCAAGATATTCAACTCTAATTTCAGTGCTTTCAATTTCATCCTTAGCTTACAGATGAACCTCATTGGCTTTTTCTTCAAAAACATCTTTATAAAAATGTTTGTGATAAATCAAATTATTAAAATTAGTAACATATAACATAAATAAAATAAAGTAATATGTCTAAAATTTATATGTCACTTTTTTAATTTTTTTTGCAGCATCAAATTTATAAAAAAAAAATTTGCAGCAAATTTTTTTTTGTATTTTTATTGGACCGGACGGTTTTTGAAAAATCGGTCCGGTTTCCGGTTCAAAAACGGTTAAATGACGGTCAAAAATGGCCCAGCGTATATATCCGGCCTACCTCAGTGACCGCCCAACGGTCCAACCATCCGGTCCTCTAAATAGTGAACTTTGTAGTGGGCCCAAAGTGATGTTCTCAGTTCTCTACGTTTTCCAGATGTATCATGAAGTTGAACGCTATCAAATACTAAGAAAGGTTTACCACCGAACGCTTAGGTCAACTGGTAAGGGGTTGTCCTAGTTTAACCATGGGTCTTGAGTTCGAGACGTGAGAATGTAGCAGCGTGGAGTGGTAGAGGCTTCCCCCCGAAAGGGGCCAACCCGGTCTCGATCCAGATTAGTCTGGGGCCGTTGATGTGCCTGAAAGATGGCCTGCCCTGGGATACCGGATGCACTACGCAAAAAAAAAACTAAGAAAGATTTAAATTGAAATTCAGTGTAAATGTACTACTTGGGAAAACAAGTGAAGAAAACAACGTTATGTTTTGGATTTATATGAAAAGATTTGCTTTCAAAAGAAAA
This sequence comes from Albizia julibrissin, assembly GCA_037074505.1. Lineage (NCBI taxonomy): Eukaryota > Viridiplantae > Streptophyta > Magnoliopsida > Fabales > Fabaceae > Albizia > Albizia julibrissin. Next base: position 50,376,360 of record CM073482.1, on the reverse strand, counting down.
GTCTATGCTTCCATGTCAAAAAAAAAAAAAAAAAGTCTATGCGAAGTAATCACTATTGTTTCATAGATTTGTTAATCTCCTTTTTTTTCTTTTAATACTTTTACAAATTATAAAATCATTGATTTTCCACTATTCAGTTATTTTATCTTCCCATTTTACGCATGTTTGTTTAGGGTGTGTTTGGTTGGGGGTTTTTTTTTTGAGAGGAGGTGAGATTGGGGGAGAGTTGGAAAATGAAAAAATATGTTTGGTTAGAAAGAGAAGATGTGAGAGGAGGGAAAACAATTGTCTTCTAGTGCTTCCCTCCCCTCCTCTCTCAACCTTCTAAATTTAGGGTTTTTTGAAGTGGTGAGAAATTTTGTGTTTCATATAGACTCAATTACCCATACTAATTTTTCAATATTCCATGCTTACCCCTCTAATTAAAACATTTTTTTTCTCAGCCGCTCTCTCCACCCAGTTTTTCTCTGCTTCTCACTCCTCATTCTTTAGCTGCAAGCTTCGCCATAGGCGACGCCGCTTGCTCCTCCTTGATGGGTTTTGTGGGAATTTTCTAGATATTCCTCCTTACAGTAGCAACGAATCTTCTAAAATGCTCCTTCGTTCTTCATTTCTTTTGAATCTTGCTTTGTGCATATGGTTTTCTCTTACTTTTGATTATTAAATTGGGATCAGATCTGCCAATGAGTGGGGTTTATAGCTATTGCATTCGGTGTTTTGGGTGATAGTCTCGTCTCGCTTTGAGATTTGATTTCAGTAAATTCACACAACTTTCCTCGGTTTTTCTAAAATGAGGGATATTTTGGGCTTTTTTTGGGTCATTGTTTTTTTTAGAATAAGTTGGACAATATTTTCATCTTTTAATGAGAATTTAGGTTAAATTGTTTTGAATTTGGCGTTATATAATATGGAAGCAAATGAAAACTTGTAGTAAACAATATATAGAACAATAATGGCAAACCAAAAACTATGATGCAATTCTTTCAATAGTAGAGGTTTGAGTTATGAGGTAACAAGGATAGAATTCGTACTAGGACTTATGTAATAGAATTTAACAAATACACATTTAAATAGATGAGATAGCATGTCAAAATTAATAAAATATCCTTAAAATGTATATAATTTTTTTGTCATATACAAGTGAGATATTAAGTTTTTTATATTATAAATTAAAAAGTAACAATTATAATATAAAAATTGTAAAAGAAGAAGGAAAATATATAAATAAAAAGATAATAGCATATTTGTAAACTTATAATTAATTTCACCTACCTACCCTCCAACCAAATAAGAAACCAAACTTTACCTCTTTTTGAACCAAACAAAACTCATATCTCTTATAATTTAATTTTAATGAACATCACCTAACGTCACTTCCATTGAACTAAATAGACCCCTCATGTACTCCAAATTTCAAAAAATCCGTAGGACGTTACATAATGACTCAGTCGCAGCTTAATTACATACGTCATTGTTTCTTTGGTATGTTATTACATCACTCATCACTCATTTTACAAACGCAGATGGCAAAAATCCAAGTATCCCCCTTTTCATGTGTTTAATAGCTTCCTTGGTATGTTATTAGCCTTTTAAAAAGTAAGGAATTAATTAATCTACACGATTTTTCTTTGTTCACGCTCTCTAAATTTTTCATCCAACGAACCATTTGAAAGCATAGTTTGTTAGTAAGGAATTAATCTTTTCTTCTATGTGCATAATGATTGGGCATTTGTGCTACTCATCTTTCATTTATAATATTTAATAATTGCTTGATTGCTATATTACTATATGTGAGTGTGTAGATAAGAATCTTTCAGCATTTCCATCATCGTGCACATCACATCGATTCAAATTCAATCGTGCAAATAAATTAAAATAGTATAGAATTTGGCTTTTGCGTTTATTTGATAAGGAAGATCAATTTCCCTTGGTTTATCCAATTTTTATGAATTGAAAATTTAAAACTTTGCTGTAAAAATTTCAATAATATCCAACTCCTTAATTTCTGAACAAACATATAAGCATGCTAGTCAAACTTCCGATTTCACACCTTGAGTTTTTTATTTTTATATTTCTAACTTACAAAATCGTATTAATTCACTATTAAACTTAAGTTAAATTTTTTGATCGAATGATACTCAAAGGCTTTATATATAAATTTTATAAAAGTTTTTTTGTTGAGTATGATAAATTATGAATGCTGATGGATTTAATTTTAATTATTCTGATTTAAAATATATTTAAATCAAATTTTTGTTATTTTTATACTTTAATTATTTAATTATATACTATTAATACATATTTATTGGTAAAAGTAAACTCTCTGAGTTTACTATTCGATTACACAATACGATTTTACGTTACTGTCACGAGTTTGTTTAAACTTGTAAATTTGACAACCTTGCATATAAGAGCATTAAGTATTATTCCTAAAATATTTTCTCTAGAAGATAGCATAAAATTATTTTCCAAAACCTTGTTAGTTTCTAAGAATTTCAATAATATCCATCTCCTTAATTTCTGAACAAACATAAATATGGGAGTTATTAAGTATTATTCCTAAAATATTTTTTTCTCTAGAAGATATAGCAATTAATTAATAAGTTCATAATAGAATCATGAATCAAGAATTATTTTCCTAAAACCTTGTTGGGTCCTAAAATTACTATCCAGACCCTTCAGTTGACTATAAATATGTGCAAGAGGAGCCAGCCAAGCAAGCAGATCACATTGGAATTGTGTTGAATAATTGTGAGAGATAAGGAATCATCACAATGGAAAAGACTTCCTACAAGTTATTAGCTCTCCTGCTTGTCCTTCTTGCTGCATCTGCATGTCCTGGTAAATATCATACAACACTCTCTCAAATTTCTCTTTTTTATATATATTAATGATTTAATAATTTGTTTGGGAAAATGATGATTGGAGGGCAGGGCTTTCGGGGGCAGTGGAAGGAAATAATAATGGAGAAGGAATTGGTCAAGTTTTAGCAATCAGCTGCGCAAAGGATGGTGACTGCATTCACTTAAGGTGTATAGATCCTAATCCTGTAGTTAGGTGCAAAGATGGCAAGTGTGTTTGTTCTCCCATCGCATAATAACTTGCAACTACTCTATGCTCTCATCTATCCAAGTGTTTGTGTTGTCATCACCAATATAATGTACCTACCCAGTTTTGCCTTTGAAATTAATAAGCTAAGTGGCACCTAAATAAAGTACTACTAGTTCAATAAAATAAAATCTTTGCTTCCTATTCTTCTCTCTCTCCCCCTGTGTGCGTATATATATATATTGTTAATGTTAATTCATATGAGAGATTGGTTACAATCGTGTTTCGGCTCATTTTAATGTCAAGTGCATGTTTGTTTTAACTTTTTATAAATATTTTTATAATTTATGAGATAAATAATATGTAAAAGAAGTCGTGCCTCTATTTACAGAAAATTACTTAAAAAATGATTTTCTTGGTTTTCAAAAAACAAGCCCTAAATCAATTATTGTTAATAGTTTCAATCATGTAATAATCTTCATTTTTCCCATATTTTCCAAATTACAAGATCATTTAATTTATAAGATTATTTTTTTTAACACCTGACTTAAAATTGATGAATTATTTGTTATTTGTACGCTTATATATTGCCTATTTAGGAATTACTGAAAAGTATTTTTTAAGTACGTCTACACAAGTCGAGATAAAACTTATTTCATATACATTGAATTTGTGTTCTCTTCTTTACAGGGATGAAACCCCTTACCACCTTAACTAATAGTTTGTTGGTATAAGAAATGAAATTTATTTACAAATATACCTTTATTTATAGAGAAGGCGGGTGTGATAAAAAATAAGTGGAAAAAAGAACAAGAGATATATGTAATTAATTGGAGATAAAAATAAAAAAATAAATTAAATTTTCAGACCAGTGCAAATTATACTTATAATTTATAAAAAGGGCTAGCAAGCTTTATCCCAAATTATATTTTCTAATCTTTATTACCATATGAAAACATCAAGATATATGCATTGAGACTCTCAGGGTTTGTTTGGTGTGAGGGGAGGGGAAGGGAGGGGAGGGAAATAGGGGGATTTTGCTCCCTTCCCCTTGTTTGGATAACTAAAAATTTTAGGAGGGGAGGGACAATTTTCTAAAATTCTCCCTCCCCTCCCCTCCTAACCCTCCCTTCCAAAATTGGGGGGATTTGGAGGGAAATGTTAATGTTTGAGTTTAAATTGACTAATATGTTCATACCATTTTAAAATATTCTCACAATACCCTTCTCATTATTTAATTACAAAATTATAATTTTATATAGTAAATGCCATTTATAATTATATTTATTTAATTTTTATAATTATAAAATTATAATTTTAGGTATTAAATTCCTTATATAATTATATTTTATTAAATATGTTAGAAATTTATTAATTACAAATTAAATGAAATAAGAGCAAAATTGTCTATATAAAAATATTTCTCCTCCCCTCCCCTCCTATACCAAACATAATACTATTAAAATCCCTCCCCTTCCCTCTCTTTTTTTCAACCCAAACAAGGTAAAAGAAAATCCCTCTCAAACCCTCCCCTTCCTTCCATTTAAATCCCTCTCCTCCCCTTCCCTCCATCGAACCAAACATAGCCTCAAAGTGAGTGTTTGGAAAACTATGAAATTGTGGTTTTGAAATCCTTTTTTTATAAAGTGAAATAAAATTTTTCTTATATATTTATCTCATAATTAAATCATAAAAATTATTCTTTAAAAAATTAATCCAAATTTACACTAACAAACAACCGTCTTGCGTAAATACTTAACACACCCCACAACAACACTTTTCCTCTTATATATATATATATATATATATATATATATATAGGAGCTAACACGTTCTAATTGAAAATCAAGGAAGCAAAACTTTCCAAGATTAATTTTCAGATCACCACAATTTTTGCTACTTCAAAATCATGCAAAAAGTTTCCCTCAAGTAGTCAAGTTAGCTCGTTGGTATGTATAATAGTGTGTTTGACAAATTTTCAAAATCCTAGTTTGAGTTTAAAACCATGGTTTTGAGAAAAATTAGCTAAACACTCTCTTTTTTTAGAAACCATGGTTTTGATGTCTAAAGTCATGGTTTTGGGAAAAACTTCTTTTTGTTACTTTTTGTCCAAAACCATGCTTTTTTGGTTTTAAAAAATGTCCAAATTTTTTTTAAGTAGCATGTAGTATTCTAAAATAATTTTTAGTACTTTTAATCCTTTAAAATATTTTTTCAGTTGTATCTAGTGTGTTTGCAGACTGATTGCAATTTTACCCTTAATTTACTTTTTCAGCTCTAAAAATTATTTTAAAATATTTTTTCAGGAGCACCTAATATTTTAAAGTAATTTTTAAAGCTGAAAAAATAAATTAAAGGTAAAATTGCAATCAGTCTGCAAATATATTAGATACAACTGAAAAAATATTTTAAAGAGTTAAAAGCACTAAAAATTATTTTAGAATACTGCATGTTACTTAAAAAATATTTTTTGATACTACAAACGTCCAAGAAAATATTTCAAAATATTAAATATCATTTTTTTAGACAAAAAAAAAGTTCAGCTCCTTAAAACTACACCAAAACAGTATAGTTTTAAGAAAATGACTGGCAGCTTTTTTTGGTTTGTCCAAAATATAATCTTATCATTCATATGTAATTATTATAAACTTTCAATGTACAATTTATTAATATATATATTTCTATGTATGTATGTACAATTCATTTTTTTTCTCACAATTTATAATTTTTTTGGACAAATTTAAAGAGTTTTTGGTATTTATTGTTCAATTTTATTTTAAATAATATCTAAAATATAATATAATATTTTATATCTAATTATTATAAATTATTTTTTACAATTTATTATTATTATTATTATATATATATATATATATATATATATATATATATATATAATACATTTTTTACATAATTTTATGCCATTTTTTGTATTTATTATGGAATTTACTACTATGTAATACATAAAATATAATCTTATCTTTTCTATATAATTATCACAAAAGTTAATGTCCTTTTCAGTAATTTGATTATAGAAAAAAGTTATTCTGATCATAATATTCAAACATTCTCATTTTATTAAAATCAATTTTTTCTCATAATCTATTTTTCCAGAATCTATTCTCAAAAATCATTTTTTTTCACTTTTTCTTCATAAGTTATTCTCTTAATTCTAAACACACCCTAACTCTCTCCATCTCCATATCTTTATTTGCCATGGAAAAATTGTTCGAAAAAATTAATATTATTTGAAGCATTAATATTTATTTCTATCAGTAAACAAGTTGAGTTTGTAGGCTAAAACATTTAATTAACCCGCACGTGAAGCTAAGGCCAATTTATATGTAAAGCTGAGTGTCTTTTACAGTAACACTGATAACATATATTTGAAATTACTACCTCCATTATTTAATATAAGATTTTATTTATAGTGTCTTTTATGTTATAAACAAGATTTTTACATAAAGGATGAAAGATAGTAAATACTCCCAGTAATTCATAATATAAAAGTTATGGATAATTAATTTATGTATAGTGAGAAAATTAGTTAAGTTAGTTTCATATAATAAATGCACATTGTGTTTGGCAAAAAAAAAAATATTGTATTTTTCTAAAATACCATTTTTTATCATGTATATTGTATAGAGTTGGAAAAAAGGGGCCAGCCTTTTTAAGCCCGACTAAAAAAAAATAGTTATTTTTCGAAGCCCGACCTGTGAGCATAAGGACTAGAGCCGGCCCTACAGGGGCGAAGCTATTTTAATAATTTTTTACCATTTTTTTTTAAAAAATTATAACAATAAAAGTTTTAATTTAAAACATAAATATTGTCAAAATTAGGGTATAAACGGTAAGCATCATACAACAAATAAATACAATAATTAAGTCATAATCAAAGGTAAATTATTTCCATATAACACAATTATAAATAATTAATTAGAAGACTTGACAAAATTAAATATACTTCTTATAAATATGTCTTAAAAAGTGTAAGTAGTCAACAAAACAATAACTAGAAAATAAGTCAAAAAATATAAAATTGGTAAGAATGCTTATGAAATAAGAAACATCTTTTATAAGTTTAAAATTTTTAAGATTCTTAATATGAGATATTCTAATGAAACTTAATTCTAAAAAAGATAATAATAACTAAATATTTGCAACATCATTAACAAAGTATAAAAAATATATAATATTATTATCATATAAATAATTTTAAAAAATAAAAGATATATATATAGGCCTAAAAGGGCTGGCCCTTGGCTCTACAGGACTGGCCCTTTTAGGCCATTGGCTTTACATGGCTGACTTTTTTAGGCCCGCTTTCACTTTTGAGGTAAAAATTTAAGCACGACCTTTATAAATACAGAGCCTAAACGGTCAGGCTGTGCTCATTTTCCCGACTCTAATATTGTAGCTACTCCTTGACAGAAACCATTACTTACTATATTCAATTAATAGGCTTACTTTGAAAAAAAAAATTATAAGAAAAAGTAAATTGAGATATTATATAATTAAGACCAAGTAAACTCCCAGTTCTAGTACAATATTTAGGACTTACATACTATAAATGTGTGTGCTTACTAGCACTATGATAAAACAATCCGAACTCAATACACAAAAGTTAAAAATTTATTGCAGAGTTCATTTTATTTTTAATAATAATACAGGAGCTAGAGAGATGTTAGCCATGGCAAACAAGCTGTCATTGTGAATGCCTTCGCCATCATTAATATTCCAAGATCTGATTATATTATTAATTAATCTGCCGTCAACATTCTATTAAAACCATGTTTTGGTTTCAACTTTCATATTTACATTCATGTATGCGATTATAAGTTCAATGAAACCTGGTTGAGTTGTTGACAGAAGATTTAGATCTTTTTATTTCTCGTCAGTCTTTTTTAAAAAGATAAATATGAAATACACGTGGAATTTTCACTACTAAATAAGTGGAATGATAATTCAAATGCAATATGTTAGGCAAATCATGAAGAATTTCATTAATCACAGGTGATTATCAGATCATAAACTAGATACTCATATTTTCCTGTTAGGGATATAAGAATACAAGTCCCACATCAACCAATACAGATAAATAAAAATTATATAAACATGATGCCAGTCTCTATCAAATTGACTTAAATCATTTTGATAGAAAGATAAACTTAATATATACCTAATTTAGAGTGATCAATGACCAATGGGACAAAAAATATTACAAAAAATGAAAATAGGGGACTCCACATCCCTTCACACCTAATCTATACACTCTCTTTAAATAGAGCCTTTGAAAATAAGAGCACAAAACATAATAATCGTATCCTTCACTCAATGGCAATTATTTTAATCACTGATACTTAAACCGTTAATAGGTGAAAAAACAACTATTAATTCCTCAGATTGCAATAAGTGGCAATTAGAGGATGTTTGATATGACATATGATTGAAGCAAATTTTTTTTAGAACTTTTTCAATCGATTTTTTGTTTGAACAATTAGACATACAATAATCTCACATTTCAAAACCTGGAACTTGCCCAACAATTTATTAAAAATGTAAAAGTAGTGATATCTCTTAGGATACTTTCCAAAGAAATGATGGTGAGGGATAAAGGAACAAATATGCCAATGTTTGGAAGAGGACATATAAACAAATGTAATACCACAAAAATAAAAGAACATGTACAGAATTTGAACTGCTTTTCTTAGCTTACATGTGCAATTTTATTTTATTTGTTCATTTCAAAAAGTCATAAATTAAATTCCTGTAACTTTTCAGCAAGTGCCGCACTGTGTCGCTAACAAGGCAGAAGAAAATAGAAATGGCCAGATGATAGGGATGGATTAACTAGGAAACTATAAAAGAAGCCAGGGTGATATATATGTAGCTATATAGACAAATGAACGTGATGAGAGTCCCACATCGGACAGATGGGAAGTGGGGGAGAGTAACAGTGAGTATAAAATGAGGGGAAGGGGCACTACTCGAGCATGTCTACCTAAACAGAGCTAACGGATGATCAAATAGGCCAACAGTCTAGGGTTGGTACTCGCGTGTCCATTGTTCAAAACTCACGTCTCCTATTTTTTCTTTGTGTGGAAAAAGAAAAGGAGAAAGTTCGATATTTTATGTTTGATGAATGAGCCCATTTGCAACGTTTTGTGGCCTTATCCCAATATTTATCTGAATAGGTTTTTGATTTGTCCGAATAGGTTCTTGTCCAATTAAGAAGCCCATTTTGAGTTTCAGCTCATGGTTGCGCTTAAATCATAGGGAAAATTTTAAAAAAGTATCATTTAAACTTAACTCAAATAGGTTTCAAATAGGTGATTTAATAACAAAATATTTTATTAATTACATTACAATTCTTGTTAATCCCATTAATGTATTTGTCAATGGGATTTTGAAGGGTAATAAGCAAATTTTAATTTTATAAGCAATAAATAATTTTTATTTTTATTGTGTAAAATGAACTGACAGTTAAAATTAGTTACAGATAATAAATATGTTAAAAATATCATATTTCTTTCAAATATATTCATATTTATGAAACATAAATATGTTTCAAGTAATTTTTATCTTTATTGTGTAAAATGAACGGACGGTTAAAATTAATTAAAAATAATAAATGTATAAAAAATATCATATTTTTTTTTCTAAATATGCTCATATTTATTAAAAGAGTATATGAGAAAGAATGAATAACAAATATGAAAGAGTACGAGTATAAAATATGAAAGAGAATACATAATAAATGAATAGATGAAAGAGAATTAGTGGTGAGTAAGGAATAATAAATATAAATGTGCATTTAATAGAGAGATTAAAAAAAAAGTAGTTTGATTTTTATGATAAAGAAGTTGCTTATAAAAAAACAACCAACCCTTAAAAAAAAATTATTTATAAAAGGAACTTGTGGGAGTACGAGACTATGAGTATTAGGCTGGCTCATCTTAGTTTTACTTACTTTTCCAAAATGTATGTATCTTGAAGTCGAGGGCTAACACATAAGAAAGGTTTAAATTGAAATTCAGTGTAAATGTACTTCAGAAAACAAATGAAGAAAACAACATTGTTTTAGATTTATGTGAAAAGCTTGGCCATTTAAAAAAGTCCATGCGAAGTAATTGCTATTGTTTCGTAAATGTGTTAATCTCCATTTTTTAATACTTTCGTGAATTATAAAATCATTTTCCAATATTCAGTTTTTTTATCTTCTCATTTCACTCATGTTTGTTTAGTCACTTCAAATTTCAAAGATACGAAGGTTAAAAAAAATTTCAAACATACGTAGGATGATACATAATGACTCAGTCGCAGCTTAATTACATACATCACTGATTTTGTTTCCTGGGTATGTTATTGCATCATACGTCACTGAATTTACAAAAGCAGATGGCAAAAATCCAAGTATCCCACTTTTCATATATTTGATTGTTTCTTTGGTATGTTATTAGTCAGGAATTACTCTTTCAATACCTAATATAAGATATATTTATCTCATTTTAATTAGATCAAGAAAGTTAGTTAAGTTGGTTAATATGACATGTATTTTCTAAAACATTCTAATAATCTTCTTTAATTCCTCTTACTCCTTGATTATTATTGAGGGAGCATCAATAGAGGTAAATTAGGAAAATATTAACAAATATAAAAATTTTATTTTATATTTATAACTAAGATCAACTTTTTAAATATATTTTATATTAAAGATAAGATAAAAGAATTAATATATACTATTTTTATTTGTTCACGCTCTCTAAATGTTTCATACAATGAACCATTTGAAAGCACAGTTGTTTGAAAGGAATATTTTTTATGTACATAATGATTAGGCATTTGGACTGCTCATCTTTCATTTATAATATTTAATGCTTGTTCGATTGCTATATTACTATATGTGTGTGTAGATAAGAATCTTTCGTCATTTCCATCATTCATGCACATCACATGGATTCAAAGTTCAATCGCGCAAATAAATTAAAATAGTATAGAATTTACCTTTTGCGTTTATTTGATAAGGAAGATCAATTTCCCATGGCTTATCCAATTTATATGAATTGAAAATTTAAAAATTTGCCATAAAAAAATTCAAAAATATCCCTCTCCTTAATTTTTGAACAAACAAATAAGTATTGTTAGTTTACTTATTGAGTTTACCGTTTTTACGTTATTAATTTATAAAATCGTATTAATTTACTATTAAATTCAAGCTAAATTTTTCGATTTGATAATGCGTAATGGCTGTATATAAAAATTTTATAAAAGTTTTTTTTATAAACATAATAAATTATAAATGTTGATGGATTTAATTTAAATTGTATAGATTTAAAATTATTCAAATTAAATTGTTATTTTATATTTTAATTATTTAAATATATGCTATTAATACAATATAAATATAAAAGTACATGATACAATTTTATGCCATTATCACAAATTTGCTTAAGAATTATCCCTAAAATTTTTTAAGAAGTTCATATTAGAATGACCAACCTAAAACTACTTTCCAAAACCTTGTTGGGTCCTAAAATTACTATACAGGCCCTTCATTTGACTATAAATATGTGTAATTAAGAGGAGCCAGCCAAGTAAGCAGATCCCATTGGAATTGTGTTGAATAATTCTGAGAAGACTTCCTACAAGTTAGCTCTCCTGCTTGCCCTTCTTGCTGCATCTGCATGTCTTGGTAAATATCATAACACTCTCTCTTAATTTCTCTTATACATATATTCATGATTTAATATAATTTTAAATAAATTATTTTTGGGAAGATGATTGGGCAGGGCTCTGGGCTGTGGAAGCAAAATGGTAATGACAATAAAGGAGAAGGATTTGGTCATGCTTTAATCAGCTGCAATACCCAAAATGTTACTTCGGCTTTCGGCAATGTTGCGTGCGTCAATGGCCAGTGTAAATGTACTAAGTAGTTGTGTTATTATTACCAATGTACTACCTATCAATTGTGCCATTGAATCGCGTTTCGCCTTATTTTAATGTTAAATGACGTTGCTTGCATAAAGTACAATTATTGTTACTAGTCTCAATAATCTAATAATCTTCATTTTTTTCTCCGATTTCACGAAAGTATTATTTAAGTCTCAATAAAAAAAATATCATAAAAATTTTCATTAATAAATGACTAACTATCATTGATAAATTATGTGACTTATCAATATATATATATTTTATTATGATTTAAATGATATTTTCACCATTTTTTGCATGTAACTTGAAATTGATAAATTATTTATTATTTGTATGCCCATAGATTAAAGTTAGTTAAATATGGTGCTATGACCTGGACCGGAAGGACGGTCCGACCGGTCCAATTGTTGTCTGGAGACAAGAGCGATTCAACTTCTAATATTAACTTGCTTTTGTGGTATGATCGGATTCAACCATCTAAAGCCGAGGTTTTGACCGGAAGTTAGGAAAAATTTGGGAACCAGAGCGGATAATCAAAAGCTGAACGGGTGGAGAACAAGGTGAAAAATCTAAAGTAGTAGGAGAAGTAGAGGGAGGAAGAAGAGAATATTAAACCAGAAGGAGTTTATTTATAAGAAAGTGATGAAAATCATACATGAGATTAGAAAAATATAGAACCTCATGCCTTTTTCTTCTAAGGTCTTTTGATTTCCTCCCTTTTGCCTTGATCTGAAACAACTTGGAGGTTCTGGATGCAAGAAAAGGGACTTGGGTTTCGACAATATGGCAGTTTAATTTTTTTTAAAAAAATTTAATGGTTTTTGTCTTTTTCATTTTCCCATATACTCTAATACCTAGCTGCTTGTGAAGTGTATACTCGGAACTCATATATGTCTTATCAATAGAGAGTAGTTGACTACAGAAGTGATTGTGTACTAAGTGAAAAGTTTAGAATGCCAAGTGTTGATAGAATAAAAGTTTGCGAATATAGTATTCGAAAATTACAATTTAAATTTCCTTAGGTTATAAAAGATTTTTATTATTATTGCTAGAAATACTGACTTATTATTGTGTATCGCCTGGATTAATTTAATTATCTACATTTTTTGGCGTCAATTTAACGCTCTGTATTGCACTCCACCCTAATCTTTTTTTTTTTGGGTTAAATTAACATACACTTTTTTTTAAAGTCATTGAATACTTTAGTGATTATTTATATATTTTTAGATTTTACTCCCATTATAAAAGCTTAATGTAAAATCATTTCCTTAATTTCATAATATTAACTATACTTTCAATTAATTATGGTGATTTAAAATTTTATAATGTATTAAATATTATAATATTTAAATCATAGTACGATAATTAAAAGTATGTAATCAAATCAAAGTTTACAGAATATGGGTCTTATTAGTGGCAATATACATCAATTCAACACATAATAAACCACAAGAGGCTATACTGATACATAGAGATATATCTATGCCTCAGGAGCTTCTCCCGACGTCCCAGCACGGTACCTATCACCTGAAAAAGATTAAATCGACAGGGTGAGACAAAAACCTCACTAACCAGCTATCCAACTCATTACACGTGTTAACATGTATTCATGAGGTGTCAAGTGAAACAATTTACATAACAAAATATTAGAGATATAAATGACAAAAATTCAATATCACAATTTTATACACAAATCTTATATCATGAATTATATATCTCAATTACTATATATCAAATCTCATATCAAAATTCTCAAGTACCTCCCATCAATGCAACCGAACCGTTTTTCCCCCTACTACACCCATAGGCTAAGTTACTATCCATGTCACTGGCCACTCCAAAAAGCTCTTTGGTCACATGATGAGGATCATCCAAAATCCATAGAGCACGTGTCTGGACCATGGGTCTTTCTCCTCATTGAACTAGTGAGGTGTCGCAACCCTTCATTGAACTGGTGGGGCAGTCTCTCATTAAACTAGTGGGACAATAGAAAACCAACTACCGTGCATCAATAGAGGTTATATGATGTGGTAAAATAATTTTCTCCATCTCAACCTAAACCAATAATCCCAATATGTATCAATAAATAGCTCAATGTAAATTTTCCAAAATTTCCACACTCATATGAGAATATTCAAAATATATAAATATATTTTACAATGCACGTTACAAGGTTTCACAAAGCAAGTTTATATCAAAATACTTCTCAATATTATGATAACTTTTCCAATCACAATAAATCTTTACTCATTAAAATAATTAAAAAATATCAACATACAATTTTTAATCTCATAATCATTTTACAAAATACTCACAAACACTTACCAACACATATAACAAGTGGAAAGTGGTTATTTCTCACCAAAGTAAATTATAACTATAAGCTCCTAATCCAAGAGCTCAAATACATACCAAAAATCAATCTACAACAATCAATTTATATATATTAATAACTCTTTGATTTATTAGAAAATTAACTTACTTAACTTAATTCTATAATTTTAAAATTTTGAATTAATTACTCCTAAAAATTCTAATTTCACACTAAGATCCCAATTATTAATTCAAATAATTTACTTAACTCAAATAACCCATTTAAGTCAATGATTATTATAAATTTCACTTCTTTATATAAAATCCCCAAATTTTAAAAATAGCTAAATTATAAATCTTCACTTTAATAAAAGATCTAAACCGATTAAAACTATAATAATACTTTCAATAATATGAATAAATAAATTATCCCAAATTTAATCGGTTAAAATTCTAATATAGAATTATTTATAGATTTATTATATAAAAAAATCTATTATAAACTCTTATACCAAATAAATAAGAAAAGTAAGTTTATTAAAATTCATTATTAACCACCATTTACATTATTATAGTCATATATTGATAAAACTTAAACTTGCCCAAAATTTTAATCCTAAAATATTCTCTAATAAGCAAGAAATTACTATCATTAAAAAGAAAAAAATATTTAGAACATTTTTCATGAAGAAAATTTTGTGATTAAAAGTGATTTTAAGTACTTTATTGATCCTTAAATATAAAAAAAAAATACTCTTATTAAAACCCCGTCCTATGCCCTTCTGTGCAACACTTCACACAAATCACTTGCGTGAAGTAAGTAGGAGAATGAATATTTATAATACCCCTCAAGGCCTCCACTTTATTATTTTTTTATTTTATTTTATTGGGTAGTGGCACCTTTCGGTGCCACCATGTTTTATTTTTTTTTTCTGCTTTTCTACTAAAAGGTGGTATTTTTTCCAATATATATTTATTATTATTATTTAACAATTTAATTTTTGAGAAAATTTTAAAAAAATATCATTTAAACTTCAAAATCCCAAATAGGTGATTTAACAATAAAATGTTTTGTTAATTGCATTATCATTCTTGTTAATCCCATTAACGACTTTGTCAACAGGATTTTGAAGTTTAAAAGGTATTTTTTAGAATTTTCCCTTAATTTTTTTATTCCAAAAAATACTTACTAAATTTATTTTTTAATTATATCCAAATTATAATTATATCTTAGAAATAAAAATGAAAATGTTACAATTCTCTTCACCTAATTAGAATTTTGTCCTCAAAATTTGATTCAAGTGAAAAACAACAATACAATAATTCAATCAAGTCAATCACAACCACAATTTAAGCAAACAAGTTAGGAAAGTCACAACGCATTATTTCCTCAATCTTTCAAGTCGCATCTCTGAGTATCATACCCTTCCAGAAGACTTTCATCAGTCGAATGGTCTTTTTCCGTAGTTGTTTGTTCTAGACATCCAATATTCTCTCTGGTTCTGCTATATAAGTCAAGTTTTCTCTCAAATCAACTTCCTTAAGCACAATGACATGAGGCAGATCTGGATGATACTTCTTCAACTGTAATACATGATACATGTCGTGCACA
Organism: Albizia julibrissin; assembly: GCA_037074505.1. NCBI lineage: Eukaryota > Viridiplantae > Streptophyta > Magnoliopsida > Fabales > Fabaceae > Albizia > Albizia julibrissin. Next base: position 50,360,456 of record CM073482.1, on the reverse strand, counting down.
TTAAACAAATGCAGAGGCAAGACAATTCGATAGCCAACTGGCCCAATCCGCTCCAAAATCAAGTATGGCAAAATTAATCGGGGAGTCAACTTCTTCACCTTAATAGACCTCCCAATGCTTGTAATGAGCGAAATCTTTAGAAAAATATGATCTCCCACACTAAATTCTAGCAATCTCATTTGAAAATCTGCAAAACTCTTCTGTCGGCTCTGAGCTGTCAACAATATCTGCTGTATCATTTCAATATTCCATGATGTTTGGTTTACTAGATCTAGTCCAATAATGGTTCTTTCACTCAATTCAGTCCAACACAACGACGACCTACACTTTCGACCATATAAAGCCTCAAAAGGTGTTATATGAATACTGGAGTGGTAGCTATTATTGTACGTAAATTCTACCAATATCAAGTGATTGTCCCAACTACCAGGGAATTTAATGGCGCAGGCTATCAACATGTCCTCGAGTGTCTGCATAGTCCTCTCTGTTTGACCGTGTATCTAAGGATGATAATTGGTAATGTACTTTAACTTTGTACCCTTGGCCTCATGTAGGGACTTCCAGAAGTTTGTAGTGAATCTTGAATCAAGATATGATATGATACTCTCCTGCACTCCATGCATACGAACAATCTCTTTAATGTACAACGTGGCCAATTTTTCTAAAAAATAGTTCATTTTAATTAATAAAAGTGTGCTAACTTGGTTATCGGTCTACGATAACCCAAATAACATCATCATAAATAGCCTGGATTGGTGGTAAACCCATGATAAAATCCATAAAAATGTTATCCCATTTCCATTTAGGGATATCCAAATTCTAAAGTAGTCCTAGTGATTTTTTGGTGCTCGATCTTGACCCTCTGACATGTTAGACACTTCAAGACAAAGTCGGTCACGTCGCTCTTCATCTTCGGCCACCAATACTGTCATTCAAATTGTTATACATCTTTGTGATTCATGGATGTATGGCGTACCTGCTCTGATGAGCTTCTTCTAAAATGATTTTCTTGATCTCGTCGTTGTTGGGAACACAAATTCTCTTCTTGTATCTCAATCCGCATTCCCAATGTCATAATCCGGAACTTCACCATGTTCTAGTTCCTCTCGAATTCTACTTAATTGATCATCTTTCATCTGGGCGGTCCTGATAAAACCCATATTCATTAATGACTGCATTTAAAGTAGCCCTTCTTTGATTTGAGACTATATGGATATCTCTTAATCTATTTAGCCAACTTTACTCTTCCAAACTCATGCGAAACAAGTACACTAACTTCTGACTCAAAGCGTTTGCAACCACGTTAGCCTTACCGGGATGATACTTCAACTCAAAGTCATAATCCTTCAGAAATTCCATCCACCAGCACTATCTATTATTTAACTCCTTCTGATCTACCAAATACTTCAAACTCTTATGGTCACTAAATATTTCAAACTGAGACCCACATAAATAATGCCTGAAAATATTTAAGGCAAATACTGCAGTTGCCAACTCTAGGTCATGAGTAAGATAATTCTCCTCATGAGGCCTCAATAGTCTTGAAGCATATGCAACAACCTTACCTTCTTGTATTAACATACAACCCAAACCCTTGAGGGAAGCGTCCGTATACACTATGTATAGACGACAAAGATCAGGAATCGTAAGCACAGGGGCTGTAGTCAACTTTGCCATCAATTCTTGAGAATCAACTTCACATTTGTCAGTCCATATAAACGATTGATCTTTCTTAGTCAACTTGGTTAAAGGCATGAAAATTTGAGAGAACCCTTTAATGAATCTCCTATAATAGCAGGCCAATTCTAAAAAAATTTCTCACTTTAGTCACCGACTTTGGGGGTTCCCATTTTAGCACATCATCTACTTTACAAGGATCAACAACTACCTCCTTAGTAGACACCACGTAGCCACGGAAATTCACTTCCTTAAGCCAAAACACACACTTACTCAACTTAGCATACAATTGGTGATCCCTTAGTATACGTAATGCAATGTGTAGATGCTCTTGATGCTCCACCTTATTCTTAGAATAAATGAGAATGTTATCAATGAAGAAAACAATAAATTTATTTAAATACGGCCTAAAAATCTGATTCATATAATCTATGAAAACGGCTGGAGTATTGGTCAACCCAAAAGGCATAACTAAAAACTCATAATACTCATAGCAAGTCCAGAAACAATCTTTGAGATGTCCTCAGCCTTAACTCTAAGCTGATGGTAACCCAATCTCAAGTTGATCTTAGAGAATATTGTGGCTCCCTTGAGCTAATCTAATAAATCATTAATCCTAGGTAATATATATTTATTCTTAATGGTGACCTTATTCAATTGTCTAGTCGATGCACAACTGCATACTTCCATCCTTCTTCTTGACAAACAACACTAGCGAACCCTAAGGAGAGACACTCAGTCAAATAAAACATTTTCTTAAGCAACTCTTCTAACGGTTTCTTCAACTCTGCCAACTTTGATAGCAACATCCAATAAGGTGCTTTAGAAATTGGAGTTGTACCTGGTACCAAATCAATGGAGAAATCAACCTCCCGCTACGGAGTCAACCCTGATATCTCCTCTAAAAACACCTTAGGATATTCTCTTACAACATCGATATAATTGATCCCAACTTCTTTATCGACACTAACAGAGAAGAAAACTACATAGGCTTGACAACCATTTCTAATACACTTATCCACTTGAGCTGTCGACAACAACATAAGGACTGTATGGTTTCTATGGATATGGTGTTTATAGCATAAGTGGCCACCTTCTTCTTACAATGAAGTACAACATCATTGTCCACTAGCCAATCTATACCAATAATAACATATATGCCTTTTAGTGGCAAATACACTAAATCCACAATAGAATCTCGGTTTTCAAACTGAAGGGTATTACCCATACAAGCATATACTATCATCACCACAGCCCCAATACGGGTAGAAATTCTCATATCATATGGTAGAATATATATAGGGAAATCATACTTCTTAGTATATTCAAAAGATATGAAAGAATGTGTAGCACCCGAGTCAAATAATGTAATACTGTCATAACTTTAAAGAGAAATAGTACCTATGATAACATTAGGGGATATGCCAGCCTCCTCTTGAGTCATGGCATACACCTTACCAAGAATAGTTGGACGACCACTTTGGGTAGTCTGCTAATGCTGCCCCTCTAGGAAATATCGTACGATATGACCAAACTTATGACACTGATAACATTGCCAACATTGGCCAACATGAGCCCTCCCACACTTTAGGCAAAGACTGTTAACACTTAGGGTAGACATTGTTGTTTCACAGTGAAGGTGTTGGCTTACTCCAGCATGGCTCCTCTGAACCTGTTTCCTCTGGGAGTTACTCTGGAAATTATTCTGTCGAGATCCACTCCTTTACCCTTGACTCTTCCTACAAGAGTTCCCTGCATTCTCAGGATGGAACCCAGATGACTTGGTTACTCCACTCACAAGTTGACAGAACTTGCCCTGATTGTCTCGGGGTCTAACAGCATTGATTTCACGCTTCATGTGTGCAACTATCCTTAAGTTAGTACAATTTTCCTTAAAATTCTTGATATCATACATTGGCACAAACGGCTTTAACTCTGACCTAGCCCTGATAATCAGTTGACGCAATTTTCATTCCGAGTCATCTTTCTATTGCAAGTAGGTCACATATATGGACAAGTCGATGAAAGTTGCAATAAACTCGTCCTCATGCATGTCATCCTGTCGAATGGTATAGAATGATGTTTCTTTCTCATATCTCAATACTGGAGGAAAGTAATTATCAAAGAACTTAGTCATAAACTCCCTCCAAGTTATCCTTAAGTTATCCAGATCACCTATGCTTTACCACCATCTCTGAGCACAATCTCTCAACAGAATAATGGACACTCTAGCCTTCTGATACTCATTACAAACAACAGCTCGAAAGATAGTTTCTAAACCCTTGATCCAGGCCTCATCCTTTAGCGGATCTAAATCTCTATAAAATTTTTCAGGATCATGACGATGAACATCTTTCCATACCTTATTAATAGCTAGTTCTTCAGGATTGGGTTATGATGATCATTTTCCTCTAATACTCTTTACAGGGATTTCATGATTAGTTAAGCCAACTGGCTCATAGCTCCTTGATACCTCTATTATAGGCTCACTTAACTTCTTTCTAATATCTTTCTCAAACTGTTGAAACCTTACATTCATAGATGTCAGTAATGTATCTTTAAATCAATCCAAAATAGTTTCATTCTCTTAATACAATTGCGGCTTGGCAGCATTTGGAAGTGGATTAACATTAGACACGATATTTCTCGTGTTTACCATTTTCTCCTCGCCTAAGAATGAAATCTACCATAACAAATGAAGATACAACCCAAAATAACACAAAAACACAGGGATGTTATGTGTGAAAGAATATATTGTCATTATATGCAATGCATCAAGATCACAGGATCGCAGCTCTGATACCAAATTGTAAAATCATTTCCTTAATTTCATAATATTAACTATACTTTCAAATACTAATTATGGTAAAGTTAAAATTTCACAATCTATTAAATATTATAATATTCAAATCATAGTACGATAATCAAAAGTAAGCAATCAAATCAAAGTTTGCAGAATGTGGGCTCTATGAGTGTCAATATATATCAATTCAACATATAATAAACCACAAGAGGCTATACTGATATATAGAGATATATATATGCCTTAGGAGCTCTTCCTGAAGTCCGAGCACATAAACTATCACCTAAAAAAGGTTAAATCGACAAGGTGAGACAAAAGCCTCAGTAATCAACTATTCAATTCATTACACATGCTGACATGTGTTCATGAGGTGCCAAGTAAAATAATTTATATAACAAAGTATTAAAAATATAATTAACAAAAATTCAATATCATAGTTTTATACAAAATCTCATATCAACAATTATATATCACAATTACTATATATCAAATCTTACATCACAATTCCTAAGTGCATCTTATCAATCCAACCGAACCGTCTTATTTCAACCGACTAGACCTATGGGTTAAGTTACTATCTATGTCACTGGCCACTTCAAAAAGTTCTCCAGTCACATAATGAGGATCCCCAAAATCTACAGAGCACGTGCCCAGACCATTAGTGTTTTCCCTCATTTAACTAGTGGAGTGTCATAGCCCTTTATTGAATTGGCACGAAGCATTCCATTGAAAAAGAAAAAAAGAAAAACTGCTACAAATACTAAAATTTGTAACGGTTAAAATAAACCGTTATAAATTTATCACTACATTTTTTTTTTTGGGTAGTGCTACTCCATGTTTTGTTTGTAAATTGGCCCCCATTCATCATATCCTAGATTTGTTAGTTAATAGAATGGTACATGAGAATCATAATTAGGGTCTCGAAGTTTTAGGAGATCATTCATGAACATCATCCAGTAAATATGATAATATTTATAACGATTACGTACTTTTTTCAATTAGTAGTATTAACAAAACAATATTTCTTGGATAACAATAATATATTATTTAATTTTGTTTCTATTTCTTGTTCTTGCCACACATCTATTTTATACGGTAAATATCACTATCTCTACTTGGACTCTTGGAGTATCGTTTTTTATTTGTATTTTTAGTGCGACTTGATGTAAATTTTATATTTGTATTGATTAACATGGTATAAATGTTATTCTTTTCTTTTCTTTTTTTTGGTTGGTTATGCTACTCGATCACAATATACCATATGTATTTGCATCAAGTCTGAGATAATAAGTGACATTATTCATGCCTTGTTGTGAAAAATGGGCAGTCTTTCTAATTTGTTATAGTTTAACTGATAATGATACATAATTTGATAATGATAAAGGTCACAAAAATTATATTGATAATGATACAAAATTTGATTAATGTGATTAAACTTGTATTAACAACGTGACTTGAGTAGACAGACAATTTACTTGTACGACACAATCTAAGCACAGTTATTTATTCATTTTTATTTTATATAATTTAAATACTTTAAGCTTAGGCCTAAGCTTTATCTATTTTATTTCATCCGAATATCACAATTCCATGCGTCTGGATTGTTTTTTAAACATTACTTTGCAGCACGGTATTCTCTCTCTTTTATTTTAAAAAACATTAATTTAAGGCATTATTACTCTTGTACTACAGTTTTTCAAATGCTGAAGACTGCATTAAATGATGGTATTGTTTATTTTCTAAATAAAAAAAAATATTACCATGTTAAAATCTTTATCCATAATTCACTTACTATATATGTAGATGAGCTAGCTAATATTGCAAGAAGCATGAGTAGTTCTCTTTGACAAATTTTTCATAAATTTTCAGAGCAAGGGAACCATGGAGAAATTAAAGTTACTTTCATATCAGCTATGTTTCTTGATCTTCTTGCCACTTCTTAATTATACGTAAATATAACTATCTCTTTAGTGATACTGATCAACGCATTATTATATAGACTTGGAGTATTGCTTTTTTTAATTGTGTTTAGCGAGACTTGATATAGATTTTATATTTGTATTGATTAACATTGATATAAATGTTATTCTTTTTTGTTGGTTATATTACTCAATCACAATATACCGTCTATATGTATGTCGTATTTACATTAAGTTTGAGATAATAAATGATATATATAGTTTTTATGTTTGTTAATATTTTTCTCATTTATTTTTATTGATGCTTCTTCAACAATAATTAAGAAGGAGAGAGAAAGATGGAAGTAAGTGAGATGAGTATGATATTTTAAAAAATACATGTCATATTAACTAATTTCTTTAATCTAATCAAATTAGTTAAATATGGATAATTAATTAATAAAATAATTGGTTTTTAACCTTTTGATCTGAATATCACAACTGCATACATTGGGATTGTCTCTGAATTACCACTAATTTCTCATTATACCATATCTGGTGCGTATTCTTAATTGAAGACTTGTTAACCCAATATCTTAAGCATTAATACGATCCATGGGCTTCTTTTCACACGTGTGTGTATTAATCAGATTCTATTTAACATGAGATTCCTTTGTCAGATATAGTGACTCATTTAAAAAGAAAAATGGACAAAAATCTTGTGTCCAGAGTAATGGGTTCACAACCATCGTAATGTGAAAAGCACGGACCATAGTATTCAGCTAACACACAATTCTCAGGATCAAGCTTTTCAAATGAAAGTGAACCTCCGTATATATTCTTGCTTTCTCTTGAGTACTAACCAGCATAAACATGCATCAACGTTAGTTTTTAATCAAAACAAACACTTTATTGTACGTAATTTGTAATATTTGACTAGTGAGTGAATTTCAAGTGGCCGAAGTAATAGGTTCGCAACCGTCATGAACACAGGCCAAGACATCCCTATAGTCCCTTGAGATGGCGAAGGAGTCATACACCTTCCCATCACTGCTCTTCTTATACTCAAACACAAGATACGAGTGATTATACGCCGTCAATTTCACAAAACCAAAGTCTGAATCTCTGAAAATACTCCAGCTTGTCTCAATCTATCGGTCCAAACTCCGACAAGTGGCTTCCTCCTCCGCCCACCACCACATGGATTGTTCCGTTCACCGTGCGTGAATAGTGGTGCTTCTCTGAATTAACACACTGACTCTGCATATTATATTCATTATTAACGAACCCAAAAAATCAGGATCTGAAACAAGCAAGCTTACAAAACTATCAAATTAAAAAAAAAAGGCTCAATAAAGCAGTGTGTGTATATCCACGGATCTTAATTACTACCTGTACGTAACACTCATTTTAGTGTGTTTTCATGTGTATGTGTGTGTACTCAATTCAAAGGAAATATGATCCTTTGTGTTTCTGTAATTTTCAGCTAGTGCAACACTGTGTCGCTAGCAAAGCAGGAGAAACGGCCAGATGATAAGGATAAAATAACTAGGATGGCTAATATCGAGTTATCAACATAGTGAAAGTCCCACACCGGGCAGATGGCAAATGGGGAAGAGAAAGACAGACTATAAAATGAAGGGAAGGGGTACTGTTGCAACATACTTACCTGGGCGGGGTTAATGGGTGATCAACGAGGCCCATAGCCTAGACTTGTAATCTCCATTGCACTTTGGAGAGGTGCAAGCCTAAGGTCTACCTGATTGGTGGAGCCTACGTCATAATTTGTGGCAGTGGGGGCCTGCGTTCGCGCGGCCCCTTCCCAAATGAAAGCCCAATATTTGTTTGTATTATGTAAGAGCTCGCTTTCAATCTGTTGGGCCGTGCTCCTCTCATTTATTAAGTATTAACCCCCAGGTATCTTTGTACGATTCACATTAAAAATTTTGGGCCTGCTTTTGCCAACTTTGTAGTTGGCCCAAAGTCTTTTGGTCTGTCCTTTTCCTCCATCCCAAAGTGATGTAATCATTTCTCTAATAGTTCCGCAAAACAAATACAAGGTAGAGGAAATATTTTAGAAAGTAGTTCCGCAAAACAAATCCAAAAAAATTTCAGGTTATATCCAGTTACCCATTCAAAAAAAAAGTAGATTTTTTTTTAAAAAATAAATATTTCAAGATTATTAATATGAAAATCTAAAAAGAAAATAAATTTTTTTTAAAAAAATAGATGATCAAGTCGATGCCCGAACCGGTTCGTCGATTTTCAGGTTGAATTGGTCTGGTCTGGGTTTGATTTCCATGCAAATATATACCCAAAAAAAAGGCTAAGAAATAAGAAAGGTTAAAATTTAAATTATTAACGGCGTACATGTACTTCGGAAAAAAAATGAAGAAAATAATATGAAACACTTCGCCTTCCAGGAAAAAGGAAAAGAAAAAAGAAGTTTAAGCCAAGTAATTACTCGTCTGGTAGATGTGTGAATCTCCATTTTGAAACAGATGATGCCTATAATAACTCAAAAAACGGAAATATGATCCTTTCTGTTCCATGTAACACCAAATACAGCAGAAGCGAGACAGACATAAAGATAACTGATTTAATCCTAATTCACCGTTTGCGTGTCATTTCCTCTTCAACTGCACTAAATGAACACAAGAAAATAAAATTGGGCCAAAGAACCCAAATCTAATGCATTAATTTGCAACTTATATTGTGAATGCATGCAAAATACGAGAGACGAGAAATCTCTCATCTAGGAATACCTGATAAACGGGGCAAGTTCTTTCGTAGTTGTGGATGTGACCATAGAATGCAATATCTACTTTATATTTCTGCCACAGCTTTTGTAAGCTCTCTTCCCATAGGTTCTCCAGAAATACCTTGGTCCAAGTAAGAAGACGAATAACCAAGAACACGATGAGCTGCAAAAATCAACCATGGCTGTTTCTGTCTGTCTGCTGATGCAAGGCAATTCTCAATGAACTTGTACTGAGCACTCCCTTCCCTCCAATCATGTTCACTGTCTGCTATACAGAAGTGGAACATTCCAAAATCTGTCCCATACCTACAAAAATCAATACATAGTACTCTGCTAATAAAACAATTCATTGTCACTCTCTCATAGTATATAAAACTTTATGTTGATGAAAATAAGAATGAAGTCGAGCAACAATTCAAGAACTGATATCCCCATAATCACGTCTAAGGATTACCAGAATTTAGCTCGGTTTTCAGCTGGAACATAAAACATGGTTTCAGCTAGTACACCACATTCTCCACCTGAATCATTTGTATCATAAAAGGAACCAGTCCCAGGCACATCACGTTCATGATTTCCACTGTAAGAAGTACTCCAAGTGAGTGTGTGAAGTAATCCAAAAACACAATATAGTATTACATGCAGAGAGTAACTAACTAAACAGACCTTGCAATCATATAAGGCACTCTTGATGCTATGGGTCCCACCTGTGAAGTAAATTGGTCCCACTGTGAGATATAGCCGTTAGCATAAGTGATGTCTCCAATGTGGAAAACTATATCAATGTTATCCAAGTCTTTGATGAGTTGATCTGTGGTGTTCAGAGAACCTGGCTGATAATTATTATACTCATTGGAACCATCACGCTCTGCCTGAAACATTTTTGTTGAGTGGATATAAATTAAGAACAATGCAATAAGAAAGAGAGAAGTTCACTTGAAGCATATAAGCAATTACAATTAATGTTACCTTTCCCATGTCACCAAATATTATGACATGTTGCAATGAGTCCTGTCCTGGAGATGGTGATGACTTGAATTGGTATGTTTTGCCCCACACATATGAACCATTGGATAATCTATGTTCTTAACTTGTAAGTGTACCTGAAATGACAAGAGTCATCAGATTTTTCAAAAGGTTGGTAACTTTTTTATGCCCTTTTTGTTTTAGGCATAAAATCAAATGGTTAATGTGCATACAATGAGTTTGGCCATAAATGTTTCAAGAAACTGGTATGGAAAAAACCGGGATCACGCCATCCAACTGTTCGTGCTGGTGGACCTGCGCAATAAAATGTAAGAACAATTGGTTATTTAGAATGATGTTGTTAGGATGTGTGGATATTTCTCCCATTTTCAATTATTTAGAATGATGTTGTTAGGATGTGTGGATATTTCTCCCATTTTCAATAGAAATTGGAGAAATTTTTTAACTCTATGTTTTAGGTCTTGTTTGGCAGCCTATGAGGAAGAAAGAAAGGAAAAAGGGTTTCATAGCAAAAAATACTAGGATTTTGTGGAAACAGTCTTCAAAATTTGAGCCATTAATAATATAATATAGTAGTATTTTTTATCATTTATTGTCCAGAAGACTAAAGATAAATGATCAGGATAAAATTTTAATCTGTTTGGGTCTTCTAAGTAAATAAACTAAAATTCAGGTGAGGAGAGAGAAAAGAGAGGTTTGTGAGCCCCACCTAACATGTGGGGCCCACCAAATGTTTTCTCTTTCCACCTGGATTGTCCGTATTTTCCCAATTTAAGGCTTAAAACTGATGATCAATTTGAGAAAATTTTGCCGACTTTGTTAAGTTGAACTATGTGGAATCAAGGTAAACTAGACATACCACACATACTGCCTCTAGTAAAAGTCAAGCTTGAAGCTGGTGATTGTGTTTGAGATGCTCCCTTAAGTCCCCACTCCACAAAAGGCACTGCTTCGTCAATGTTATAGCCACTTGTCCACGTTACTGTCATCTGCAATTATCAGGAACAAGCTTAGTTCCTGAATAAAAATCCAAGACTGGCACATATCTCTGCATAATTCTACAAAATTTGAATGCATAACTAATTCAAAATTACATCTTTTCAAGAATAGTTTAACACATGATGATATATTATTGATATGGACAAACTTACTTCGCCCCAGGCTTTACCCTGAGAAAGGCGTGGATAGAGTGGAGCTTTTGGATTCACAAAGGTGATTGTATTTGAAATTGCCACCAATTTTGGCTGCATTAATCACACACTTCTTCATTGGTATCTTGAATATGTTAAAAAGGTTTTGTTAAGTAAACGAAAGATTACAATGCCACAAAATAGACACACACACATTTGACAGTCCTCTATAGAATAATGCAAATGAGAAATCTGATCTCTGATTAATCAGAAGAAACTTGAGAGATGCTTGGCCTGTCTTGGTGTAGTCCTTGTTGGATTCGTTGGCAAACCTATACTGCAAAATTGAGAATCCATAGAGAGAGACAAGTTTGAGTTTTCAAGTTGTTGAATTGAACTGTTTCAGTTTGAGTATTTGTCATGAGTCCCAATAGTAGAAGAGTTGCCTTGAATGAGAAGCTTTATAAGATCTTAGATTCCTCAACTCCGATAACTAGTTTTTAGAGTGTAGTTCTCTCAAGTATTTATACCCGTTATAGTGATTCTTTTATTGAAAGTACCATATCCCAAAAGCTAGCAGTTAAAGTGGAGAACCCAACACCTTATAAGACTCCTCATTCAAGACAACTCTCCCACAGTGAGACTCGTAACAGTATCAAATCAAAACCACTACACATGTGGTTACCTTGATAGGAGCTGAGCATATAAAGGGTGCCACTTGCCTTGAGTTTTCTGACTTATCAACCTCTGGACAAAATGATGAGCTACACATTGCACAGAGAATCCGAACCTATTAAATTCCCCAAAAAACTGAGATAATTACAACTAGTAATATCCTAATAAAAAAGGACAGACATTACTTGAAATTTGCAGGAGAAAAAACAGCAACCCAGTCATCTTCACTGGGACTAGGACTCTCAATTTCCACAGTAACCCACTCAGAATCCTTCCCCTGCAACAACATAGAAACTTGCATCATCATTATCATCTCCTTCATCCATTTAAACTTGTATGTTTCATAATGTCATGAGCAAGCCTCACAAATGAAATGTGATTTATAAATTCAAGCAGGCCTCTCTTCCGGTAGACTAGTATTTTGGGATCTATTTCTCTTTTAGAACTTATGGAGCCACCAAAAACATTGGCTATCAAAGAGGGTGGATTGTCATGAGTCATATATTGAGGCGTACATATAGGTTTAAAGGGTTCTCTACCCAATAGACTAGTTTTTTTGGAATTAGACTCTTCTTTTAGACTTAAGTTGGAAGAACCCCTTAAACTTATAAACCACATTTTACTTATGAAGCGTAAACATAGGACTCATAACATAAAACAACAAGAGATCTCTTTGTACTATGTTAACTATAGGAACCAAATCATGGCTTCAAATGAAGCTTTAATAGTGAGGATAGAGATTTGACCTTGATGCCTAGAAGAAGAGGATGAGCTTTAACGGAGGCATTATGGTGAAGCTCAACAGTGGTTCTGTGAATAGCAATCTTGGAAAGAGGCTGCACTCCAGTGGAATAAGCTAATGATGCCAAGTAAGCTGACAACAGAATTATCAATGCAATTTTCAAGCAACTCATTATGAGTGCACTGTGAAATACTCTCAAAAGTTCAGGCTTTAGCTTGAGTTTAAGTTGGAGCCGTTTGTAATATGGTCGGTATGAATATTTATAGATAAATGATGGCCATTTAGTTGTTTAAAGTTTATGAATATATTACTAGAGATGCTTCAATTATTGAATCTGCCGTCTATTTGATTTGAAATTTGAATAATGCATTGTCAGTCTTCGGCTGAGCTCTATATATTATTAATCTTTAAAAAAGCCTACACAATTTCTTTGACCAAAATGGAATAATGCATACACATATATAAAGAATAGGCGTTTTCAACTAACAACAGTTGATTCAGTTAGTAAAGAGTTAGCTCATAATTCACTCATAAAGATGTAAGTTCAAATCCTGTTACTAATATAATGATCTTGTTGGCTAGTGATCTGAATGCGTTCTTTGAATTCAGAGGCATATTCTAGCCTTAATGACCACCGGGACCCAATTCAGCTAAATTATATATATAAAAGAATAGACATTTTTAATGTATAAATTATGTGTCACTATAGCAATCTTTTTGAAAAAATGGAGTGGAAAGGAAAGAAGACAAGCTGGGAGATGAAGGCGAAGGTTATGAAATACTTTCACATAGTTTTCTTTCTTTCATTCTTTTTCTTTTTTCTTTTTTTGCCAGAATTTCACATAGTTTTCATATCGACATATGGGCACATATTTAGTTCACTTGAATTTATAAGATCGCCTCCTTATGTACATTTAAAAAATAAATATATTAATTTCTTCGCAACTTATACACGTTAATTATATTGTTTAAATGTTTTTTTTTTGTCCTGTTGGAACCATTGAATAAACTAACAAATTACGGCAACTCAGCTCTGAAGTCTGAACAAAATAATTGTTGAAATATTGAATTATGGTTAAGATTTCATTTTGTTAATTAAGATCATGATTAGTGATTGGACCCTATAAATAGAGGTTTTAGTTAATATGTTAAGTATTTAGGATAGTTAGATCTTCACAATATTTAAAGAGAGGATAATTTGAATCTCTCTAAATAAGAAAGTCCCTTTAAGATCTCTAGAGTTAGGGTTAGTGGTTAATCACCCTCAAGTAAAATATGATCATTATTAAATCCAAATGGGTTGATTTATACCTTCTAAACAATCATTTGTTATGAATAAAGATGTTTCTTGATTTTCTTTAACATAATTCGGACCACTCAGTCTTGCTGATGGACTTTGTCTATTAAATATTGCTAACATCTTTAGATTATTTAAGAGTATTTTTTTAGTTAAAAACTTTGAATTAAATTTAAAATATCCCTGGGCCTAAGTCGATCAATCGATCCTAAAAGACTTTCTTCGATCTGGACTTTGAATTAAATTTAAAATAATGTTAAAAAACAATAATTTTAATAAAAAGTTAAAAACTAAACATCGTCCGTACAATCACTCTTATTTTATCAGATAAAAATTTGAAGGGCGCCTACTAATCATTATCTTGTCTGAAGATCGCGTTCCCATTAAAGATAGTGTGATTTTGTCATTTTGATGGGTTTTTCTTTTTCTTTTTATTTTGTGAGTATTGGCTTCATGTATGTGTTTTTCACTGAGTATTGGTTTCATGTGTTTTTTACTTTCTTGTCTCTCCATACACCAACAATTGTTAGCTAAGTAAAAGGAATTCGCCAAGAGGCTTTGTGACTCAAGTCACATCTACGTCCCTCTTAAATGGGAAAGGTTAGGGTATTAAACCTCAAATAATTATGTAGTGGTGGGTGTGTTTATCTCTCCAAGGTTAGATCCCAAGTAAATTTTTTAAAAGATAAAAGGGACTCTATTTTTCTGAAGTAAAATCAAGATTTTGAATCTTATATTGTGAAAAAAAAAATGATGATGTAATGTGATCTCTAACTGGATTTAACAATGTTCAAATTTAACCAAATACTCTATTATTCAATTTCATATGAATAATGCATCTCACATATAGTAGGCATATTTGTGGCTAATTGCCTTTTTGGTTTAAGGAAGTTTTTGGTGGGAAGATTGGGAGAAAAGTTTTAAAAATTGACATGTTTGGTTGATATGAGAAGTTGTCTAGGTTAAGGGAAAATAAGATGTTTGGTTGGAAGAAAATGAAGTGATTTAAGTGAGAAGATTATATAAAAAACCTAAAACACCATTGACTTCAACAGAAGTTCAAGTTCGAATTCAACCATGTCGGTATTATTCATCATATTCCTCGTCTGGTTTCAACGATAATAGAACCATTTTACATACTAAATGGACATGTCACACCCTTCTTCATTCTGCACCAGATGAGAAAGATTATAAACGGCATCACTCCATCTTCTTCCTCCCACCACTGTCAGTCTCACCAACCTTGCACAACTAAACCGTCGTCGTCATCTTCTCCTCACACCATCAAAGAGAAAATGGATATCCCAACCAAAGAGAAATAAAGTAAGAAAGAAAGAGAGCAAGAGAGAAAGGCTGAGAAAGCTCTTACACAACTGTATTTTTGGAAGGCATTTTGGTCAAATCAAGTTGACTTCCTGAAAATAATTTTAAGATCCCACCACTCTTAAAGGATCTGAAATGCCCATATTTAAGGGAACATAGGAGGAGGCGGGAACTAATTTTTGATTAATATTGGAGCGTCAAACGGATTTTGGTCCAAGGAAGTATGAAATCTTCACTCCTCTCGCCTTTTGTGTACCAAATAGGCCCTACATATATTATTGGGTTAAGGTACAGATTTAGTAAAGAACTATTTTTTAAAGTGCACCCAACACAACTAACTATTTTATGGTGCAAAAATACACATTATCAATTTTTAGGGTGTAAAAGTAGACATTATGAATTTTTTTTGGAGCAAAAATAGTAATTTCATTATCTATTTTGGGATGCAAAAATTGCTATTTTTTGCTCCCAAAAAAATTCATAATATCTACTTTTGCACCCTAAAAATTCATAATGTCTATTTTTACACCCTAAAATAGTTAGTTATGTTAGATACATTTTAAGAAATAGTTCATTGCTACTTTTGCACCTTAACCCTATATTATTTGCATTTCCCATGATGGGATGGTCTACATTCAATGTTTGTCTGACTTACTAAGCATTTTTTTTATAAAAACTTTTCTTTTCAATTAAACAAATTAAGTTTGCCCCATTTTTCCGACACAAGCAAAATAAAAAATTTGAAATGAATGATGAAGATGACCATATCAAATTATATTCATAAATTTAATCCCTGTCAACATCATTTGAGTTTTAAATTTCGTCATTCAAATAAACATACCATGCATATCAAAAGGTTTTAATATTGTCTAATTTAACGGCGGACCTATTTTGTAAAGATAGTAGTACCACATGTCCTCAATATAATATAAAACTCTTGTATTTTTTTTTAGAGATTAAAGAAATTAAATAAAATATTCTAAATATTTAAATTTATCTTTATATATACTGTAACTAACTAACTTATTTAACTTCCTTAATTTCTAAAAAAACTCAATTAAATCTTATATTAAAAACTGAAACCAATAATATGATAGCATAATATTAAAAAGTTCAAACATGACCAAATTTTTATGTTGCTGAAAATTTTGTTGTACGTTGAATATTGAAGGCCTTCATAACTGAACTCGGGATTTGGGTAAAAAATTTCAAAGCCTGTAAAAAAAAAAAAAAAAAAAGAACTTGGGATTTGGGTAAAAATATGGTAGGGGAAATTTCAAACCTTTCCTACACCTCTACGAAGAAAGAGAATGCTAAGTTGCTAACCATAGGCGAATCTCTAAGGAAGAAACTTCCTTTATCATATGGAGGTGTCAGTCCCACATTTAATAATATTCTAATTCTAATCATATTTATAGAAATAATTAATAGCTATTCGTCGCTTTACAAACATAAAATTAAGTAAATTCCATGATTTATGAATAATCAAGACCTAAATTGATGGCATAACAAAAGCTTAAAGCAATGCTCATTATGACAATGAACAATGAGGCAGCTGATGTGATCAATAAGCACTCTTAAGAGGCAAACATTGTTTCAGTCAATACTATGCCAAAAGAACGAATAGGCTGTCGGATTTGCCTTCCAACTTCAATGGTTGTGAGTTCCTCTGTCTGCTTCATTTTGCCTCGGAACGGTTCGGCATTGTTGGGGAAAGCAGCTTCTCCAACTCCACTAAACTGAAAACCCATCAGGATAACATTAACTACTTAAGCATCAACTTCCATTGTAAAATAAGTTTAGGGTCTAAGTATTAAGAAATGAATCTCACCAAGTTTCTTTATAATAGGTTTGATCTATTTTTATTTTTATATTGGATTTAATTAAGAAATTTCCTCTAAGATGCTGATAGAAGAGAAAAGGTCTACAAGTTTACTTACATCTCATATTTGCGATACGCTTCGTTTCTTTTGGTAATGTACAAATCGCTGTCTTTGGGAACATTGTTTAAAGAACTACCTGCAACATCAGCAGAGGATTAATAACACATTTGAGTATAGATCTATCTAATGGTAAGACAGCTTAGCCACTTAAAAGGTAGAGGACTCTACAGAATTACCCTCTACTTTTTCTTCAAAAATTAATCATAATTAATATAATTAAATTAAACTATTTCCTATAACACTTGCGTATGTCAAAAGACGCTCCATTTTGAAGATAAGGCAGGCCTACTGACCTAGCAATGGGATTAGAGATATGATATCCAAAAAGCTCAAGTATGGCTTATGCTTGCAAAGGAACTAAAAATGAAAAGGGATTGCCGGAAGAAAGGAAATATACTTCACCCAAAATTCCCAATCTTAAAAATATACTTCACTCAATATTCCAAATTCCGGCAAAAGAAATGAACTCAAAAGAACTACACCCAGAACAGACTTGCTTAAGCACACACAAAAGAGGGAGAAAGAGACAGCTGAGAAGGCTAGATGGAATGAGCTAAGGTATGAATGTATGATCACCACGAATAAGCAGGGCAGCTGCCCAAACTGCAATTAAAAAAAAGAACCAAATTGATTTCACACACATAACATTTATGGTTGTCTGCATAGTATTGTTTGTCAGAGATTTCAATAATTCCATCCCCTCCCTTCTATTCTCTACCCTTCCCTTAAAGATAAGGTGTAAACATTTTTGTCCCACCAGATAAGTTACTTCAAAGAAATGTGCCATTTTTGCTTGGTAAACACTACAAAGATAGGAGGCACAAGGTTTGATAGGATGGAAAGTGAAACGAACATTCTTTTCTAAATTCTTCAAGAAAGACAAGCAATGAGAAATTAAGACAAACAAACATACATGGAAGTGGGGCCGGGTGTTTCATTGGCACATCTTTCTGAACCTTTAGTGAAGTACCCTTGTCAGGCTGATCTAATACCTGTTCAAGCATGCAAGCAGTAAAGATACTCTCAATGTATAAGCAGATGCCCAGTTATCAACAATTTTACACCACAAATAATTGGTAATAGTCATTGACGTCAAAGATGAAATAACTTTAATGCTGATGGGAAAGATACAAGGCAAAAACTATAACAATCACTTTGTTTAAGATTGAATATAGACATCCACAACATCAAAGTTCTCCACATGTTCATGGTACAGATTGAACTGTAAACCCAAAAGAAAAACATAAGGACTAGGAAAGATAAGGGGAAAAAAATTTGGTACCTTCTTCTTTTCTCTTCTCTTTAATATCTTTAAATGACATTTTTTAATATAGTGCATCAAATGATATCGAGAATGCCTTGAACACAACTTCTCTTGGACCTCAGGGTTTTCAGTTAGCCAGTCAGAAATCTCTTTGGACTTAACCACTTCATCCTTATCCAAAGTTTCCAGCCACGAATAAACTGGTATCCATTGATCTGTGCGCTGAAATCGAGCTTGTGGAATATCAAGCTGATTTGCTTCCTTGTCCTACCACATTGAAAGACAAGAAAGTGTCAGGTGTTGTACTTAATATGTACTTTTTTTGTTTATATATTCATTCAAAGTTCTCTAAGGGCAACATGGTATGAAGAATTTTAAAAATATATCATCAGAAAAAAAAAATGAAAAAGCCTATATTCTTAAATGAAGCATAGCTGCATAAGGTGCTTCAGGTAGGCATGTTGTTTCCTAATCTATTATTGTTGAAATAACCTAGTCTTGCAAGACAAACCATTCTTAAAAAGGTTAGACAGTGTTTTTATATCCAAAAAATCTTCTATTGTCATAAAATATTACGCATATAAAGAAACAAAAAACTCAAACACATACAGAAGGTCCCAGTTTTTACAGACCATGCCTATATCCATGGACCTTGTTATCCACTTACTCTGTTTTACACATAGATATGGAAAGAAACACCCTAATTTGTGAGACAAGACAAATAATTCTTAAGCAAGTTACAATCTCAGTTGATCGCCATCAATAAAAAAAGTGCTACCGCTCAATGGAAACCTTAAACTCCGGTTTTCCCATCCATCAAGCAACGGAACATTGATTAATATGCCTGATAATTACCACATTATCGCACATAAGAACCTCCCTAAAAAAGCTGTAACGTGTCAAATTATTCCAAGATTTGGTAGAGGAACCAGGAAAAAAACACAAAATGAGGGATTCCAAACAAATTGAACTGCAGTAACATCAATCAGCGAAATGGAGAAGAAAATTCACATGAGGCTTATCCCATTCTTGTAGTCTAGAGAATCCTCCAACCTAATTAAATTTTCAGGATATTTCTCCCATCTGGCTTCTAAGAAAAAGCTCCAGCTTAAAATTTAAGGTTAATCACAGGATTAACATTAATTGCACGTGTCACCCCACAAGCAGATCCAAAATGCGACAGAACCCACATTTAATATTTCTCACTCACTTACTCTCCATGGGCTAGTAACGTTTATTCTAGACTATCCTTGCCACAAAAATTACGAGGAACAGAATACGGAGATAGCATACTACCGAAGATCCGACAAAAACATTCAAGAGAGCAAATATATTGAAAATTTAATACAGAGAGCATTTCGAAGTTCGTGTGGGGAACGGGAAGCAAGTAGAAAGCAGCACCTGAGGGGGGAATCTCATGCAATTCTGAATGGAAATAAGCCTGTGACAGAGATCAGAACGAGGCATAGACTTGAGGCCCTCGGGCAAAGAATCATGGTTGGAGTCGATCCAGGCTTCGACCTCGGCCATGGTGACTTCTTCAGCCTCAGAGAAAGAAGAAAGCCAAGCTCGAGCCATGGTTTCCCATTCTTCGCTTTGGTCAGTTTGGTTCTGATCGGAGTTTATGGGCTCTTCCGGGTTTCCCTCTGCCGCAGAGTTCGACATTTTGCTCTACGCCGCGACAATTGCGATCCAAAACAACCGCACGCGGCATTTCCGGCTAAGCTTATTGCTAATTAGTGTGAAGCAAAGCCTAAAACGACAGCGCTTTCTCGGTACCGGACTCCCCAGCTATTCAGGGCATCCATGCGTTTTGTACTTTAGCATTTAAAAAAGAAAAACGGAAACTTCATTTAACAAGGATATTAATTATTGATAAAAATTCATATCATCAATTCATCATGAACTTTTATTGAACTTATTATTAATGTTAAAAATTACTGTAAAATTAGTTAAATTAAAATTATGCACTTTTCAAATTATATTTTTTATAAAATGTAAATTTATAAAATTTAATACATATTTTACCCTTTAAATGCAATTACAGTTTTGTGAAATTGATTATATCTATTTGTTAATAAATAATAATAGCACATTCTTTTGTTTTTAATGTAAATATTTGAGTTCAGATCTTTTTCATCGGTTCATGTAAATGTAAAACTTATTGAAAGTTACTCCTATCAATAGACATGGCTATATATTGGTTACGAGTTTGGGCCTGGTGGAATGACCATACCTTAACCCACTCCATTAAAAATAAAAATGAGTTGTTTCTGCTTTATGAACTCTCCAGAAATATAAATTGGGTTTGCAAGCCTTCAAAATTATGGTTTATATAAATCGAGATAAAACTCTTCTCATATACTTACCTCATAAATTATAAAAACTATTCTTAAAAACTAATTTCCAACACAAACAAAAACTCTCTTGTAAACCAGAAATAGCGTGTTCAATCACTATTGTAACGTCATGTGCTTGTGAGATATATATTACCTTCAAGTTCAAACAAAACCCATCCGACATACTTATCTACTACTACATCATAAATAGCTTGTTTGGCATTGCTTTTTATAAATCGGATTTATTATATAAACCTGATTTACGTAAATCGAGATAAATCCCCTCCACATATTTATCTCGTAGATCGTAAAAGCACCTCGTAGATCGTAAAAGCTACCTCATAGACCATAAAAGTTACTTTGTATTGCGTGAATCACAATTTATAAACATTTATGAAACTTTCATAAGCTAATCCAAACAAACTCAAATATTCCAATCACAGTTGGAAACAATGCGGAGTTATAGAGCTAGTGCTTACTTAAAAAAAATAAAAATATATATATATATTTTGCGGCTAGAATTCGCAAGCGAACAACCCTGTATACGGATTTCGGACAAAAGAAGAAAATAGTCAGACAAAGCATCCCAGCAATTCACTGTTATTTATCAGTTAGCTCTTTATTTTTCAGTGTTTCCCCCCTTTGATGATTCGGCTAGCGTTCAAACAAAAGTGTAGCACAACTACCCGAATCCACAAAGCATGCCAGTAATTAAAGGTGGAAACAGGTTAGGTCAGGTTTGTGTCTTAACAGGCCTAACATGTTAAGGTATTAAATGGCTTGAGTCTGACCTGTAGTCTATAACAGACCTTTTTTTCAGCCTAATCCTGATTTATATACAGGTCTGCTTCAAATAGGCCAAAAACAGGCCTATTTCAAACAGGCTCAATTACATAAATTAATGATCCACTTGATATGGGATTTGATAATGGGAATTATGGGATTTAGAGTTATGATGTAAAGTATGTAGGAATATTTTTTTTTTAAATACTTTACAAGCTCAGGCCTGTCAGTAAACCTGAACCTGACCTTTTTAAGAAAACAGGCCTCAAAATAGGCATGATCATATCGAAAACAGGCCAGGTCTTTTCCACCACTTCCAGCAATTCACTGTTATTTATCAGTTAGCTCTTTATTTTTCAGTGTTTCCCCGCTTAGATGATTCGGCTAGCGTTCAAACAAAAGTGTAGCAAAACTACCCGCATCCACCGTAATAAACAAAAATTAAGTGCCTATTTGGATTCTCTAACGAATAATTTATGATTTATGATGTATAAAGTAAATATATAAAAAAAATTACCTTAAAGTATTTTTTCCCAGTAACGCAAGCAAGCCCAGAAAAGATTGTTTTTTTTGGACTGAAGCCCCAAAAAGATTGTTACTCCCAAAAGTTTAAATAGCTCTGTTCACTTCTGAAAAATTATGCACAACAGGCTGTGTCAAGAGTCAAATTACCAAAATTGCTCTCCAATTCCAACTCCAAATTCATCAACATTCAAATCCCACACACACGCTAATGCAAGAATCTTGTACACCCTCAACAGTTCATGAAAGCAGCTAAAATTGAATCGAAACTATTCACGATGGAACTTTTTCCACCAAGAAGGCTCATCATACAGTGAGCGTGATATCGCCCAGATCAAGCTGAGCAGCAATTTCTTCAAGTTGTTTCTTCACACTCATATCAATCAACTTAGATCCAGAATTCCCATACCTGATTGTGAAGCCAGCCACCAAACTTGGATCAATCAATGTCTTAATTCTCACATTTTTCGCACCAGTTAGCTTCTGCACCTGCTTCGCTATCTGAGCCAAATGCTGCGATTCCAGCTTCACCACCGAGCTCACGATCGCAAGCTCCGTGTCCGTCAGATTGTTGTACACAAACTCGTACTCCTTTGCTATATCGTTTATCAGATCGATCCTCTTCGCGTCCACCAAAATGTTGAGGAAGTTCTGAGTGTGAGGCTGCAAGCTTGAGGAAGCGGCGATTTCCTCCAGAACCTTTTTCTTCTTCTCTGTCTCTATGGTAGGGTTGTTGAAAAAGGAGAATACGCCAGGGTCGGCGAAGATTTCCTCGATTTTCTCGATATCGGTGGTTGTAGAGTCGAGGGTATTGTTGGCCTTGGCAACGTCGGCGAGGGCGAGGGCGTAGCTGGCGGCGGCGTTGGAAACCATCTTAGCTCCGAGAACGCCGCCATGGGAGCGGCGGCCAGAGGTGGCGGCGGCGGCGAGATTGAGCTGGAGAGAAGAAGGGCAGGTAAAGGCGGAGAAGGAGAGGTTGAGGAGGGGTTTAGGAGAGACGAAGTTTCTGGGGAGTGGAGAGTGAGTGGATTGGAGTGAGGTTGAGGTATGGCGTAGAGACGCCATTGATTCTGAATTTTTGATCTCTGTCACTGTGTGTCTGTGTGTGTGTGTGTGTGTGTGTGTGTGTGTGAGAGAGAGAGAGAGAGAGAGAGAGAGAGAGTAGTTTGATGCAAAGAGATGAGATTAACGGTGGAGAATGGCCCATAGGCTATCCTGTGTTGAGGGAACCATACCCTATTGTTTTTGTGAGAGATTATATGCCACTTTACGTGGTCCTCGTCTCAAAGGCTTTTCTCCAGGATATCATCAATCACTATAAATTCATATTATTATATTAAACATAATAGTTTAGATTTAATAATTTTTAAAAGAACAATACGAATGCAATGAGAGAAAATTCTCATGCGTCAAGAGAAACAAGTACTTTAGTAATTTGATACGAATTACGAATTTGATGTCGTTAATATTTGCTTCAATAGCTTATAAAAGTTAGCTAACAAAGATCATCATATATATTAGTAATAGAGTTTGAAATCTTACCAAAAAAAAAAGTAATAGAGTTTGAAAAATAAATAAAAACCAACAATTTTTTCCCATAAAGAAAAAAAAATACAAGTTTGAGTTTCATGAATTGCACTTGTTGGAAGTAGTGTGAAATTTTTACACTATAAACTTAAAAAAAAAAATTAATCTCAAGTAAAAAATGACTTAGGATGATCTTGATCAAGTAAAAACAAACAAAATTATGTAGAAGTAGAACCCATAAATAATGATGTTGTTTGTTTTTTTTTTTTTTTCTTTGTAATAGATACTTGTGTAATTTTTTGTTACTAAACACATTACTGTTGTAGACAATAGGAGTTAGTTTTTTTTTTATACATACAATAGGAGTTAGTTTGTTAGGCTTATTTTGTATACATTTTGTTGGGCTGAGCCCAAGTGTCCATGTGTGTATATAAGTCTGTGTTCTCTAAATACAGGGACAGGGCCTTTAGGTCGTTGGTTGTAAGTCATGGGTTGTATAATGTATATACATTTTCCAGAATATTCAATAGAATATCAAGATTCCTTTTTCCTGGGTCACTTAACAACTGTATATAAATTTGTAATGCTGGTTAGTTGTAATAGGCCCGAATGAGATTATCAAAATTCATTGAATTACTTTGAATCTATATTAATTAACTTAATGTTGATTTTGTTGGGGGAAAAAAACTTAATGTTGATTTTGACACAACAATCTTCAGCCGATTCGTGGGTTGGATGGGATTTGATTTAATAAGGGAACGTTCATTTTCTTGGTTTCATTTTGCCAATATTAAAATCAATTTTCAAATTTGAATCGTCCTTTCTTCCGAAGGCACGTTTGTTTTATGTTTGCCTTGTTTTTTTTTTTTTTTTGGACCTGAAACGTTTGCATTGCTTAATGCTTAGGAGTTCCTTCTATCGATCTTGTATATCAAATTCTCAATTAAGGCATTATTCAATTTTTTTAAAAAATATATATATATTCCTGGATACCAGGGCCAAATGGATGATTAGATGATATTCTTTCGGTCTTAATTATAGGACAATATCTGGGAATTGATTTTGATTATAAATATAAAATATAGTTTTTATATTTATCAATTTGTTTATAATTTACCTTTATTAATGCTCTCCCAAAAATAATCAAGTATGAGATGGAATTAGAGAATATGCTTAGGGTATTTTAAAAAGTATATATTATATTAATTAATTTTTTTAATATAATCAAATTAGATAAATATATCTTAAAAATATCACTACTTAATTGAATTAGTTGTAATCTTCATCAAGCCCACTAAACTCACTTAAAAATAAGTCACAATCGCAAGGGCCTTTTTCAACCCACTAATAATGCACCCAAGCCCATTTTCAAACTTCCTCACTTTTATATTTTTCTATGGGCTTAGGTGCAGTTTACTTTTTATTATTATTAATATTGTTATATTGGAAAATTTTAGGTAAGTTGCCTCTTAATATTTGTTTGTTTTAATTTCTTAAAAATATTTTTATGATTTATGAAATGAGTGTATAAAAATAATTTTATTTCAATTTATAAAAATGTGTTTAGAAAAAGCACATTTTAAAAATTCCTAATCGAGTACTTAAAGAAGTATATACAAATCCACGTTCGCACTTTTTTTTTTCGATACATATTCACACATTTTATTTACACCTTGTTTGATTTAAAATTCACGAATGAAAATTGGATTGAATAAAACAAATTCCATTTTGTTTAAATGAGGTGTAAAAGTATAAGAAACCATGTTATTCACGAGTGAGATTCAACTTGCACACTTTAATGAGTCTAAAATAAATATATAATAAAACTGAATCAATTTTCCTTGTTCCTCCATTTTTTCCTTGGAAATACATGCCATCCCCCACAGGAAAAAAAAAATACATGCTATCCCCCACAGGGGGAAAAAAAAGTCTCTGCAATTTGCCTCAGCTATGCTGGTGTAGTTAAATAACAAGCTCATTTTTAAAAAATAAATTATGGTATTTCATTGACATAATACATCATTGTTTATTTTTACTAAAAATTATTTTTTTTCAAAAAATCTATTTCTTTCAATACATATAAAAAAAAAACTCCTCACATCTTTTTTTCTGTTTTCTCCCTAAACATTGAAATTTTTTATATCTCGTATTTGTGTTCTTATATGTCATGTCAGTAGATAATTAATAACATGTATGTTTAGCTAAAGTGATTGGGTTATGACAAATTCTACTTTAATATTACTATTAATCCAATCTATTAACAATAATTTGGTCAAAAAATAAAAGATATATCAACAATAAGAGTAATTGGTTCTTCCCCCAAAAAAGTAATAAATAGTGTTTGACCGTGTTCATCTTTAAAAGGAATCGCAAAAAAATAGTTTGTTACTCCCTCTGCTTGTATTTATAAGTAATTTTTTTCTTAATTGGGTAAAATGAACTGATAGTTAAAAATAATAAATGTGTTAAAAATATCAAAAAAAATTTTATATATACCCTTATTTATGAAAACATAGAGAGAATGTATAGAAAATATAAGAGATAGTAAAATAAATTTCCTTAATACTTTATTAACTTCATTCACCTAGTGAGTTCTTTTTCTCTCCAGAATATAACTCTTGGTATGTGTGATAATTAATGATATATAATATGTATTTAATTAAAGTAAAATAAAAAAAATGAACTTACATTTTCAGACATAAAGTGAAAGTTACTTATAAAATGGATCAACTACATGAGAAAAAAAATTACTTATAAATAGGACCGAAGGGAGTAATAGACAATAAATATTTCAAACTAATTCAAGCAATTTGTGGAAAAGTGTATTCTACTTCTTACATAATGAACAGTTAACGGAGTTGAGATTAAATTACGTCCAAACTAACAACACATTTAATGTGTGTACGCGCGTGTGTATTTGAGAAGAAATAAAAGGTGTAATTTAATGAGTAATGAAAGGAAGATGTATAGTGAAAATGAAAGAAAGGAAGAAAAGAGGAAGCACACAGGATCAATAACTTAAGGCACAATTCGTGGGGAGGGAAAATGTGGGTGTAGAAAATTGAGGAAAACACCGGTTTGTTATCATGGGTTTAAGAATCGGGTCGGGTCAGATGATCCGACCTCGCCCGGTCACAAGAGCGGGCCAGCTTCAAGCATCAGGCCATTTTTTTTCTGCAGCCGTTTTAGACTGCTAATAACCGATTGTTGAGCCGCCAGCTAGTTTTGAGCCGGAAATCAGAACGGTTTTCCAAAAACCGGGCAGGTCAATTGATCTGTAAAAAAAAAAACTGGCAATTTTTTTTAAAAAAAAATCTGCATTTAAAATCAAATTCTCTTATATTTATTACTTATTCCCTTTTCTATACTCTTTTCATAAATATGGGTATATTTGAAAGAAATATGACATTTTTTATACAATTATTGTTTTTAAATAATCTCAATCACTAGTTCATTTTGCGCAATAAAGATAAAAGTTACTTATAAAAATGACCGAATTGAGTATTTCTTAGTACAATCTCCGGTCCTTAAAACAAGATTCTGTTGACTTTTTTTTTAAATGCTAAGAAAGCTAAATAAACTATTTAATCATAGTTTATGTTATGCATAATTAAATTATATATCAATTTATAAGTCAAGCAAATTAATTTGAAGAACAATTAATATAAACAGATTAATATAACTTAATTTACATCCTTAATCTCTTCAAAAAAATTCAACCGATTTTTATATTAAGGACCAGAGATAATACTTTATATTTTTCCTCTTTGGATAATTACTTTATTTTTCAAAAATTTTAATAATCATAAAAATCTTCTAAATCCCTTCACCGAAGTCAACGGCTCAATGATAGTTTTATTTAAAAATATAAACACTACTTTAACCTAGGAGGTCCTTGAAAATGAGAAGTTAATTTGATTTTGATAATTGTAATGCTCTTGATTTGTTTTTGAATGTTGAATATATATTATAAAATTAAATCGTTGATACTTCATGAATATTCTAATTGACAAAAAAAAAACATTTTCATTGGAAGTTTTAAAGCTAAAGTAAAATTTAAAATAACATGAAAGGATACAATTCATCGTTTTGAGAAAATAAGGCATTTTTCACACAAATAGTACAGGGATGCAATAACAAAGCTACAAATATAACAATTTAATTTGGCTAATAAAAATGTAGGCTTCTTGTTTTCAGGCCATGGGTTTATGAATAATACATTTGCACACCACCAAGCTAGCCCAATGCAATTTCTAACATATATATATATATATATATATATATATATATATATATATATATATATATAATATTTATAAATTTAATTATTACGTCACCGGTCCAACCGAACGGTTCCACCTTTCAACCGGTTGAACCATGACCCGCTAGCTTTTCCGACTCGATGTCCGGTATAATTTTTAAAACATTGTTTGTTATGCAGGTTTATATCAGGGTATTCATTAATTTGATTAAAATCCGATCGGATCGATCGGTTTAACCATTTGAACTATTGAATTAGTCATCTAACCGATCCTGTTTAATATTTGTTAAGATTTTTATGATTTTAAAATTTTATATATAATTCTACATATTTTCAAAAATTATAAATTAAAATTCTATGGAAAGCTTGAGATGTCTACTTTCTAATACAAAAAGAATCACTCAAAAATATTATCATTTGATCCTAATAAATTATCAAATTCTAAAATTATTCCAAAAAATAGTATCGTTCAAGTTCACTTCCTCACCAGTTTAGTCTCGGTTTAACTTTGATTTGATTTTGGTCTGACCCACTGACCCTTAACCCAATACTCCGATTAATTCAATAATCAATTCAGATTTAATAACATTAATATTCGTAGAACCGGACAGGATTAGAATAGTGACCCAAACCAACTTTCTCAACTTATGTCACATTCTGTCTCAATTTCATACTTATCATATAATTGTGTGAGCTCTGTCTCACTTTTGTTTTTTTGAGCCGGGCCCATCCCATCCCAACATGACTAGTAGAGGTGGGAAAACGGGCCAGCCCGAGCCCGTTAGCCCGTCCTTTTTTATTTTTTTTAAGTTTGTTTTTTTAAAAAAATTTTTACTCCTTTTCTCTTTTATCCATTCATGTCACACTTATTTTCTTTTATATATTCGTGCTACAAAACCAATTTTGTTCTTACCTTCTTTTTTTTTGTCTACTTACATCACAAAAACATATGAATGCCTTTTTTAAAATTTAATAATAGTAAAATAAATAGATATAATATGAAAAAAGTGTCAAATAAAAAAAATTAGGAAGTATTTAAACACAACATCACTAAGAACTGAAAACATTGAGATCTAACTTATTTAAAAAATATATAAAAAATATTTTTTTTATTTTTTTAAACGGGTTAAACGGGCCGGCCCAAATAATAAACGGGCTGTGACTTTCAAGCCCGAGCCCGTTTATTTGGCCTGGCGTCCACCTCTAATGACTAGGATAGAAATTGCCCATTGGGACATGTTATTTCGTGCATTGCCCTAATTTGTGGGTTAATGGGGATGTAATCAGTGTTTCATACAATTTGGATTCCTTTATTTATGGGTTCCAATGTCTTCTCCATCACTCCCTACATTTCCTTTCCTTTCACTTTCTCATGTCCCTTTCCCACTGTTATCCTAATTTTCTTACCCATGTATACTATTCTTCTATCCATATATCATTCATTCACTTCTTTATTTACATTTCCTTTATTTTCACTTTCTACAGCAATGAGTAAAGTCAAATTTTGGTTCAAATCAACTATGATTTTTATGTTCTTCTTATTCAACTATTACACTTAAGTTTCAGAAATATATAGTTTTCAAATTGTATTTTTGCTAAGGAGAATGGAGAATGATATGATAAATAAAATTATTGTAAAGTAAAGTGTGTGTGTGTGTCTGTGTGTATTTTTAGTCACGATGTGAGACATTAGCAATGTTTTGGAACCTGGGCCGGACTGGCCGGTCCGGCCCGGGAACCGGCCACCCGACTACCAAATCGGGCCGGTCGGGTGACCGACCCGGTTTGGTACTTTTTTTATTTAAAAAAATTAATTTTTTTAAATTTTTCTTTAGAATTTCATATTAATAAGCCTAAAATATTCAATTTCTCACCGGTTTGACTCCGATATGACCTACTAACCCTTGACCCAGTATCCCGACCGGTTCAATGA
Organism: Albizia julibrissin; assembly: GCA_037074505.1. Classification (NCBI taxonomy): domain Eukaryota; kingdom Viridiplantae; phylum Streptophyta; class Magnoliopsida; order Fabales; family Fabaceae; genus Albizia; species Albizia julibrissin. The sequence continues at coordinate 50,330,591 of CM073482.1, read as the reverse complement.
CCGATCCGGATTTCAGAACCTTAGACATTAGGCGATAAGGAAGGTAGATGGTGAGGTCTTAGGACTTGGGAGCGAGAAGGGAGATTAAGATTGATTGAATAATAAGATTTTTTTTTTAAAAAAAAGAAAAAAGTAAAAGAAAGCGGTAAGAGAGCAAGGGACTAGTTTTTAAAAATAGAGAATAGATGTTTCTAATTAGTATAATAGATTTTTAAATAACTATAAGATAAAATTAAAACACATCATATATACAATAATAGATAGTAATATGGAATATAAAGTTGAGTCGCACTAAACAATGGACAAGCGATTATAACACATCATGCACATCTAATGTCGAGAAAAGTTATACAAATATATGTGGGGCAACCTTCCCTCACAAGCTTTTATATATATATGATATTGAACATGTCAATTTGCTAAAAAAGAATGCTAGAAATTTTAAAATTTTGAAATATGAATAGAAAATGCGTGTGTAATTGAATTAGCACATAATGAGTATGCTGTAAAAATTGAATTTTGAACTAATGTTTTTAACAAAATAGAAACATTAAAAAAACTCAAAATTCTAATCTTCTATACAAAATACATGTCATTCTTTACAAGTTTAGTCATATTATTAGGAATAATTTTAGCGTTTGGAACATTTCAAACGAAAAGTCAACAATACGCATTATAGTGCACCGATATTTAGAAGAAGAAAAAACCATTCCAAATTTTTTTTAAGTGACTCCCCCGTTTTTTTTTTAACCATCAAGTTACCACATATTTTAATACCCACATCACAACTTTAATTATATGGCTTTTTTTTTCCCCATTGATGGATTTCTTTTCTTGCATGACTTTATCCGATATAAGACTTTTCTCGACACTAGCTCAGTCATATTTGCTTCCACTTGACATCCCAACACATCAACTGATTTTATAATAATAATAATAATAAAACTACTCCCAATTCTTTTACCTCACATTTATTATTTATTTTTAAACTAACTTGCCGTGTAATGCCAAGCTTCTCTCTGCTGTATTGGCTTGGATCTCTACAGCAGGAAAACCAAACTATCATATATTGTTCTCTCTCCAATACACTAACTTGTCTTTTGGTTCCCTCTCCACTCTATCAAATAACATTCTTAGTAGAATACCAAAAAAAAAAAAAAAACGTTCTAAGTTTATATATTGTTGGAATGATCAATAATATTAGGACGAAGAAGTTTATAATTCATTCCATCATTTTATTTTGTGATAACTCTCAAATAGTAACACCATTCCTTTCTGCTTTCAGTTCTTTCCCGTATTGAGTTCTTTGTGCATCCAAAGTCTTTTTGAAATTCTTGTTAAATTAATTCAACCAAATTAAATATATTTATTAGCAAAAATATATCTACTGCTAATTTTTTTTATTAAAACTTAATATTGAAATTTTAATTAAATAATCATTCTGATCCTCAATATAAGACTTATTTACTGTAATTTGATTATATTAGAAAAATTAATTTAGTTAATATGATATTTTTTTAAAATACCCTAATCATTTTTCTTAATTCCCTCTATCATTCATTCTTTCTTTTTTTTTACCTTGACCTCCATCTTTCTTTTACTTTTTGATTATTGTTAAATGAATATCAATATGGGTAAATTAGAAAAATATTATAAATGTAAATATTTTTTTTATATTTATGGTCAATATCATCATCAACTTCCCAATTAGTTCATACATTAATGAGATGTGGGAGTAAAACTTTTTTTTTTTTACTTGAAAACGTTTTTCTTTAGATCAATAAGCATGTGTGTGTATTCAACTATTCATTAACTCCAATCATATCAAACCGGTGTTATAAAGTACTTCTGTTATTCTTTTTAAAGAATAACTATTAAAATCATGCTATTTAAAATATTTATTAAAAGTAATAAATATATAATATGTGTATCTTTCTTTTTAATTATATATTTATTTAAAAAGAATATATGTAAGAGACTGTGGGTAAAAATTTATTGTAGAGAGATAATGAGTAACATATATTTAATTTAGATAATAATAAAATAACAACCTTAAAATTACAGATAAATAGAATTTTTTTTCTTACAAGAAAGAGCGCAGAGCGCCCTATAGGAGAAAATGTTCCTTGTAATAAAAACACGAGGGGATATATGCGACCAAGATCAGCAATTGAACTTGGACAATTATTTTCTTGGGAATTCGCCACTTCTTTTTAACACTATTCCAAATTTAGCATTTACCAAGAATCTCGCATCCCTGATTCAAAGGCCTTTTAATATGGATGCATGAATCTCCAAGTGCCTTCCCCAAAAATAATAAAAAGCCTACGAAAAAGGTCATCCTCTCCATTCAAATTCAATGCCTTATCAACACCTTTTTCCATTTTTGTAGCCTTCAATCAATTTAAATTTAAATATAGTAGTAACGTAAAAAAATAATAATAATAACACGCACCCCTTTTACATCAACTAAGATTACGATTTAGAGTTTTTTTTTTTTTTTGAACAAGAAAGTCATGATTGAGTTTAGAAGTGATTTCCCAGGTGCTTCCAAAAGAAATAATTTCTTTTCTTCCCCTATCTGTACACAGAAAAAACATAATAATAAATTGATTTTTTTTCTAAAAACAAAAAAGCTAAAATCTACTTCATCCAGCGACCACGTCGACACCACCTTCACCATTTCCTTCTCTGACAGCGTCATCACCACCACCGACACCGACGTTCTCCGCCACCCACCCTTCAACCGGCGAGCATTCCATCTTGTGTCGTAACTTCCAATCAAGAGCTTGACACCCACGTGAGCAATAGTTCACCTTCCCGCAAACGGAGCATCGCCGGAACTCGTGTGGCCGCGTCTCCGGCCGCCCACACCCAATGTGCGCGCACAGTCTCAGCTCCTCCCCTAACACTCCACGACCCGACTCGAACCAATCCCTCAAAAATCTGTTCGCCGGATGCACCTCCGGTACCGCCACGTTATACCCGTAGTCGCTGAGCAACGGACAAGACCATTCCATCCGGCACGCGTCGTTCCCATGCCGCCGGTGGACGCGCCACTTCATCATGGAGGAACAGAGTCGGGAAGGAAAAGATTTAGAGACGGAACGTAAAACGTGAGCTAGCTCACGCGCGTTGGCTTGGATGAGCAACCGCCGTCCCTCGGCGATGTTCCGATTGACGCCATAGCCGTCTTGAAGGCAATGGCCCAGTTCGCGAAGAGCGTCTATATGACGGAGGAGAGATGCTCTGGCGCACAGAGCCACGCCGGCTTTTAGATCCTTGTCGCTCTTGGATCCACCGCTTCCGTTGAACTGTATGACGGCGAGTGAGTATAACGCAGGCGCGTGAGATCTCGAAGCCGCTTGAGCAATAAGCTTAAACCCACTCCCTCGATTTCCTAAACAGTAAAACCGGATCTGCAACAAACAAATAGCAAAGAAAAAACAATTCAGCAAATCTATTTCTCCAGATGGATGTGATTAATTAATATAACAATGACTCACAAACTAACCATTCCGAGAGTGTATGAAGCATGGACGTTGCCGGCGCCAACACATCGCCGGAGAAACCGGTGAGCATATTCCGACCAGCTTTTGGCTTTGACGGCGAACATTTTTTCGCCGGCTCTGGATAATACCAGACGATTCAAACCAAGTTGATTCAGTCGTTTGCATCTGAAAAAGACACAGAAAATTATCGATTCTGTTAGGCCTGAAGAATGAAAACAAAAAAGTAAGGTTAAAAACTTGGAATTAATGGTGGGATTTACGTTAAGAGGACGGTGATGAAGTGGCGAGGAGAAGAAGCAGAGGCGGAGAGCTTGGAGAGAATGAAGAGAACGACGTCGTCTGGTAAGGAATCGAAGAAATCATGTTTGTCTGATGAGTGTTTGGATGAATGTCTGTGAGGTCTTCTCATATTTGCCGCATTCAAGTGAAGAAGAAGAGATTTTCTTTGGGAGAGAAATGAATGATTAATTGATGGATTGTGGGAGAGGGAGAGGGAGAGGGAGAGGGCAAAACAAAGAGAAATGGGAGAGGCAGCCTTATATGGAGCAACACAGAATGGGACAGCTGCTAAAACTTCTGTATATGGGGGACCCACGCGTCGTTAAAAACATTCATCATAATAAATTATTTACTAGGGATCAAATTTAAAGAAATAAATTACAAGTGTTCAGAATAAAATTGAGTTTTAATTAAATTAAAACTTAACTAAATAAGTATTTTTTTATTTTTAATGATAATAATAGTTTTTCTTGGTAATAACCAATAATGTAATCTTATGTTTTTCAGTTTACTGTAAATTAAAAATTAACATAAAGTTTTCTTGGGAATTTTTTATGATCTTTTCAGATAATTATGATATTATTATTAATCTAAATTAGAGTACTATTTGATTCAGGATTGAGTTTTAAAATACAAAGAGTTTTTGTATGTCTCATTAGATACCTTTCCCATATTTGTACTTGTTCTCTTTTTTTTTTTATTGCTTTTTTGGTATCCCAAGATAAGTCATCTTTCATGCGGTCAACGGCCCCAGACTAATCGAATCATCCGTCGCAGGACCCCCAAAAGCGACTAGGCTACCACTGAGTTTTAAAGCTGCTACATTCTCAAGGCTTAAACTCGAACACCTTGGTTAAGCTAGGACGACCCTTCACGAGTCGACATAAACCCTCGGTGGTTACTTATTCTCTTTTTTTAAAAAGTGAACCTACTTATCACATCAACTAATAATTTATTGGTTAAATTAGAGTACTATTAATCTAAAAAGTTATTCTAACTTCATGAGCTCACCAAAGTATACATGAAGATCAAATGCATAATTTGCCTTGATATAAAATACATGTAAAGGGATTAGAAGTATTTTGATTTTTTATTGCAGCGATGGTACTTTATGATTAGCCTGCCCCATATTATAATAGTTTTCTTCTTATTAGTCTATTATAACAATGTTCCTTTTATGTGTTATGATTTAACAATGTCTGGGTTGCATTATTGTTTTCTCAAAATTTTGGATATAATATTCATCCTCCTTTAGAGCTTTTCAAAGTTATAAGTTATTAGTAATTTGTAATTTGATAATTTCTTTTTGCAATATGTAATTTTGTTATCTTTAAAACACCTAATGCACTCTTAATGCTTGGCCATTGCTTACACACCCCATCCTTTCAGAAAATTAAATGTTTGTTAACATTTATCATACAAAAATCTATTATATTATAACTCCATATTTTATAAACCTTTCTTTTCTTTTTTTTTTCTTTTTATGTAAGATATCTTATATACCTTTCTATCTATAATATAAGGCCATTATAGAATAATGATTTTATCTAAAATATAAATCATTTTATGACAATTAATGCTCATTTTCAGTTTTATCCCTCTAATTAATGCTCATTTCTATTTTGTTCACTTATTAAATTTTCAAACACATTTTTTCAATAAAGTTAAAAGTGGAAAAAAATTTAACTCATTACATATTTAATAAATTAGCTATCACTTTTTATTTTCCATGAATTAGTTAAAATCCCCTATATTATGAATCGACGGAGTTTAGATATCTTGATGCTAATTTTCTTGGTACAAAAAGCTTAAATTCAGGGCTTCAATTTAATTTAAAAGGCAAGTGTTAAACCATTTAAATAAAATGATGATTTAAGATATGAAGTTCAAATTGTCCACTAACTTAATGATTTAGTGCCACTTTTAGTGATCATATTATCACAATATACTCACTTATACATGCTGGTATATACATATATTGTATTTCTCTTCTTGGGAAGACTCACAAAAAGTAAAATTATTGAAAAATCTCCCCAACAAAATTTATCACTCAAATGTATTTAATGACTTAAATTATTAAGTAAGTGCAACTCATTTTCAGCGGACATGATATACAATATTTTGATCTAAGAATCTAAAACTAACCTATAAATAAAATTAGTAATTAGGATTATTACTTTGTGTAATGGTGGCATTAATTACTTAATTTCATTAAATTCGATATCAGAGCCTGCATGCATCCAAAAAAGTATCTGAAGGTGAGGCCAGAAATTTCATACGTCAATTTAACTATAATAAAGAGATTTTTTTAATATATAAATGAATGGAAAAACAAAATTTTCTAACTGTTTAATGATGAATTATTATTATTGATGATAAACTGTTTCGTGAAAATTTAAAATGTCAATTTAAATGACTTAGATCTTGCAAGAAATGACAAATAACATTTCAATAAAAAACAACAACAAGAACAATAATTTCATTATTATAAGTAATAAGTGTTGCCGAAAATCGCCTCTAAATTATATTAATTACATCATGTCCTTAATATGAGATCTAGTTTGCAGTTTAAATTGGACTGCAAACTATGACTTGTATTAAGAATAGAGTATTTCTTTTTAAGTTTAATATTTTTAACTTCTCATATTAGAGAAACAATTTTATAAAAAAAAATTGCATGTTTGTTTTTATTCCATTATTGATTGACATGTAAGAGTTTATTAGAATGCTCGATACTCCATCATCAATAACCTCTCGCTAGGGACAATTGTTATTGCCCTTTTAACTAACGAATTCTCAATTATCTTTTGCTGCTTTGAGTAATCAATATATATCAAAATATTATAATTGACTTTCTATATTGGCTGCGCCCAACAGAAACAAGCTATTTGAAAGCTTGGTCAATTCGTGACTTATCATATTTTTCACTCCAACTTGCAAATAAGCTGGTCCATATCTTTCTTACAATCCAAGAACTCGTTTAGTTCACTAATAAATATAATTAGTCACCCATAGTTTTCACGTTTAATTAATTATATTTTGCCGATGGATTACTTATCATCAGTTGCACTAGCATATAATATATATTATAAAATGATTTTTTTGTCAATAATAGAAATAGAAGTATGCATCGAAACGACCTTTTAGATTTTAATTAGATCGATTGAAACTGGCCGGCAAATCTTTATAATAAGTTAATTAATTGACAGTCTATAGCCAAAGTCAGATATATTTTTTTAATTAATCAAATGTGTTAATAATAATTACATATATATTAATTGTTTGGGTGGCTATGTCTTGACAAAAAAACCAACCCCACAATGAAGAAAAAACCAGTGGGAGCTGGTTGGAGAACAATATAATTGATCTTACTTTCACGGCACAACACATGCAAATAGGTTCATGTTCATTAATTAAGCTTTTTTATATAAATATAAATATAAATTACAAAAAGTTTGGTATTTGGTAAAACACATGAGAGATTTGATTGAACAAACAAGTGCATGCACGCCCCCTAATTCGATATCAAAAAGTCTCTTTTATCTTTCTTACTTTCTTGTGTTCCTACGCTTCGTGCAAGTTGAACAATAATAATGGACAAAAACACAAGCTATTAGAAGGAAATTAAATATTTTACAAACCTCAAGTTCAAGGATTTGCAAATCGATGAGATTTTACGTGAGACTTACTTTTCATTTGTTTTTTTTTTAAATAACGGTGTATTACACACACATATATATACTACCTCTCCTCTTTAATATGAGAGCTAGTTAGAATTAAATTTGGTTTCAAATGTAAGACCTCAATCTAATTTATATGCTAAATTTATAAATTTTTTTTCTAAAATATCTTGCCTATTGATTGTACATGTTGAGAAGTTTTGATGTAAAAGTGTTATGATTAAATATGATATTTTAAGAAAACTAATATATATTTATTATAAATAACTAATATAATTAACTTTATTAATCTATCTAAATGAACCAACTAACTATTATATTAAGAATCGAAGGTGATATATAATTAATTTGTGTTCATTAAAATTTGAGCTATGGATAATTATGACATTGTGACAAGGTGGAGTTTTGCAGATCACGCTAAAACCAAGTACGTAGAGAAAATTTTGAGTTCGATGGATCGAGTGGGGACAAATGGTCATAAATTAAAGAAAAGTTAAATATATGCATTAATATAATTATTATACGATTCAGACTTTTGGATATGAAAATTATCAGTGTGGATAAGGATCTCATCAAGGAGTTGGTGAAACACAAATCCTTTTCCTCTTTTCCCAGTGCCACTAGCAACATTAATTACTTAAATAATTTTAATATATATGTATACTCACATATATTATTATTATTATTTTTTTTACCAGGGTTAGGTAGAAAACCAGTGCTGCGTTTGCATTCTCTCGTGGTTTCCACATTTTTTTAAAATTTTAATTTTTGTTAGTTTCTTAATTGTTAAACAAGAATTAACAAAAGTAAGTAAGGTTTGTGTGATCCTTTTAATTGAAAAGGAAAAGGTTGAGGAATTATGAAGATATATATAATATTTACACAAGGAGAAAATGATTAATTAGTTCAATTAATTAATTACTATGATTACCTATACAGAAGAGAGATTGCATGTGTATGGTGTGTGATTGATTTTGCTGCATGACTGACTCAAAATTTCTGGAAGTACAGATAGCCCACAAGTTTCCTATTTTGCTGATAAGTACGTGGAGAATATTTTTTTGTTCATTTAATTTATTAATTATTTAGAATATATATTGGGAGAAAAACCTGAGAAAGCAACTGAATGAGAGAATGTTAGATAAAAAAAAGGATATTTGACTTTCAATTTTGGGGTTTTTGAATGAAAATTCCGGCGTTACAAATGCGTAAAGACAAATAATTGAGGTACAAGATAGTTTTCGTATAGTCAAATCCTGATAAATATACTGTGGTTGTTTAGAATAGTGATTAGAACCTCTAAAAGTATTTTTCAGTTGTGATTTATGGTATATGAGATAAATATATGAGAGGAGTTTTATCTTAACTTATATGAATCACATTTATAAAATAAATGTAAGCTCATCCAATCATGATGAATTTAGCTCTGGCCCGTTAACTTTTTTGACTATTTTAAAATATTTTATTCATATAACTTATAAGCACAATTCTACGTTGTTGTGTTTTAGAGATATTTTTGAACATTTTGTATTGCCAAATTATTAGAAAAGTCAAGTATCTAGCAGTATTGGCAAAAATGGTAGGGGAAATTGTCAATAATTATATTGTAGGTTTAATATATGATTTTGAGTTCCATCGAAAATTTGACCCCCAAAAAAAAGTTCCATAAAAAAAAAATATTTGACTTTAAGAGGAGGAGGATGGTCTTAATTTTTTTACTTCTACTTCAAATAAGAACCTCTGGTTTTTTTTTCTCTTTGAGGCAAAAAATGTTTGTTACTATTCTAAAATATTTTTATTTTCAAAAGTTTAAGTGAAATACTTAATTTATTTTAATGGAAATTAATTTCTCTTTGAGCGAAAAAAATCAAAATAAATAGTATCCCCAAGAAAACAGCTTCTTGATCTGAAAAAAAAAAAGCTTGGATGAATGAATCATAATTTTAACAAAATTAGGTCATTAATTGGTTAGTTGATCAGAGCTAGAGGTGTTCTCCAGAAGGAACAAGGTCGAGATCAAGAAACCGCATTCCCAATCCCGATTCCGACAAAGGCTCGGGAAGGGAAATCATTCCCGATCCCAATCTTCACCCCCAAAAACTTCCTGTCTCAATCGGGATCGGGATTTACTGGGTCAAGATTGGGAGTTTAAGGACAAGAAAAATTTCAAAGTATGCAATGCTCCAAAATCTATATGAAATCTAAAATTTATCCAGCATTAATTCAAAAATTGTAACAACACTTTACTTGATTTGCAATATAATATAAAGATAATGATTTTGGTTTGAAATTCATTTACTTAATCAAAAGTCACTCAATAACATATCACATCCAATACATTACATAATCAAAAGTCCAAGAGTCCAAAACATTACATAATCAAAAAGAGCCTCACTACATGCCTAATGCTTGAGAAACAAATCAAAGTGCTTCATTTCATTAGGATTAGTCAAATACATTCACATAATCAAATAAACTAATCATTGTTGTTATTAATTTATGAAATCAAAACAACACCATTTGATTAGTTGGTCAGTGTTTGCTATTCATCTGACATGTGCGAAGATGTTGATAAGTAATTTACACACACACACATTCGGGATCAGGAAGTCCCATTACCCATCCTGATCCTGATCCCGAATTTTCCCGTCTCGTCCCAATTGCTCGAGATCGGGACGAGAAACTTTGAACACCCCTAATTAGAGCATTGACTGCCGTTATATTCAATTTCATTTTATGAGATTTCTATCATCATTGAATTGTCTCGTGTTATTTATTGGCCAATAAAATTGTCTTGGGATATTTGTAGTCATCTAAAGATTATTAAGCGATCAGCAATTAGTACATATATCATATCAGCTCTTCATCCTGCCAGGGTTTCTTTCCCTTTGTTAGGGTTTCTTATGCCATCAAGTTGCTGCAATGAGGCAGCTACGACATTGATCTCTCCCTCTTTTTTGTAAGGTTGCATCTCCCCTTTCGGTGGAGGTTCTTGCTAGTATCCTTATGTCGTGAACCATGGGTTTGATGGTTGGGAGCACGTATTATAGCAGCAGTGAGCGGGGATGTAGTGTGGATGGAAGCGACGAGGTGTACAACAATCAATCTCTGATAACTGCCTCCAATGATGACCTTCAATGGGTGCCCCTAGGAATCTTGGCGTTGATGCACGGTTTGAGGTAGTGGTGCTCCCTCCTCATAAACGAATGGACGATTTTGAAGGATGAATCAAGAGGTGAGAGTAGGGGCCTTCCTATTACTAGTGCAGTGCCTCTAGGGATCTCAGTTGAATGGAAGATGTTGAAGTATTAATTGATGGGTGAAAGATGGGGCTTCTTAATCGATTTGCAGAAAACAAAGGCAGTAGAGCAAATGGGTTTAGAAATATCGATAGTGCGATTCATAGACCTTGATGTTAGTAGTTGATTCAAGATTCAAAGCTTTGCTATTATTGTATCTTTAGGATTGAGGCTTGAGAGTGGTAGGATAGCTTTTCTTAGAGTTGGTGTCTCTATGATGAATATTGAGGACTACTCAAAAGATTTAACAACAAGTGTGGCTTGGTTATTTTTGTATTTTTTGGAGGTTCTTTGTTCTTCTACTCTGGTCAAAGTATATTATAAGCCAATTTATGTTACCCAAGTTGCCATTGTCATGTTAGAATTGGTGTGGAAAGTTTTTAGATAGGAAAGAGTAGTAACAGTTGATCCAAAGCCTAAAAAGAAGGCTTTGGAATCCTTTTCAAGGTTTATTTATGCTTGTTTTTAGGAATTTGTTTGTGGATAAAACGTAAAATATTTTGTTGTTCAACATTCTAAGGATTAGTCAATAGCTAGACAAATGAGAATCTTCAATTTGGGTTCGCTTAGTGTGATTGTATACACTCTTCGTCATTAGCTAAACATGTGCTTGTTCAGTGTTTTGATAAACACTATTCATTTTTGGGCTAGACATATGCCTATTTAATGTGTAAGGCAACATTGTTCTTCTTTGGGCTGCAATTGCGATTGTCCACTTTATTGTTACTTGGATTGTGCTTTATCTACTAACATGATGAGTGTTGTTCTCATGAAATACATTCTTGTATCAAGGAATTTTGTTAAGAACCATTCTAACATACATGTTCCCAAGAAAGTAGATTTGATAGCCGAGTGGATTACTAAAACTTCATTAGAATGGTCTCGCTCTTTAGTTTGGGTATTTTGACCTTTGTTCTAGTTGTAGGCTTATTTGGCGTATGATGTTAAGGAAAACATCAATCATGTTTTTATGTTCAAGCTGCATCAAAGAACTTTTTAAAGTACGTGTTTTTCTAATTTGATTACTAGTTTCTTGTGTATAGTTTCCCATGTTGTTTATTTTGATTGTTTAGTATCTCATGTTGTTTATTTTGGTTGTTCCAGCGTTTGCTTGAGACATTGTACCTTATTTAATTTTAATACTATCTATTTCTTTGTTGGAAAAAAAACCAATTAATTTTCTAACATGCTATTATCACATAGTAATTATTTGATATTATAAACAGCATATATACTATTACCAAGAGCCATATTATTTATCATAATCAGCTGGCTAGCTCATAATATGTGTCATAACAATTTAACAATTACTAGAATAAAGAAACCGAAGTTAATTTATTCTCGAATGTCTGAACAATAAATTAAATTAGAGTATTTGTTGGATCAACTATTTCAATATGAGAACCGCCACTACAAAAAAAATAGTAAATTAGTGACGGCTCCGTCCTTAATCCCTTACAAATTTTGTCACTAAAATTAGCGACGAAATTTAGAGATGGGATTTTTCTGTCTCTAAATTAGCGACATATTAGCGACGGAATTACATTCCGTCGCTAAATTTCGTCATTAAGAGTTAGTGACGGAATTTAGAGACGTAATTTTTACGTCGCTAATTAGAGACGAAATTTCCGTCCCTAAATTCCGTTGCTAAATATTAGCAACGGAATTTAGAGACAGAATTTTTCCGTCGCTAATTAGCGACGGAATTACATTTCGTCACTAATTTCCGTCCTTAAAAATTAGCGACGGAATTTCCATCGCTAATTCCGTTTCTAATAGCTAATTTTTTTAATAATTCGGTTTTATTTCTAAAATTATAATTTTTTAAATAATTTAAATTTTAAATTATTTTAAATTTATAATATAATATTAAAATAAATAAATAAAAATTATTAATTCATATTTATTTTTGAAATTAAAATTATAATATAATATATTTGAATTTTTAATAATATAAAAAAATTAAAATTTTATAAATACAAACAAAAATATAAAATAAAATAAATAAAAAAATATATTAATAATAAAAATTTAGGTAGAATATTTACATAAAATAAAATAAGAAAACTAAATTAAAATATTCAATAATATATACAATTTTGTATTTCTATTTTTGTTTGCAAGCGATATATATATGTGTGTGTACGTATATTTGTACATATGTGTGAATGTGTGTGTGTGTATAATTTTACATTTAACTTTTATAGATTCTTCTTACCTTAACCGGTAAATGCACTAGCACACGCGTGAGATGTCATAGCTTCAAATCCTAACTTGGTCACAAAATGCAACCAATTTGTGACTTGTGACACGTGGCGCGCGGTGGAGGGTGACACGTGGAGGCCAGAGGCAAGGTGGCGGTGGCTGACTGGTACATGTGGCGACCGCCGGCGAGGGACATGTGGAGGCTCGTGTTGTAGACATGTGGCAATTTAATATATATATATATATATATATATATATATATATATATATATATATATATATATATATATAATAGTTAGCGATGGATTAGAGACGGAAAATTCCGTCGCTATTTAGAGACGGAATTTTACGTCGCTAATTAGTAGATTCCGTCTCTAATTAGAGGCAGAATTTAGCGTAGGAATTCAAAATTCCGTCACTAATCAATTAGTAACGGTCTTTTTAGTGACAGAACAAATTCCGTCGCTAATATGATTCCGTCTCTAATCCGTCGCTAAATTAATTAATGACGAAAATTCTGTCGCTAAATTCCATCGTTAATTGTTTGTTTGAATCGGGTTTATACATAAGCCCAATTCACATAAATCGAGATAAATCTCCTCCACATATTTACTTTGTAGATCGTAAAGTTACCTCATAAACCATAAAAATTACCTCGTATTCCGTAAATCACGATTGAAAATTATTTATGAAAACTATTCATGCTTAACATTTTCCTACGTATTGGGGTAGGGGGTGATTTTTCAGCCCCAATCCTAAAATGTTTGGGCTGTCTTAGGTGCGTCATTTTCATATTGAACTTTGACAATATATGTAGCACTAGGAGTTGATAATATGTAGTAATCATTGAATTTACAAGTTCATCATACTCTTATCTGTCTATCTTCTTCGTTGTAAACGAGGAAGATGAACACTCATAATTAATGAATGGATAAGGGTAAGGGAGCAGGAGTGAGTGATAGTATTTGATTATATTTAAATATTTGTAAGAAACGTAGAAGATGAAGAGTCGTACGCAAGTTATGATTGAGGAAGGTCTAAATTGCGTGTTAAGTACGTGAGATGTCCCTAGTTAGCTTCACTTTTTATTGTCCCCTAATAATCTTGTGCGGCAAGCCAATATATATCCTCCTCCTTGATATAAAACATGTGGCACATTTGGATTTGAATTCACGTTAAATTTTTTTAAATATTTATTTTATATATCATAAATTATATTAAAAAAATATTTTATACCATTAATATAAATAATAATATATTTAAATAATTAATATTAATATTAAATATAAGACATAATTTTTATATTTATTAATTTTTTTTAGTTTATCTCTATTATTGCTTCCACAATAATAATTAAAACGGAGAAGAAATATAAGAATTAAGAAAGATGACTAAGTTTTATTTAAAATATATGTCATATTAATTAATTTAACTATTTTTTTAATATAATCAAATTAAATAAATATATCTTATATTAAAAATTAAAAAGTTATATCGCATGTGTATATATGTTCATTTCATCACATCATTCGATCAACGTGAGCAACGCTTGTCAACTTTCATCTTCAACCATATTATTCATTACCATTATGTTGCGTGTTTGATTTTATATATATGCCATGCACATATGTGCTTAATTACTTATATTATGGATTTTTGATAAACTCATACACTTAGTGTGTGTATTAATTAATAAGATCATTAGAGATCTCTCTCTCTCTCTCTCAAACTTTTCGATTATATAATTCGTGGACGGTGTCTTACGAACCCACGCCCAGCTATTCTCATTCTAGCTGAAATTCAATATTTATATTTATATTATACTCTAAAAGTTCAGTGAATTTTTTTCTTATATTTTTATTAATTTATAGCTAATGAAAATTTATCTCATATATTTATATAACTTGAAAATTAATCTACTGTTTTTCTGCAGCCTGCAGTTTCACTTGACCAAAGGGCATGTGTGAGTAGAGTCGGGAAATCGGGTCGAGCCTGTCGGGTCGGTCTTTTTAAGCCCTTTTAAATTATGGGCCGAGCTTGAAAAATGGAGCTTCAAAAGGAAGTCGGGCCTAAAAAAGGCCAGCCCTTGAGAGCTGAAGGCCTTGTAGAGCCGGTCCTGCAAAGTCGAGGGGCCGACCCTTTAGGTTATTTAACTTTATTTTTTATTTTAATTTTACTACTCTTCCTACTCATGCCCTTGCTGACTCTTTCCTAAGAACCTTAAAAATTGCTAAATTTATATGTGATGGTAATTTACTAATTCTTGATATTTTTACCCCTTAAACAGAGTCTACTACTTAAAGTGAAATACAATCAAAATTCCTTGAAATTGATGATAGTAGCGAAGAAGATGAAAACGATAGTTTTCATAATCATGTTTCTTAGAGTGTTTAGCTTTTTGTCTTCTTATACTTTGTATGAGACGATGAATTACTTGTACAAAATATTTTTTTACCTTTGATTATGAATTAATAACTGTATTTATTTTATTGCATGAGGTGTGTAGACGTATAGTTAAATTTTGTAAAAATGACTTCTGGCCCTGATGCTTTCGGGCCGGGCTTGGAAAAAGAATAATTTTTCTTTCAACCTTTTTAAACACTGGACAGTCAAGGGCCAGCCCTGATTTCAAGTTTTATGTGTGAATATGTATATGTCTTATATTAAATCAAATTTTCCTGGCAATCAATCTATTGGTATCCTCTAATATAATAATTGTTATGTAAAACTTTGATGTCCCGAGAATTTCCTTTGCTTAAAAACATGCTATGATCAAGTGGCGTTATTTATGTCTTAGTTTAAATGAAAATTGACAAATTTCTTATATATATATTAAATTAAGAGCACGGAAGGATTCAAGATTGGATAAATAAGTACGTACGTGCCTTTGTCGGCCGGGGCAAAAAAATACGTACATACATAGGTGTAGAGATGTGAGAAGGAGGAGGAAATAGAAGAGGGAAAAGCAAGCCAGTCAGAATACGTGGTCTAGTAATGAAGCTACACAACACATAGCACGTAGGTCCACACAAGTATATAAAGGGTTAAACTAGCATAAATTAGACTAGTAGTATAAGGTTCATTAGAATAGACATATTATGATAGGAGGGATAGTCATAAACTTTAATTAAAATATTGGATAATAATATTAAAAAATAAAAATATAAAGGGTTAAAAAACACAAAGGTGTGATTTCTAATGCGAAGGCAGCCAATTAAGGAAAAAGTTATACGGCCACTTGGCCAGGTTGGGACAAACGATGACATTTATGGCAGGGAGTGTTGCTCATCCCACATGAGACACAACGTAAAACACAAACACGCCACCAACAAATGTATAAAAGGTTATGGTCGTGTGTTATAGTACCACGTTGCGTTGCTTGGGCAAGTAGGTAAACGGAAGGTGGCTAGGTTTTGTTCGTGGGGATTGATGAACCGACAGCCAGCCACCTTTCTAGTTCCTATCTCTTCTATCTAAAATGACTCAGTTAATTTTTTTTAAGATTAAAAAAATTAATTAAATTATTTTAAAATATTTATATTTATTATTTTTAAAAATTAATTTATCTAATTTATAAATTAATAAATTTTATAAAATATATAATATAATTAAATAATTCATTTAACTTCTTTAATTTAATAAAAAAATTAACAAAATATTATACTCAAGACCGGAGATATATTACTATATTACTCGTTATCATAGCAGAGCTGCTCAATTTGACGGTACCATCAGGTGTCCTGTTGTGCTAATTACACCAAACTTTACTTTAATTACTTGCCTCCAATTTAGAATGTCTATGGATCAGATTGGATTGGGTTAGATCTCAATCTGAGATTTGATTCTTATAGGACTTCAGGCTGGATAAGTTAATCTGAGGTTCGGTCTGATCCAGCATTATCCTGAGATCGGGCTAGACCAGACCAGTCCAGTGGACTGTTTGGACCAGTCTAGGTAATCCAGGACTTGTTTAAATTTAAAACTCCCCTTTGTTTGGACTAACGCAAGGAGCCAAGGACATATAAAAAAATACATAATAAACCTAATATAATAATACCTATAATTAGAAAAAAAATATACATCACAAAACATTAAAACCCAATCATAAATCCATAATAATCTCCAACAACATTGAACAAGAATAAAAAACAACAACATTCAAATTCAAGTTGGTTTAATACAATCCATAACAATCAATTAAACACATTAAACCTAACAAAAAACAAGTATATCACATTACACAAGTGAAAAACAAATGATTACAAAAAAAATTATATAGGATATTAAAAAAAACATCCGGGTCAGACCAGACTAGACCAAGGGGTCTGAACCTTTGGCCCGATGTCCGGTCCGGCCTAATTAGATTAGTTCGGTCCGGTCTGTTCAAATTGTCCCAAACCAACTTTTTCCTTTCCTGACCGAGTCAAGTCAATCTACCCAAACCACCATATTATTTGGACTTCCCTAGCCTCCCTTATTCACCACTAACCCAACACAAAACGCTTGGCCTTTTACTACTTGATTCTTGTTTTTAATATAAGGGTTAGTTAAAGGTTTGAAATTTGTTTAAAATATAAGATTCATTAATTCATTTTTTTTATATTTATTATTTTTCCTAAACTAATTATTTGAAAGATAGACTCTTATATATATTCTAGCATTATACATAGATATTTTAGAAATCAATATCGGGTCGTATTTGTTCAAATTAACTAAATTTGTTTTATTCTCTTAATTTACTTAAATGTATTATCTGGCTATTATATTAAAAACTAGAAGTTAGTGTGTGTATCCTTTTTAAATCATCATTTGCATTAGAACGATCCATGATGGATTAACATGACTAGTTCATTTGGTAAGGAATTATCTCATCACCTATAAGGTCATGAGTTCAAATCCTATTGTCAATGTAAGGACTTATTAATAGACAATTCATAAGTATATCTGTAAGCGCTCTCTAAGCTCAGAGGCATATATTAACCATGATGAGTCTAAAATCTAATTCATCTAAATTTTTTTTAACCAAAAGAATAAAAAGAAACCACGTCCTCTTGTTGTATGTATTCAATAAGAATAGTTTAGAGAGAAAATTGTAAATTTGAGAGATAAAGACAAATGAGGTCATATATTTAGCACCGAATTAAACCCTATAACTAGTTTCTACATTTAATATCATGTGAAGTATATTATACCGTCATGCTGCCGTCACACTTAGACGAAGTTTCAAGTTTAAATCTAGCGTTAACATATTAGTTCGTTTGGATTAGCTTATGGAAGCTCCATAAGTGCTTATAAATCGTGATTCACTGAATACGAAGTAACTTTTACGGTCTACGAGGTAAATATGTGATGGAGATTTAAGTAAATCGGGCTTATAAAATAAGCCCGATTGGAAACAGAGTTTTCAAACAAGCCTATGCGTTTGCATATTTAAATTATACAAAACGGAAGAGATCAGATCGTCACCGCAAGAATTGTTCTGAAAGAGGCATTAACAATTTCTAAAATTTCTTTCACTTTTTTCCAAGGCAAGGGAATACGTCGAAATATGAAATATCTATATTTATTTGTCATCTTTTCACTTCTAAAATTGCATAGTGATGACTACCAACAAACATTCCTCCTAATAGAATGAGATATATAATCGTTACATATAGGAAGTCGATTACTCCTTTATTTTGCTAAAAGGGCAATATCTCTATTTTTTTTTCAAAGAAAAGTGGCTCGGCTCATCCTAATATTAAAATTCATAAATTGAGTTAGACTAGACTCTAGACTCCAATTACGATAAACTTTATAATTTATGGGTTAAAATTGAATTTCGCACCACATAAATTAAAGTCAATGTCTGCTTTAATTCTCTTATACTACTACGTATTTATATTTCTTTATCACTATTGAACTAACTTGTATCTCAGGCATTCTCGCTTAGTGGTCATTTTTATCCACATAGATAGTTGATAAATCTCAATCCAATAAAGAAAAGTATTACACAGGATAAGAATTTAGGAAGAGAAAATAAAAGAACACATCAAATCAAAACAATAAATAAACACAATAGTGATTGAACCGAAATCTTTAAAGGGTTTGTTCAACGTTGGTGTCAAATTGATGTAGCACTATAAATAATAATGTAACCCCTTTAATTTGTTTGAAGAGCACTCACCCAATAATCTCGTGAACCGTCCAAAGGCACATATTGAAATTTCTCACAAGAAAAAAAATGTCATTTTTAAGATGACGCGGAAATGAAATAATGTCACTTCCGTATTACAGAATCAAAAACATCTTGATATTAATATTGAAAATGTTATTTAATTGTGTGACCTTTCGCAAAGTTCAAATGCTACATTATAAAAGGGAAAACAACACCCAACAACAATAGTTTCGTTTATCCAATTATAGCCGTACCGAAACTGGACCCAATAAGAAGAAATCAATACCCCAAGATATTATTACTCTCCTCAATCCTAAATATACTTAGATTATATATATATATATATATATATATATATATAATAAAAATTAGTTATGTATTAGAAATTATTTCCATGATGAAAATTTTTCATAATATGTAGTAATTAAAATAGAAAAATAAAGTGGGTCAGAGTCTTACATTTGCTTTTAGAATTAAATCAAATCCTCATACTAACTTTTATTAAACTTTTATATTTAATATCGGAGGATCGGAATAGAAAATTTGCCTAAAAATATTAGATAGATCGATGCATGAGAAGAAATGAAGCTGGACTGTATAACTCTTTGCATATCCTTCAAAACTTAATCATAATTTGTTAATTTTGTACTATTACTAGCTAATTAATTAGTTTGTCATTTCATTAATAAAATAGGCTATATTTGAAGCTAGGGATCTACATATGGCTTAAAATTTATAAAATTATTTACATATCTTTTTTTTTCCTTCAAAATTATTTACATATCAATCAAAGTTAAAGAAGATTAATTATCTATATAAAATAAATTTAATTATATGATTTACTGTAATTCTACTACTATTACCTAACGAAAAAAAATTATGCAAAGTAGATTTGAGTGTACAGGATTTAAATTAATGAGATTGTCAAGTTAATACCGAGATTTAAACTAAACAAAATAGGGCGGAATATATGATAATAAAAAAGGGGTGGAAATTGAAGACTTGAATAGTAATAATTGTTTTTTATTTATTGGGACAAGTTGAATTGAAAAGGAGGTAGCGTAGAGAGTGTTTGGAGGAAAAGATAAAAATAAATAAATGGATGAGGGTGGCAGATACATGACGTTTGAAGTTGTGGGCTATTAATTGTCTGCTTTTTAATTACATTATTTCAATTCATTCATGAATTCATATATTTCCTCCATCACACAAGAAACCATCACTGATGTGGACTCCATTATTTATTTTATTCTTTCATTCATTCATTCATATATCATCACACTGATACTTGTCGGCTGCAAAAACTGTGTTTCATACACATCCTTATAATTTCCAATGATATTTTTGGTAAGTTAGATTTTAGAAACTTGCTAAGATTAGGGTATCAAAGCATGCCACCTGCCTCAATGAACTCATACAGGAACCCACTAATAAAATTTTTACATTAATAATGAGATTAAATCTCATAATTTTGTGGGTTTTGAGCCGACCCCTTACCAACTATACTAATATTTATTGATTTACAATTTTTGTTTAAAGTTATTGGTTTTATCCCTAAGGTTCAAACAATAAATTTTGATTATGTAACTCTCATTTCGTTTAAAATACCAGTCTTCATGATTTAATAAGTATATGGATTATTTTATCATTTAAATGATCAAAATCCATAATTTAAAATTTAAAAGACTGAACTCAAAACTAGAATAAATTTGATCCACAAAAAGATTGTATTATCTCAAAATCTATTAAATGGGAAATTTAATAGGATTATATATTGCCCACCATATTTGATGGTCCATATTAGATGATGATGATTTTGGTGGGGATTACATCTTTTTTTACTTTTATTTTCTCTCAATCAGCTGAGCTCTGAACCACTCACACTAGCTTCAACTTTGGTGTGTTGCGTTGCGTTGCGTGTGCACATTGCTTATCTCTTGTTTCTTTTTTTCTTTCTTTTTTTTCACTTGGGTTGAATTTTCATGAGGGTGTGTGATTGCAGAAGAAACTTCTGGAACCCCAGATTTTACGCTTCAATTATAACCACATATATTTGTTTTGTGTCTATCACGTTGTTGATGATCAAATAAAGATTTAAGTCTAGTCACGAATTTTACTGAAGTAAGTTACTTTCATACACATTTATATATTATTATTGATCAAAAGAGGAGACTAATTGAAATTGCGTAAGTTGTTACAGTAACAGATATTTTTGTTGATCTGTAAATCAAATCCTATGTAGCTTGTGAGTTGTGATGGCAGATAACTTTTTAGCAATGGTTTCTGCCAAACTACCAAAGTTGTCGTTGTGACTTCTTTGTGTGGTGTTGTACGGTTCAATTGTTGGCGCAAGTAACCCTTAAAAAGTGGAATTTGAGGTGTCAGTTGCCCCTACTGCCCCTTAAATTTAGGATTATTTTTAAATATTTTTTTAATAATTCTTTTGATTATTAGATTTTATATAAAATAAATAATATTTTAATATTTTATGGATAAAAAATGAAATTTTTTTAATTTTTTTATGATTTTTTAAATATTTATGCGGTCAAAATTGTGTAATTTTTTTAAGTTTAAAGTTTTAAATCTTTAAAAAATCATAAAAAATTAAAAACAATTTTATTTATTTGACTCGAGATATCAAAATGTTAGGATCCCAAATTTAAGGGCCATTAGGAGACACAGCTGAAAAAACACAACTGACAACGGTGTCCTTAAAAAGTGAGATCAAATTCAGTTGGCTTTTTTAACCCCCAATGCGATCAACTTGTTTGGAATAGCGGTTGAAAATTTTATAAGTGTTTATGAATTGTAATTCACGGAATACAAAGTAACTTTTACAGTCTATGAGGTAGCTTTTACGGTCTATGAGGTGCTTTCACGGTCTACGAGATAAATATATGAAAAAGATTTATCTCGATTTACATGAATCGGGCTTATATAATAAGCCCGATTCAAATAAGTGATAACAAACAAGCCCTAATTAGCAGGATGCTACATGCAAACTCGTTTTTGGCAAAGTGAATTTAAAAAAAACACAGAACTCTTTCTTGCAAAGAACGAGTTCTGCGTCCTTGTTTTTTTTAGTATTTTTTAATATAAAAGGTACTTAACCCTCCTTCCCCCCCCCCACGCATACCCCATTCTCTTTCCCCACTCCCTTTATTTTCATATTAATTTAATTAGTATTTTATTGGATTAATATATTTTTATGCTAATCTTCTATTACTTAAAGCTTATTGCTATTGAGGGAAGCTGATTAGAGAAAATGTAAGGAAATGGTCAGGATTAATTGCGTAATTGAAATTTCAATTTTAAGATCTTTATTAATAAATATTTCTTTTCCTTAATTCTTTTCCCTAATTCTCCCTTATTATTTACCTTCCTGGTTAATAACTTCTTGTGATATTATTATTATTATTACTATTACTACTACTACTTCCCCTAATATATGGCCGCCTTGTGATATTATTAGTATTATTAAAAAATATTAAAAAAATAAGGACACAGTTCTGTGTTTTTTTGAAATTCACTTTGCTAAGAACGAGTTTACATTGTAAAGAATTTTAAATGTGTAGTATCTTCGTAATTAGTTTTACTGTTAATAGCATTGGGGTGAAAAAGACAATTCTGTGTTGTTTCTTCTGCTTTTGCTTTCCCAAAATTAAATTAAAAAAAAAAGAGAGAGAGAGGAAACTTTACCTATCATTCTTTACCTGTATGAGATATAAGTTTAAAAAGGTTAAGGTAAGTTTACGTCAAGTTTGAATTTACTCAGTTAAGGTTGTAGGGTATATATTTTCCAATCTCTTAATATTAATACCGTTAACGGAAAATGTTGGTTGAACAAACTTAATTGATAATATTGTAATTAAATGCTAATAAAGTATACTTGAAATTTAATCCTTTAATATAATATTTTTTACATTTTAGAAGATGAGTTGTGAAAGTTAAAGGTCAGACCAAATATTCATTAGCTTTTCATTTGGATATTTTTTAATTTATAAATTTAAAATCAAAGATTAAAATATCAACGTTTACCTGCAGAGTCACTATTTACATTCAAATTTGCCGAGTCAATGTTCTTTGGCAATGAAACTAAATATGTTAAAATTAAGGGATTGAAAATTGTTACAAATCTCACATTAGATAGTCTTATAAGAGTGATGGGTTTATAAATTTAAGAGACTCTTTGTTTTAATAGGCTAGTTTTTCTTTGGATTGGACCCTCATTTTGAACTTATGTTCATAACAAAAAGTACTTTTTATTGAGAGCTTGATATTTAGGAAGAGAGTTTTAACAGGTAAGAGATTGAGTGAAGCACTGTGGTATATGGAGCTGGAGTGGACGTCAACTCTTGAAGGGGGTTCATTATTATAATTTATAAGTCCTACATGATCAGGAAGCTTTATAAATGTGATGGAGTTTCTAAATTTAAGGGGCTTTTCCTTTTAGAAATCTAGTCTTTTATGATTGAGTTTTTCCTTTACACTTTTGCTCATAACAAAAATACACTTCATAAATTTAAAGGGCTAAATTTAGAAGAACAAACAATTTTAGCCCTTTTTTTTAAAAAAAAATCAGGCAGAAAGAATTTAAACAGTTTAGAATATCCTATAAACTTATGAAATTCACCCTTTCTCATAAATAGAGAATATTAAAGGGAAAATTATATTGACGTCACAAATAAAAAAAATGAAGAAATGGTCCATCGAAATCATAAAATGAAAAATTGGTTTCAATGAATTATTAATGGAGCCCCTCAAGTTGTTTATTAATAATTTGAGGGGCTCCATTAACAACTCCTTAAAACCAATTTTTCATTTTGTGATTTTGAAGGACCATTTTTTTTTATATTTTTAGTTGATTGGGACTCCAATATAATTTTTTCAATATTAAATAGTATGGAGAACAGGGGCTTATATTTTTTCCTATGAGTAAGGGTTTTATATTTGATATACTGGAATATGTGTATGCATACGATTTGCCTCAATTGCATTATATTCTTTGAAATTTGTAACCAACAGGGAAGAAAATCAAGTCTTTCAACCTGATTGGACTCTTTTCAGTCGTTCTCCTTGCTTCGCGGCACACATCAAAGTGATTTGATTTGGTGCTTGAGGTCAATTTCAGTACAAGTTTCGCTTCATTTCATTGGATCAAAGTTTCTTTATCTTTTGGCCAAGTGCAAGATAATATTTTCGATTTTTTTTTTTTGGGGGGGGGGGGGATACTTCTTTACCTGATTTAACAGAACCATATAAAGCTATGCTATTCATAGCTTATAATGCAATTCAGTACCAAGGAAAGGCACTAGACAAAAATCTTTCGTGGTACTAAAATCAAATCATTAATTGTCGTGTAATCTTGTTTTGCAACAGTTGAGTTATATACTCAAAATCACAAAGGATAAGATCATGAGAAAATCATAACTAGCTCAATTAGGGAAAACTTAAGATTTGAGTGATGGAGGCAAGTGAATTAAACACGCAATTTTGTACGAAATTCAGAGACAGATACAATGAAGAGAATCAATTAAAATCTTGCACGCCGCCAGGTCTATATTGGGCTACAACTACATTTTCTTTCTACAGTTGCCAGATTAAGACTTTGAATCCACTCAACTCATTCTTCAAAAAAAAAAAAAAAAAGATCTGCCTTGCCACCCTGTGATGGAAAAAATCTAGTGCCCTTATCACAAGGTTGTAGAATTTTTTTAACACAGAGCTGTCATCATCATGCATTCACACATTCCAAGACAATGATAGTAGACAAGTCGCATGTGTAGTGTCAAAATCTAGCGTTCCTCGAACTTAATATGGATTTCATTCATCTGTGGTTGATGTTTCCTGACCTGCAAATCAAGGAAATGCTCTCAACACTGCTTTATTTATAGCTCTTGTAAATGTTGGCCGGTTACATGAAATTTGCATAATGAGCTAAATAAAGAAGGCAGTTGCATTTAGTTTTGAACGGGTAATAATCTTCAAGGTCAAAAATTTTGGAAGCTTACTTTTACCCCAGCCAGTGAAAGTAGCTTGTGAGAGGCAACATATGCAGCATCTGAATTTTCGAATCTCTTCTCCACAAAATAAATAACTTCAGAAACTCCCGACTGTGAGAAAGAATTTAAGCATATTATGCATGTGACAGAATAGTTGGGAAGGGGAAAAAAGATGCAATACGTCAACTGAAGGGGAAATGCACAAGTTGGACTTTAGAAATATAAGAAGTTTTCCATTCTATTTTCATCTAGATAGATTTTCTGCCACGAAACTCAAAAAATTGGCGTCCCATCATCTTTAAATCTCCCCCACTTGTTAAAGCCAAAGATTCTTCAAAGTGATTATCAATCACAATAGGATATAATTTTACATTTCAGCTAATGCAATGCATTATTAGCCCTCTCACATGAATAAAGAACTTGTACCTCACACTGCCATCTAACTTGGCCACTCCACACTTCCCTATAAGCTACATTCTCCAATACGATTGATCAAAGACAAAAATTGCACTTTTAACTGCGTCGAATCGATCCAGCATTCTATATAGTTCTTAGAGGAGATAGAAGTATCAAAAGGAGATCTATTCTAATTTATTAGCAAATAGATGCACGAGGAATAAGTGCTATTGCTACATTCTCGTCAACTCTTAGATTGGCATTTTTTAAAGAAAAAAATCATTAGCAAGAGTCCATTTTGCACCACATAGATCAAGGCTACCAACCTGGATTATGATCTTAGCACATTCATTGCAAGGAAACATGGTCACATATAGGCGCTGCAAGGATTAAACAAGAAAAACTAAAGTGTGAATTCTCTAAGCAGCAGAGGGTAAAAGATCCAGAGTAATGCCAATTAAGAAATTTCCTTGCGTATTAACCAGGGTAAGCACTCCCAAGCTCAGTGCCCTCTGTGTGTGTGTTAATGACTCAGTCCAATCAGAGGCTAACAAGTGAAAATAGCAGAGTAAATAGAAGCAAAGTTCTACAAGCTGATACGCACAATCAAACAAGACACAAAATAAAGAAACTGGGAGTGCAGTTGAGAGCACCTGTCCAGCAGCAGAGGCATGATTTGTGTTAAGGATAGCATTTACTTCTGCATGACAAACATAACTACAATGGAGATATTTAAATTTGGTCAGATTTGACGAGCAGTATGAGAGATATAAATACATAAGAATTAATATGAAAGAAGAAAATTATAAATTGAATACAACATGTGATGGTTGTAGCAAGAACAATATATTCTTGAACCATACAAGGGATCTAAGCCAGAATGCATTCTATTCTGAACTATGCATGTTTAAGCTGATTTCTGAGTAATGAAGGTTACAATCAAAGTAACAATTTGAAAAGCAAAAGACTTACGGGTACTTTGTCTCCAGTGGATTCCCGGTCCTGGATTTCTGAAACAGAGAGATTATTTGAGCCCTATTTTCTTAAAAAATTACAGCAATTTTTCCGTTCATTCTTTTTTGTTTATACCAACCTTTGCCCAAGGCAGCTTGTCATCTGAACAACCTCTTGGAAATCCATTGTAGCCAATGCCTGACACAAGGATAGCAAAGTAGGCCTCATACATAAATAATTTACTCAGTATTTGACATCTAACATCACGACATTTAATAAAAATGATTCATTAGCTGATGTAGGAGGAAATATATTCTCATCTCAGCAGCAGTATGTTTGGTTATGGAAGTAGAGTAGATACCAGATAGCAATACTATTTTCTTCAACTCAGACTCAAGGTCTACATAGAAATCAAAGTAATGCAGGGGTTTTAGTACACACAATAGATTTTGTGAGCTATAGTTCCATGAAACATCTTTAATAATCAATCCTGATTTTCAGCCTCGCTGAAAAAAATGAACCACTTTTCCTTGCACTACAATTACTCTATCTTTCCGGAAGAAGGAATGGATACCAAGTATTTGATAGCTGAACCGAATGAACATACCAAGAATTATACCATCTTGACTCACCAAGCATGCCCCCACCTACAAGATCATTACAAAGGCAAGCTCCATCAGTTTTAGCCCGCCAAATAAATCTGAATACTTATGCCGTCTTACTGCATTGTTAAAGAACATCATTTAGCTAACCAAAAGATGTGAAATACGACCTGCCTGTTAGGATCTTTGGATCTTTCAGCCGACAAAAATGCAATTGCCATGAAATAATCATCCCAGGACAAATATCTGCTATCAACAACCGAACAAAAAATAGAATTCACCCTCCAACACGAAAAGGGATCCCAGTTCGAAAGCACTAACAAGACTACAATAATTTCAAGAACCGCTATACCCTACTAGCTTAGGAACACAAATACAAATCATTTACAACACAAAGAAAAAAAAAATGCCAAGTCCAAAACAGCTAATAAGGCTACCATAACTTAAATAAGGGGAATCCCTCAAACCCTACTAGGGAAAACAAGGAAATTACTAACTCTTTGCGTTTGGAGGGATCGAAAGGGTCTCGAGTAGAAAGGTTCTTCAAAACTGTTCCGTTTTGCGAAGAACTGAAATTGGATCGATGCTGTTTCGGAAAGAAGAAGAAGCGGAAGGCAATTGCGGAGGCCAAAGCACCGAAAACGGCAGCGGAGGAGAGTACAGCAACGTCGCGAGAGTTCATGGAGTTCAACTATGAACACGATGGATCGAAACTAAGCCGTTCGCTGGGAAAGCTCTCAGATTGAAATTAATGAGACTTAAAAAAGTATCTATTAACATTGATAATTGGAGTCACCATAAAGAAAAATTATCTGAACGCGGGAAAATCAGAAATGAACAAAGGAGTATGGAAGCGCGCGGGAGAAGTTCACTCAGTGCTGACGCGTGCCAGGTGCCCGTGATATTTCATTTCTTTAAAATTAATTTTGTTTTGGCAGAATTCAAGTATAATAATGTTATCATATTTTAATATGATACGACCGAAAAAAATTAATATGAAGCCATTTTAAAAAAATACAAAATTTTCATCAAATAAAACAAACACAAATTTTTCATGCATTACATAAAATGAAAATATATATATATTTTTTCCCTGATCATGAATTGTAAATGGAGCATGCATGCAGATATAAGTTTTATATTTTAAATTGATGATTATATTGATATTAATATTTACTTAAGTTTATATCTTTGTCAAATTACATTAATATAAATGAAAATGTAATTTTCACATATTTAACTGATTGAAACATATAGACCTTGTTTGATACAAAATATTAGGGAGTAAGGATTGTGATTGGATCGGGGAGTGTGCTAGAATATATCATTTGATATGATGAACTACAGATAGCCAGAGATTGAGAGTACCATGAAAGTGAGATTGTTGGAAAGTCACATCTCCCCTGATATTGTGTTTTCAATCTTAGCACTGCAAAAATTGTAGAAACAAAAATATCCTTGATTAAAATATTTTCGGACAAAAATAACCCTTCTGATTTTAACCTAAATTCACCACTGATCACCTTTCCCATTTCTCTCGGTTATATTTTAGAAAATTGATTAGGGGTTATTGTTAACAATTTGTTGTAGATTTTTTTCCCCAAGAACAATCACATATTTGAGGTATTGTATCTCCTCTTCTATTTTCTTCTTTTTATTGTGTTATGATTAAGCCTTCCATCCCAAAACTAGATTTCCGTTAATAGCAGAATGCCAACGATACCTTGAGGTCTACTCCGATGGTTCCATCAAACCCTTCACCCCTGAAATTGCGCCGCCGTCTGCAAACTCATCCGACTCTTGCAAATCCAAGGACTTATTGACCCCTCAAAACTTGTCATTGCCAGGTTCTTCATTCCTCATTATCCTTCCTGGTCACACAAGCTTTTCCGTCTTGGTTTACTTCCACGGTGGCGTTTTTTGCATCGACTCCACCACGTGGCTCGGCTACCACCAGCTCCCATCTGACTTCTCCGTCGCCTCTCAATCCATTGTTCTCTCCATCTATTATAGTTTGGATTTGGGGTATGAGTATTTGGGTCTTTTCATAATTAGTAGCTATTTATTAAATAAGATTAATGAAATTATTCCCTCCAACTATTATTTCATATCAAATATATTTTTAAAGCATCAATCCCAACACCAGTTCCAATTCCAATCCATCAAAATTCAATGCTACATTCCAAACAAGGCCATAGGGTTTGGCTAAAATAATACTACATCCAACTCTTAACATAAGATTTTATTCGTAGTGTAAATTTACACTATACATACTATATTAAGAACTTAAAGTATTAATAATTAAAGTATGGTCAGAAGGAAGCTCCAGGAATGAATAGTTAATTAAATTTTATTTATTATTTAATGAGCTTTGATAGATTTTTGCCCCCCTCTCTTTTCGTTGGACTTAGGTCTCAGGTGAAAAAGGCAAGTGGACGGAAACAAGGCCCAACTTTTAGTGGGCTTCAAGCGTGACCCGTATTAAATAATACAAAAATTAATTCGATTCACGTAGTTTTTCATTAGGTTCTTACAGTTTTCTCAATTAGATGTTAGTC
This sequence comes from Albizia julibrissin, assembly GCA_037074505.1. NCBI lineage: Eukaryota > Viridiplantae > Streptophyta > Magnoliopsida > Fabales > Fabaceae > Albizia > Albizia julibrissin. The sequence continues at coordinate 50,300,947 of CM073482.1, read as the reverse complement.
TTAGGCTTATAATATGTTAATCAGGGTTGATGTGGTTGCTCACTAAGTGTTCGTTTTATTCATGGAATCAGAGGTAATGAAATAGAATGTAATGTAATAATGATTACATGAATTTATTTGGTTTGCCATTAAAAAAAGATGATACATATGTATAAAACGTTTTATATAAAAAATGAGAATATATAGGAATAATATAACATGAGACAAAATTAATCCTATCTATACACATACATATATATAATGTATATGTTGGGTTCAAAGTAATTTTTTTTAATTTGTGCAGTGTATATGTTGGGTTCATAATAATTTTTTAATATTTAAAGGTGGAAATATTATAAAGGGGTTCATGGTAATTTTTTAATATTTAATGATAGGAATATTATTTAATGGGATATTTTAATATTTTTAATGGTGGAATATAATTTTTTTAGTAGGGAATATTTTGTTATATTTTATATAATTAATTAATTTTTAAATATTTAATAATGATAATTATTTAATATTTAGCAGCATTTACGGGTGGACGCTTTGGTCATATTAAAAAATTATAATAACAATAGTGTCTTTTTCACTTGATTACAGTGCATCCTCATTCATCAGTCCTAACAGTATAATTTTGATTATATCAAATAATGTAATAATCAGGATTACAAAATGTAATCATCTTTACATTACATAAGACCAACCAAACACTGTAATCGGTCTGTTCCATTAGGATTACATGTAATTCTATCTCATGAAATCGAACCAAACATGCTATAAATGATATCCAAGTTGCCACAAAATACACTATAAAATAAAACGTTTTTAAACAAATAAAAATGATGGAATAAAATTTACTTACTATCAATATAAAAATAAAAAATTATTATGCACATAACTGTCTACTTATCAATATAATTTGTAATCTAATTGGTTTTATCCATGTGGAAAAATTAATCTAGATGTATGCAGAGTGAAGGTCACATCATTATTTAGCAACATTGTTAAAAAAAATTAATTACTAACATTGTTTCTCTTACAAATTAATAAATTATGAATATAAAGACTGATATCTACAATTGATAAAATTATAAGAACTTAATTAAAAAAAAAAGACTGCAAGGAACTAAATTATAGTGATTTACATGCTAACTTTTATGTAAAATTTTGCTTGATTTACAAGGTATAATTCATATACTGATATACGTACATAAAATCATAAATTTTGTGCTTATAGTTTTTAATGCATTTTTTCACATAATGCGTGGGATAGATAATAACTCATGTTTTTTACACTACTAGAGAAAATTGTAATATATGACATCTATTAACTGCTATACATAATGGTTTTAAATTGCCATATATACGGGCGCTATAAAAAACTCAGCGCAAATACGTTATGGTTTTGAACCGTTATTTATTCTAGATCTATTATAATGGTTATAATATAACACCCGTTATATATTAAAGTTTGGTGAGGCAATGATCAGGCTATTGTTGTGATAATAATCAACAGGTACATGTAAACAACCATCATAATATATTGTAATGCTTGAATGATACATAACAGTCTCATTTTACAACTGTTATTTATTCAGTAACATACATAACGGTTTGTATATAAAAACCTTGACTTTTAATAAAATTTAATAATAGTCTCACGAAGAAAACAATTATGTATTAAGTACATAAGTAATAGTTTATCAACAAGAACCGTGAACATTTATAGTACATGACGGTTTTTATACAATAACCGTGATATATAGATATAAAACTCTTCAAGTCACTACTACAATATTGGTGAAGGACGATAAATCAAAATGAATCTACAATGAAGATAAATCTAAATCTTAGCACAACAAAATACATATACAATAATACCAGTTCAGAACTTATCCCATAAAAAACAAAAGTAATTATCCATACCTTTTGGCCACGGTAGGTAGAGCTGGGAATCAGGGCCGGCCCTTGACGGGCCAGGGCCTGGGGAAAGAAAAAATGTTGTTTTTCAAAGCCCGGCCCGAAAACATCAGGGCCAGGGCTGGCCCACAGGGCTAGAAGTCATTTTCACAAAATTTAACTATACGTCTACACACATAATGCAATAAAATAAATACAGTTATTAATTCATATTTAAAGGTAAAAAATATTATGTTCAAGTAATTCATAGTCTCATACAAAGCATAAGAAGGCAAAAAGCTAAACACTCTAAGCAACATGATTATGAAACTATCATTTTCATCTTCTTCGCTACTATCATCAATTTTAAAGAATTTTGATTGTACTTCACTTTAAGTAGTAGACTCTGTTTAAGGGGTAAAAATATAAAGAATTAGTAAATTACCATCATATGTAAATTTAGCAATTTTTAAGGTTTTTAGGGAGGAGTCAGCAAGGGCATGAGTATGAAGGGTAGTAAAATTAAAACAAAAAATAAAGCTAAAGGGCCTAACGGGCCGGCCCTCCACGGCTGGCCCTTTTAGGCCCGACTTCCTTTTGAAGCTCTATTTTTCAAGCCCGGCCCGTGATTTAAAAAGGCTTAAAAGGGCCGGCCCGATGGGCTCGGCCCGATTTCCCGGCTCTAATGGTAGGAGAGGGAGGAGGGATGTCAACTGTGAGCGAGGGAAGGAGGAGGAACCAACGGCATCAAAGATCGAGGAAGGACAATGGCAACAAGCTTCAACAGTGGAGAGGGAGAGAGGAAGACGGTGGAGGATTGTGGTGGAGAGAGAGGAGTACGACCTTTAAAAAAGAGTAACGATAATGAGAGGGAGTGAGAGAGGGAGTGATGGTGGAAGAATGAGCTTCAAGAGAGTGGTGGAAGAAGGAGCTTCAAGGGAAAATGAGAGTTTTGAAATTTGAATCGAGGAAGCTAGCTTGCGGGGGTAGGCATAACCTTGGAGAGAGTGATGTCAGTATCAATTTGACTGATTTACGTTACTTTTAGACGTTCCTTTTTGAATTTGGGATGTCTAAAGTAAAAAAAAATTGACTTTAGACGTCGCTTTTTTAATAAGGGACGTCTAAAGTTTAAAAATAATTAAAATAAAATTAATTTTTTTTATTTTAGGCTTCCTTTTTCGAAAAAGGAAGCCTAAAGTCAACTCTAGACGTCAATTTTTGAAAAAGGGATGCCTAAAGTTTTAAAAAAAATTAAAAGAAAATTAATTTTTTTAAAACTTTAGATGTCCCTTTTTTAAAAAGGGACGTCTAAAGTTGACTTTAGGCTTTTTTTTTTGAAAAACGGATGTCTAATGTTACTCAATTCTCACACAAAATTACAAAAATGCCACCATCTTTATTTTTTACTTTACTTTTTTAAAAAGGGACGTCTTTTAGGAACGTAAAATCTACATTTTGTACTAGTAGTGAGAGTTTTTAAGATAGTTGACCTCCTGTATATATATATAGCAGAACAACAGTACCTTCTACATCGTGTGACTATGCAATTTGGCATGAATCAAGACATTACAGGCTTTGTGGGGAAAATCAAAGGTAACTGTTAATGTATATAAGTGATAATGTAATTGGTGACCTATATATAATTGTATATTTTCATAGAAATTAACCCTTTGAAAGCAAAGGACTGTGGGAAAAAAACATATACCCCTATCAAAAAGGGCGAAGGAGGGGATATGCAAACACTTGAGTTCAAGGGTTTGTATAACCCGTGCACCCTTTCTAATAGAGATACACTACTACAAAAATAAGCATTAGTGGCTCACCTTTTGTGGCGCTTCTTTAAAGAAAGGCCACAGCTTCTTCCATATTTGTTTAAATTTTTTGTTTTAAAAAAATACTTTAGGTGGTGCTTCCTCACAACTTCTTAATGACTTTAGGTGGCGCCTCCTCAAGGAAGCGCGACCTAAAGTATTTTGTTTTAAAAAATAAAAATTGAAGCAACAGCTGTGGCATTTGTTCAAGGAAGTATCACAACTGCTAAGTACTTTGTGTGACACTTAGCCTAACAAGCGCCATATAAAGTATTATTTTCTTAAAAAAAAATTCAAACCCTTATCTCTCCCGCAATCTGCTTCCATCACCTTTATTCTCTTAGTCTCCAATCTTCACCCAACACGTGTCATCACCTTTATCCTTTTAGTTCCTACATTTCCTCCTTCTCCTCTACTCATGACTGTCCAAAAGTTTGATTTACACTTATCTCATTTTTTGTTCTATCACTTCTCACATTTTCTCTTCCTCCTCTTTTTATTTTTGCGACACTCCTTGCTCATTTATTGCACCAAACTGACCATACTCCTTCTCCCTCTTGGTCTCATTTCATCCTCCTTATAGTTTCATTTCGTCCCGTAAGTTGTACCCACTCATTTTTTCCTTTTTTTTAATATTTTGAAGCTACGCATAACACATTGTCTTGTTCACAACTTTTTTTAATTTAAACATATATGCAACTTTGTTTTTCTATTTTTCCTTTATTAATTTTTTTTCAGGTGTTGTGTTTGAGATTTCCACTCACTCCGTTCAAGCTTCCTCTATACAGTAAGTTTTTTTTAATTTTTGAGCTTACAAATATAATTTTATTAGTAGTTAATAGTTTAATTTTCTCAATACCTTTGATATTTAATTTATTATGAAATCTGAAAAAATTATTCTCATTTTTGTATGCCGAAAAATAAATGAGATAAAAATAAATGTTATTATATATAGGTTATATGTGAAGATATGTAATAGTTATAATTTTTGATTGTTGCAATAATTGTTAACAATATATTGATGAGTTGCATAAATAATATAATTATTTATTTTTAACACTTGTATTTTACTTAGTAGTGATTTTGTTAATTAGTTATTTATTAATTTATATCATTTTGGAGTTATTTGATTTTGATTTGTTTTCCTTCATTTTGTTGTAGAGATATAAAAATATGCTTAAAGTGTATTATTAATTATAATTATAGATTCTAAAAGAAAAATATGAAAAAAATTATTTTTTTTAAAAATGGTCTAAGGTGGCGCTTCCTACTAGACGTTTTTTTAAAAAATCAAGTTTTTAAAAAAAATTTTAAAAAATGCCTAGGGTGGCGTTTCCTTGAAGAAGCGCCACCCTAGGCATTTTTATTTTTTTTTATTTTTTTTAATTTCTTTTAAAAAAGGGCCCTAGGGTGGCCTTCCTTGAGGAAGCGCCACCCTAGGCTCTTTTTTAAAAAATAATTTAAAAAGGCCTAGGGTGATGCTTCCTAGAGGTAAACTTCTTGTGGCGCTTCCTCAAGGAAGCACCACCCTAAGTTGTATTTAAATTAAAAAATATATATACATGATGTGGCGCTTGTGGGTAGCGCCACAGCTTCTTGTAATGGCGTTAGGATATGTGGCACTTGTCAAGTGCCACAAATAATATTAAAATAAGCGCCACAACTATATTTATTTGTAGTAATGGTATTTGTTTTCCCCATTTTTCTTTGTTTTTCAGGCTTAATTTCTTAAGAGACACAAGATATATTTGAACACTTACATTATTATATATATAGATCAAAAGTGCAATTGATTGTAACTAAAAAGCCAGAAAATCTTGATCCATCCAAATTGTATCGCTATTTGATGTGGGAAGTACTACTCTATTATATACATAGAGATGAAACTAAGTAGCTCAGAAACTCACACATTGAAAAGTTTAGGACTGGTCTCAATATTGAATTTCATAACGTTTAATTTGGTGCCACCTGCTCAATAGAAAGACAAGAGACAAACCTTTAGTTAAAGTAATAATGGAATGTCCAAAAAAATATAACTTCACAACAATAAATTCAATATGTCATATAAACTAGTTTATTCACAGAGCTTGTTTTGTGTATGACTCTCAATATATCTGAACTAGTTTATTCACATAGTTTGTTGTATGACTCTCATCGGTACACATGAACTAGTTTATTCATCACATACATTGAACTTTTTAAAGTGACTTTCGGAGATACGGATACTTCCAAATTAAAAAAAAGATGTATTTTCCTTAGGGATCACATCTCCAGAAGTTGCTTAAAAAAGATCAATAAAATAGGAACCTTTGGTCAAAGCAATGGGTTGACAACTTACTGTAATACGAAATAAGCCTTAGATTAGAGCAATAATAGGTTCTCTAAAAAAAATATAACTTCACAAAAGTAAGTTAATATCACCTTGAATACTTTATTCTATCTTAACTTCAAAAAAGAACTTTAATCGAATAAGGAGAGTAGAGCACCAAAGGAATGCAATCTAGCTAACACTTACAAGCTACAAAAACGCAAGTTAGGGCAAGCGAAAACAACTCACTCAGTACTCGCTGAGACAACTATGAAGGTATTGACTAGCGTGATTGTCGCTAAGAAGTAAAATGAAGGCTTTTTATGGTAGGGCTTGACTGAAAATGATTCTCAATGGCTGGAAAAGATAACAGGAGTACTAGGGTTACAATGTTGAAGGGTTTCGTTCGAACAGACTAAGTGTCAAGTATGTTCTGTTCTATTTCAGACGCTTAAATAGAAGAGGAAGGGTAGGGTTTTTGGTTATCGTGTCAAGGACTTTACATAACAGTTGTATCGATAAAACTATTATTTATTTGTTTATATTTATTACGGTTCTTTATTAATAACCATGAGTTATGTTATTGTTTTAATATATACATATATCATGGTTATTAGTTAATAACCGTGAGGTATGTTATTATTTTTTAAATTTTTTTAGGCAGTTAGTGCTCAGATAATTATATTTTTATATTTTATAAAAATAAAACCAAAGAATATCACCCTTTGATGACTAGTTACCTAATAAATGATCTGAGGTCTGCTACGAATTTAAGAACTTTTATTTTGTTCAATTTGAATGAATCAAAATTTCCATAAATTCACAGGAAACCACATATGATCACGCTACTCGTCACCAGAGGAGTAGCCTAAATCATCTGGGAGCATGTCAGTGGCCAATCTCATATCATAAAAAAATGAGATTGGCCTTTTTGTTCATACTTGACAAATATCTGGCCAACCTCCTCACTGCATGGTTAATGCATTTTGCATCCTACATCATTGTCTCCACTTGAGGTGGAGGTGGTGGTGGTTGTGGAGAAGGGGAAGGAGGTGGAGGAAGAGGAGGAGAATGGCATCATGGATTTTCTAGCAAGTCTTTAACATGGTGATCCATCTTGACAATTGAAAGAACAGAGGATGATGATAAATATAAGAAAATTGGGAGTTTATATAGATTGGAAGCGATGGGTTTGGACCAGCATTGCACTCATTGGAAGTGGAAGAGGAGCAGTCGAACATTGTGGTGGGCAATGAAATGATACATAGATCTTGTGTAAATCATCGAAAAATGAAGATGAACATAATATTCTTATTATGAGCGTTGGGAAGGAGAAATGTTTGGACCTTTTAGTTGATGGTTATTTAAAAGAAATCGTTATGTTTTTTTTTCCTGATATGAAGTTGGAAGATTAATCATTTGTTTGTTCATATAATGTTTCATGACGATTTTACCGTAAGAATCATCATTCTTATGAGACAATATATGACGGTTATAAAGTACAATTGTTATGTATTTTATGATATTCTAATAAGTGATGGTTGTTACTTAATAACCATAAAGTATAAATATTTTTTTTTGAAAATTTGGTGGTTGATTATGCAACCATCATTTTATAACAAAAAAAAAAGTAAATAAACAAACTAAAAATAAAAAGTTACAAAAATGTTTTAAGAATCTGATGCATAATCTGATTTTTCATTCTCCAATAACTTGTCCACCTTCTCATTTAAAGAGAAAACGAGAGAGATTAGTTCCTTCAAGGATTGTTCCATGCGTCCTTGCTCATGGAGCTCATAGGTTGCATGGATGATATCTTCAATTCTTGTTGGTGAAGGGAGTCTATCTTTTGGTTTTTTGCCAGATGATGAATCAGAAGTTCTCTTGCGTTTGTCTATGATGTTTCATTGAATCAGAAATTGGTTTTGAGAAGTATAGAAAAGTGGATTTCATATTTCCGTTATTTATATAGAGAGGGTTTCATGGATTATCGAGACTCATGTCTTTTAGTATTAAAGATCATTATATTTTAAAAATGGAGATGTTTAATTCTTAATAATCGTTATGTATTTAAAATTTTTTTTAATTTATTGGTGCCTATTTTTAATTGCATACTCAACCACAATATTAACTTAGAACCGTTAAGTATGCTAGCAAAAATACTTTACGATTCTTAATTAATAATCATGAACTATTAATTTTAAACTTTATCTCCCTCTTCTAATGATAAGAATGAAGATGAGGATGGGGAAGAGGATGAGGAAGAGGAGGATGAACAGGGGACGGCTGCAGTTGTCATCGTCTTATTCAACCTCTTCTTCCTCGTCCACTTCCTTATCTCATCCTCATCGTCGAAGAAAGGAGATGAAGGCTAGGTTAGAGTATTATCATCAGTGTGTGGAAGCGGAAAGGTTTTGAACCATCACGGCGTTTATTGTTCCATGATGGCTTTTTCTTAACAACCGTCTTTCTTATGACACAAAATATAAAGATTACTAATTACCACATTTATTTATTTATTTGTTTGGACTTCTATTAAATGACCGATTTTAATCAATAACCATTATGTATCTCAAGTATTGAGGATCTTAACAACGTTGCCCCCTCCTCCATAGCTGGCGCCTCCACCCCTTCGCCAATCCATGTATTACACCGAATGACAATATGACACAAGAGAAAAAAGTACTAGGGAAGGGTCTTGTTATCATGAAGGAGGTTCAAAGCAAATTAAGAGAGAAGGAAGAAAACTTACTGTGAGGTGGAACAATAAAGGACAAATTGTGAATTTGTCAAATTTCAAAATTTAACATTTCTTGTTCCATTTACAGTAAGTTTCCTTCCCTCTTCTTAATTTTCTTTCTGGACCTCCTTCGTGACAACAAGATCATTCCTTAGTTAGTGCTCTTCTCTTTTGTGACATCTCGTCATTCAGCGCAATAATGAATTGGTAGAAGGGGCGGAGGCACTGGCTACAACGGAAGGGGCAACGTGGTTAGGATCCTCAATGATGAGGTTGAGAAAGAAAAGTAGTAAGAATCATAAGGAATAAATAAGCTTAAATAGAGTGGATTGCAAGGGGTTATGAGTTATGACTTATGAAGGTATAATGTGATTACGAAGAATCATGATGAGTTATGACATTGAAGATCCGAATGTTACGAAGGGTTATAAAAGAGTTAGATGACGGTTATTTTTTAAGATCATTATGTTTTGTCTTCGTTAATATAAATGTTTGAAAGATGAATCGTTTGTGAGTATTACATAACGGTTATTTCTCAAGAATCATTATTTTTATCACTAAATAAATAATGGTTGTTAGCTACAACTATTACATTTGTGTTTTCATGAATCCCGTCTCGTAATACATGACGATACACTTACTTAACCGTTAGGTTTAAGCGTTATATATCCTTACGCGATCTCCGTCTCGACATACATGATATTTATTATCTATAACTATTATATATTAGACGTTATAAATGTCCATATTTGTATAAGTGTTAATAGTTTCCTCATTATTTTTCAACAATCAAGCCATTTTAAGTGTAAGAAATTTGAAAATATATTTAAAAAAAACTACATAAAACATGTGGGACCGCAGATTTTTTTTTAAGAAAAACTAAAAAACAAAAGGAGCCCGAGGGAATTTACACATTTAATTTGATCAGTTGTATGTGAACAATGAAGCTCTTTATGAAATTTATAATTTATATTGAATACATAACCATGCATGAAAATGGCAAGATATAATTTAAAAATAGGAAAAAATAAGAAAAGGTAATTTTAAGAAGAGGATATATGTGTTAAGCTACCAAAGTGGATAGCTTCGAGAGAGCATGATGAGCTTTAGGAAGGATAAAACTAGGGATTCGGTAATGAAGAGGGCACTTTAGTACAATCATTCACTTATCATCATGCTCTCCAGCCAAGCCATTCTTTACCACCCTCTCCCCCTGGGTCCCATCACATATATTCATCTAAATAATTTATATATCTATATTACTCTCACTCCTTAATTATTCTCAATATAAAAGTCAGGTAGATAATTAATTTATAAATATTAAAAAAATATTAATTGAGTTAATTATTTATAAAAAATATGTTGATTTTTCTTAAAATATCATCTTTAATCATCATTTATATTAGAAGAATTAATTTTGTTGAAAACTTTCTCATTATGCGTGTACATCAAATAGGGGCATTATTTTAGAAAAAAAATTATAAATTTAGGAAATAAAATAAATTAAAATATTATATTTAGAATTAGAGAAAATCCTTTGACTTGCTCATCATATATTTGAGATTAGAGCGTATATAATTTTGGATAATGAGATAACTGAGAGTGATGATGACTTATAGGATCCACAAGCTTGTAAAAAAATATATACTTATAGATGATTATCTCTTGTTTTGGGCGCGGAATGAAAAGTAATGAATCAAAATATAAGTACTTGGGTAAATATATAAAAAAGCATGCATGGAATATGGTGTGCAAAGTTCAAAATAGTACTTATGATGGTGGAAGAAAGGAAGGGTGGGAGGAATCGGTTATTTGTCAGTTCTTTGCATTATTCTTATGATTGACTGATAAAATGACAATGAGACCATAATAACAAGAATATGTAGTAAAGATAGTTCAAATGATTGTGTCTTAGAAAATAGTTGCCAATCCCACTACATATTCACCAAGTGCATTTTTCTTCTGTTCCCTCTTGTGTACCCGCTCTTTGCCTACCTCCAGTTATTTTACCATATTCAAAACGAAGGCGCGCCTCCAATACAAAATTAATCTGTTCATTCTATATTCCAAGAAACAATCTAATATACTATCTGTCATTAGTTTTAGTGGAAGGAATTTTGGTCACTTACACATAAAGTTTGAGTTTGAGTTTGTGTGAATGTGGAAAATATCTTTTTTTTTATTAGAATTGACATTGCTCGAATTTTATTCAGTTAGATAGTCATACCAAAAAAAGAAAAAAAAACCAATGTAGTAATCTCTCTACAATTATTACTACAACATTAGGCTTACTTGACACAAAACCAAAAAAAAAAAAAAAAGTCCAGTAATATGAGATAAAGGTTGAGCAAAGGCTTATTTAATGGTTAATACTCTCCCAATTTTTACTAGTAAAACATATTTATAATGGGAGAGTGGTGTCTGCATTTATCTTCTTTTCTACTTATTATTACTACCATTGGATCAATTTTTAATGAATGAGTCATTCATTGAAAGTTGATCCAATATAATAGTAATAATAGCAAGTGAGGAGGAAGATAAATGAAGACAGGAATGACAAAACAATATATAAGAAAGAATTAAAGGATTGAACATATAAAAAAAAAACACACACACACACACATACATATATATATATATATATGAAGGATTATGAGAAGTAGTCTTATAAAAAGAAGTGGAAGGGTCGTGATGGTGATCTTTTGCAATCAAAATGCGAAATCAAAGTGAATCTTTTGACAACGTGTGTGGATGTGTGTCATCATGCTAAGCTAGTCTTTTTGAGATTACACCTTGCTAGCTCTTTGCTCTGGACGACCAAGTAGTGATTATTCCTTTTCCCCTACATAGCTAGAGTTCGTACCTGCCAACCTAACAATTCCACATCCATACTCCCTCCACTTTGGTGGATCTTCTTTCTATTTATTTATCAATTTCAATATGAAAAAGTATAAAATTCAAAATATTATCTATTAACTCACACTAAACTATTTGGATGACATCTAAATTATGGGATTTGGCTACTCTCTTTTTCTTTTTCCGTCCGCTCCTATCATTGATCTCCTTCATAACCATTAGATCAAGATCTAATAGTCTACATTTAATATTTTATAAAAATATTATTACAATAGAGAGAAAGATGGGAAGGACATATTAAATGGGATCATTAGATCTTGATCCAATATATAGTCATGAAGGGGGTAAATGATGGGAGCGGACGGAAAAAGAAAAGGAGAGAAGTCAAGTCCCTAAATTATGACATTAGAATGATTAAGCAGCAAAGAAAGTAGCCCATTGAGGATAGTACATCAACCTTGTAAGAGTTTATCTTCAATTATAGCTACAAATATGATTATGGACAAAGAAGAGATCAATAATAAAGTTGTGCATGCTGTTGTAGGCAGGAAATTTCAACTTTAAAGTTGAGAGAGAGAAACTCTGCAACTATGTGTTTGCTTTTCCATGTCTTTCAATGACCCTAAGCTTCGAAATCAACCTCCAAACTATCCTTGGGATGGTAAAGAGGATGAAACTGGAGATAATGGAGTCTACCCAAGCACATATAGATTAGAGAGAACTAAGAGCCTGGAATTTCCACCCTTGAGTAAGGTTCAAGAAGGAACGCAAAAGGGAGAGAATGATATAGGTGGTAAAATATTGCACACGAAAGGGAACTTTACAGGAAAAAGCTCACCAAAGCCACACGAAGAGGAGTGGATGCTACCAGAAGTAGAGGGTCCCCTACCATTCCAGACTGGTCCTGCATTGTATAGGGAGGTCTTAAAACCTAAACAAGGAAAGGAGTGGGAGAAAGTTGAACAATGTCATGAAGAAGTTTGGGATGGAAACCTGATTCTTACTAATATAGAGACCCTGAGGGAGGGTGAAGGTAACAAATACAGAGAAGGGACCCCAAATCAAGTTCTTGAAAGAGGAACGTAGGAGGTTAGAGAGTAGATGGAAAAACTCTCTAATTATTAAGCTTTTAGGTGGCACAATTGGATACATGTAACTAAGGAAAAAACTTCAAGTCATATGGGGGAAGTCTAGAACAGTTGAACTCTCTATAATTAGCAATGGGTATATGATAGCTTTGTTTCAAGATAGAGATGATTACTTTTTTGCTCTTGAGGGAGACCATGGTTGATTTAAAATTATTACTAACATAGAAGCTTCAGATTGAGCTTCTAGAACAGACTGAGATCTCGAAGAAGAAGAAGAAGAGGAGAGGAAAGGAAAGAGAAAGAGAAAGTGATAAAGAATGAAGCCGGAGAAAAAACAATTTCAGTAGTACTCTAGTACTTTACATTTGTATTCCAGTACTTTACATCCGTCTATATATATACACAATAGGATATTAAATACAGTTGGCACACTCCTAACTACTTGTAACAACTATTCTAATTAAGTTACAACTAAGTAACTAAAACTGTAACTAAACTAGTTACAACTTTATCACCCTCTTCAAGCTGAAGTGTGGAGATTATGCAGATTCAGCTTGGACTTGAAAGAGATGAAAGGAGCAGGATCCAAGGCTTTGGTAAAAACATCAGCTAACTGATTGTGTGTTTGAATAGGAAGTAAATGGAGGATGTTGGCTTTAAGTTTGTCCTGAACAAGGTGACAATCAACCTCAATATGCTTGGTACGTTCATGAAATATAGGATTGGCGGCAATGTGACGTGCAGACAAACTGTCACGATAAACAAGATCTGGAAAATGATGAGGAGCTTGTAAATCGTGTAAAAGATACAAAATCCATTGGAGTTCACATAAGAGAGTGTAGTTAAAGCATGATATTCAGCCTCAATAGAAGAAGTATAAACAATATTTTGCTTCTTATATTTCTAAGAGATCAAGGAAGCATCGAGAAAAACAGAATAGCCATCCATATAACGCTGAGTATCTTTGCACATTGCCCAATCAGAGTCGTTAAAACCTTTTAACCTCAAATCCGAAGAGGTAGAAAGAAAAATGCCCTAACCAGGAGAAGACTTCAAATAACGTAAGACACGATGAGCATCACGTAAATGAAGATCAGTAGGGCAAGACATGAACTGACTTGATTACTGAACAACAAAATAGATGTCTAGACGAGTATTAGTAAGGTAAATCAAACGGCCCACAATAGTATGATAATGAGTAGCATCAGCTAAAGGAGTCTCAAGGTCTTTAAAGAGTTTAGTATTGCGATGCATAGGGGTTTTAAGAGGTTTGCAGTCCAGGAATCCAAAATCATGAAGAATCTCTAGAGTAAATTTGCATCGATGAACATAAATACCCTGTTTTGAACGTGCACCTCAAGGCCAAGGAAAAAATTAAGATCACCAAGATCTTTATCTTAAAGACATCATCAAGTAAAGACTTAACAAGAGTAATTTCATCCAAATCATTTCCTGTGAGAAGAATATCATCAACGTAAACCAGAAGAGCAGTAAAGGAATGATTAGTACGACGTGTAAACAAGGAATAATCTGATCTGGACTAAACATAACCATAAGAAATAAGTGCATGAGACAGCTTAGAATGCCATTGGTGACTAGCTTGCTTTAAGCCATAGAGAGATTCGTGCAGCTTGCAAACTAAATTAGGAGAAGGAGAGTGAAAAATGGGAGAAATTTTAATATAAACCTCTTAATTTAAGTCACCATGCAAGAAAGTATTATTGACATCAAGTTGTTTAAGATGCCAGTCATGAGAAGCAGCTAAAGCCAACAATAAACGAACGTAGTAAGCTTAGCTACAGGAGAAAAAGTATCAAGGTAGTTCACACCCTCAGTTTGTGTATATCCTTTAGCAACTAAGCGAGCCTTTGCCTGCTCAAGACTTCCATCAGCATTATATTTGTTCTTGTAAACCCACCAACAACCAATAACGGATTTCCCAGGGGGAAAAGAAGTAAGAGACCAAGTTTTATTCTGTTCTAGAACCGTGATTTCAGCTGCCTTAGCATCACGCCAAACCTCATGCTTCACAACTTGCTTATATGTTTTGGGTTGAAAGAGAGTAGAAATAGACAAACTAAAATGTTTATAAGCAAGAGAAAGATGACTATAAGACAAAACAGAAAGGTGTATGGAGATGTACTAGAACCAGTGGCAAATGGTGGTATAACTAAAGTAAGGAGAGAATGATGATAATCTCTCAAATAAGATGGAGGCTGTCGTTGTCTAGCTGATCTTCATGGCATAGGAGGTGAAACACCGTCAACATTGGGACTAATAGATGAAGAAGGAACATCAGAATGGTCAGGAAAATTAAGAGATGGAGTGGATTGAGGTAATGGTAAAGAAGGGGAAGGAAGAGCAGGAATTGAAACTTTGTGAAAAGGAAAAATGTGTTCATAAAAACAAACATCACAAGAACTAAAAATATGACGATTAGCAAGATCTAAGAGAAGATAACCCTTAACACCAGGCTTAAAACTTAGAAAAATGCATTTTCTAGCTCTAGGATCAAGCTTGGTACGATTGTCGGAATAGGTAGAAGCAAAACACAATGACCCAAAGACTCTAAGAGAAGTGAGATCAGGATGAGACTGATTCAAGCAATAAAAGGGAGACATATTATGAAGCAAAGGCGTAGGCAAACGGTTAATGAGATGAACTACATATGTAACAACATAGGACCAATATATCTTAGGTAATTTTGACTAAAAAAGTAAGGATCGTGCTACATTTAAATTCCTGTGGCAACTGTATAAACAACTGGAGAACCTTTGGGCTAAAGTCCTTATCAGCAACTATGAGTTGATTCATTTAAGTGGAGAATCATTAACTGCTAAGGTGAGTGATTTACGCCTATAGAAAGAACTGATCAAACTCAAGGAAAAGTTCCTCACAGACCTTAATCCAGTGACTACAGACAACACTTGGAGAAGGGAAGATGTAGTTTGGAAGCCCTCAAGGAATGAATATAGTACACTACCTCTAGTATATAGGAATGGTTGCATGGAAGGTTAAAGGAAGATAGACTAAATATGTAAAGACCCATATGGAAATTAAGAGTACCAGAAAGGGTTCGTGTGTTTATGTGGCTCAATACTGACGGGGTAAGCATGAAGTTAATGAATCAAGGAGGCATAGCGAGCTATGGTAGAGTCATAAGGGGAGATAGTGATATTAGTATAAAATATAGATTTTACACATATTTTTTACACCTGACAAAACATAACACGTGTAGAAAGTGTAACCAGTGACATTTTCATAAATATATGAAGATGAATGAACTTTCTACACATGTTGAAAAGACAACACATGTAGAAAGTAAATTTAAAATATTTTTTCTTTAATGTTAATGTCTTTAATTTTATTTTAATTTTTTTAAAAAAATAATGACCATTTCTACACGGGTTGGGAGCCCAACCCGTGTAGAAAGTGGTCATTTGTTAAAAAAAATTAAAAACTTGTGCTTTCTTCCTCAAATAAGCCAAAACCCTATCTGAAAGAAAAAAATGAGCATTTCATTCTCATCTATTAAATTTTGAACCCCACTCTTCCATAAACCCTTTCATCAGAGCCAATTTCTTTTCTCCATCAATATTCCTCCACTTCTGCTTCACCTCGTCTTCCTTCAAGCTAAGATACTCGCACAGCTCATCGAAGAGAATCGCTCGGCTTTTCTTCATGGCTTCCTCCATCTGAAGTAAGTTGGAGTTGACTTTGGTGATTTTGGCGGCGAGATCTGCCGCTAGCGCGACATTGCTGTATCGGCTGAAGCTATTGGGTTATAGGTAGAGGTGGTAATATGGGTTAGGACCACGGGCCGAGCCCGCCCAACCCGCAAATATGGGTGATTTGGATTCTGAAAAATTGGGACCATTTGGGAGTGGTTCTTTTGGGCCCAAACCTATATGGTCTCAACCCGTGGCGGGTTAGACTACCGGGTTGGTGGGTTGACCCATATTTATTTTATTTTTTTATGTTGTGAACTCGAATGGAAAAGGATGAAGGGCCAAATAAGACCCAATCCAATTTCTGTAGCCTTATAGTTCTAGGTCATTTATCTTTGTCCATTAATGCTTTAGGACTTGGGGTTGCGACTTGCGAGTTCGAGACGTGGTATTCGTATACTCCTCGAGTCCTTATCTCCTCCTCTAAACCAAGAAGACCAAAAAATTTAGTTTTTCTCTCTCTTCGTGCTCCGATAGTCCAATCTCTGATCCCTCGTTCAGTGCCTCAGTCCCTCACTCTCTTCTTGCTCAACTCAGCACCTCAGTCCACTGAACCAAACAGAACAAACCCGGCTCGTTTTCCTTATCTTTCAAAGATAGCGTATGATATTTTAAGTATTCCAATAACTATAGTGGCTAGTGAATCAGCCTTTATTATTGGTTCATGAGTTCTCACAAAGTATAGAAGTTCTCTTTTTCCTAATAATGTTCAAGCCCTTATTTGTACGCGTAATTGGATGCTTAGTTTCCTAGTAGAAAATGATATTGATGATGGTAATATATTTATATTTACTCATTGTTATTTACTCCATTATTTAAAATTAACATAATATTATCTTTCACTTTGTTTTATTATCTATGGTAGTGAGAGATTTACCTGTGGAAAAGTAAATTGATCGAGCTCAACAAAATCTTACAGCTGCACAAGATGCTTCAAATTCGAACACTATTAATATTAAATAATTATTAATTATTTTAAATTCTAATTAGTATTGATGGATTTTAGATTTATGTTTCTTTTGTTATATGTGGACTTATGATTAATGTTTATTTTTTAATGAATTTTTAATTTCTTTATAGTTTATATTTGTAGAACAAATAATTTTAGTATATTGTGAAAAAAATTTCAAAAAAATATGGGTTGGACGGACCAACCCACCAACCCAGTGGTTATGGGTTGGGTTGGCTAAATGCCAACCCATATTAATACGGTTTTTTTGGGCCTAAACCCATATGGTCCCAACCCACGACGGGTTAGCCCAAACCCGGTGGGTTAGATCATATTACCACCTCTAGTTATTGGTATGCTTGACTTTAATTGCTCTTGGGATGTTATTATTTTCCATCTTCTATTATACAGATGTTCTTCATCTATTTCTTTGCTTCCGAATTGGGTAGTTACAATAATTAATTTGATTCTCTTATGATATTATACTTAGTTTCTCTTTTAGGGTTCTGAACAATCTGTGCTTTCCTTGGGTTCAAGACCGCGTGGAAGGAGACCAAGAAGAGATTCGAGGAGAGGTTCAAGACCGGCAAGAACAGGCGGTTCTTTACCAAGCTTAGGTTCTAAGTATTTCCATTGGTAAACAAGGATGTCGTTTTATACTATTTTTGTCTTTGTTGTAGTTTTGTTTAAGGGAATTTTGGATAGAGATTATAGTGTTATTGTTTCTCGATTTATTATTGGGTCTGTTGGACTATGTACTTTTTTATTTAGTTAAATTGATGATCATATCATTTCTAATTGCCTATTTTGTCTGGCCATTTTGATTTGGTGAGTATTCCTGAGTTGATAGCATTTACGTATTCGATGCCTCTTTTGTGATTAAATGATTGTGCTTGAACATAGTTAAATTTTAATTAGCTATAATTTTCTCGGAGGTAGTAGCTGTTTAATTTAGCCAATTTTTAATATTTGATCTTTAGCAGTGTTAATTCGTATCAAATCCGTTCTAGGGAAAATGCTCACTTCTTCATGCCTATTTGTCTTGTTGCAGGTCAATTTTCACTTGCAATGTTATGTGAAATACTCTTGTATCTCTTTGGATCATATGCTACATCCATAACTTTTATTTTCGTGTTTTTGGGTTGGAGAGAATTAAATTCTAAATTCTTGGAGCCGACTGTGTAATACCCTGAATTTTGGGATGAAAGACTTGAAGTTTAGCCTGGATTAAGTGGACTGCTAGACCCCGGTTTAGCGAATGTCCAAGTGAGGAATGATATTTATCTCAAAATTTCTTAATATCTTTGGATATTAAAATGGAAATAAAAGGTAAGGGCAAAATGGTAATTTTGCCATAAGTTGAGAAATGAGGACTTTTCCCTAATATTCCCTATGATTTGAGTTAAATGAGAATTTAAAAGGAGAGAAATGACTACTTGATGATTAATAAGCCCAAACGGGTGAATTATTATCAAGTAAAGTCAATAAGCGGAGAAGCATAAGGCTTTAGTTGACCACTTGAGGTGGTGTAATGGGATACTAAGAGTGAATTATACTATCTTATTTCTCATTAATATTGGCGAAATGATGAAGGAAAAGAGAAAGGAAACTTGTTGTGCAAGAAATGAGATAGGCAGACTAATTGAGTAAAGGCCACCTGGATGATTTTAATTAATCATCATCATTCATCATCAATTCTCATCTTTCTCGTGCGATCAGGATTAAAAGAAGGGAAAGGAAAGAGAAACGGAACAAATGAGAATGAGAACGAGAAAGAGAACAGAGAAAGAACGAGAACGCAATTCCCCAACTTCTTAGGAATTAAAATTTTGCAAGCACTATTTAATAAGACTATATACTAACTCCAGTCCTTAACATAAGAGCTAATTAATTTTTTTAGAGAAATTAAGGAAACTAAATAAGTTATATTAAAGTATTTAGATTTATGGTTTTTCTTTAAACTAATTTACTTGACTTATAAATTAATATATAATATAATATTAAATAATATATATTATGATTAAATAATTTATTTAGCTTCTTCAATACTTTCAAAAAAGTTAACAAACTTTTATATTAAGAACTAGACGGTGTGTTTATTTTTCGGTATCACATCAGGTGTAGGAAGTCCCACTTTCTACACCTGATGTCTCACGTCACGTGTAAAATGTTCGGACTTTCTACACATGTTGTATGTTAAGTGTAAAAAGTCATTTCCGTCACATGTAAAAAATCTTTTATGTACCAATGCAGCGAGTGGTTAAGGGATTTTCAGGAAGTTTAGAATTATGTGATGTGTATAGTTTTTTCACCCTTGTAGGAGAACATCCTCTTCCTCTGTATAGTTTTACTCAACCAACACACTTCATTCACCCTGTTGGTTTTATAACTTTCTAATTGTGGCTTTATGTGCATATATATTACAAAGATATGACTTTTAGTGACTTTCTATTGTAATTCCATGCACAACCTTTTATAGAAATGCCTTAATTTATAAGGACACATTTTGTTCATCTTGAAAATATTCCAACCTATTATAAATAGTTTTTTGGGAAAATTTCCATGACCACAATATCACTAATATCATCAATATAACAAGTTATATATAAATAGCATCATTGATTCTAAATTCAGTGCATTGCATGCATGGAGAAAAATATACATTTATTTATATAAATAATTAGTAATAAATTAAAAGTGGAAGATGGAGACAGCATTTTTTATGTTTCATTTGAATTGAATGGTGTGGATTGAGATATATACCCTACACATTCCAAATAATGTGCACTATATAATTGGGAGAGGGCTCCCCTTACACAATAAGGACACACTAATAATAATCACCCAATAACGCGATCCGTTATTTTTACCCTCTCGTCGGCTTATTCTTTTTAACGAAATTTCCCACCATACAATCAGGGGCATAACGGTAATTTCGACAAGGCATGCCCTATTTATATTCGCTTACTGGCCTTTGATCTACGACTCGTCCCACTATCTCTACAAAAGGCAAACCCGTTCCTTTTCTCTCGTTCTCTGTTTTCCAAATTAATGGAGGACTCACGCCACCACCACAAGGAGCTTCAGCTTCTACCTTCATCTCTCATTTCGCCACCATCCGATTCTCCCTTCTTACACTTCCGATCGGCTGCGTCGACGTCGTCGTCGTCTTCCACCGAAGGTACGCCTCCCACGCCCTCACTGGACTTGGAGTTATCGATTAGCCTAAGGCCGATGCCTGAGTACAAGGATGGCGGCGGCGGCGGGGGACTGAGCGTGGAGGCGTTGAAGTGGGAGTCGGCGGAGGAGATACGGCTGGCGGCGATGGAGAAGGCGTACGCGGAGAGGGTGAGGGAGCTGACGAGGAGGGAGATAGAGATGGCGCAGTCGGAGTTTGCACGTGCGAGGCACGTGTGGGAGAGAGCGAGAGCTGAGGTGGAGAGAGCGGAGAGGATGAAAGAGAGAGCCACAAGGCACATTGGCTCTGCTGCCTGCATGGAGATCACTTGCCAATCTTGCAGGCAAAGGTTTAGGCCTTAATTACAAATTTCACTCTCTCTTTTCAACCTTCACAATTTCTTCTTATCCATTAATATAATTAACCACTGCTACTGCTTCATTTCATCATGCAACTGAATTGATGTTAAATTTTTCTTGCTTTTAATTTCTCTTCAAAACACAGCTCTCTGAGCTAAGAACAAGGCCAAAAGAAGTTACTCATATATCTTAATGTTTGTTTGGGATAATTTTGGGAGTCCCAAAAGTGCTCATTCATATGAGCTGAGATAAAACTTCTCTCACATACTGTAAATTACAATTGAAAAACTATTTTTAAAGGTTCCAATGACTATTCCAAACAAGCACTTAATTAATATGCAAAATCAGAGACTTCACTCACTATGTTGGCTAATAATGATGAAAACAGTTAAACTATAATATTATACTTATATGATTTTAAATATGTGACTTAGTTTCTGATGCAATTTGCACTACAAACGAGATCCCACATTTAGAATCAAATGTTGTATTATGTAATAATTGAGCAGCACCATGAAAAACCTTTATTTAAATTTTCACATACTTATCTATAGCGGTTTCATTTTTCAACCAATTTAAATTCCATGGGACAGATAATTCAGCACATATTAGAGTTAAAAAAAAAAGGATGCCATTAATTGATCTTCAAATATTATTCCTTGATATTGGAAATTCATGACATTATAGCCTTATGATATGAAAACGTTTTTATAAGAGAGAGTTCGTAAGTTCCACACCATTCATAATCTCAACTTGTTAGTACTAGTGTTTATCCCTCAAACTCAAAAAAAAAAAAAAAATTATTCCTCAATACCGCGAATGCCTTACAGTACAAATGTTTGATGAAACAATGCCAAGTGGGGAGTTAGATGCCTTACAGTACAAATGAATCACAACAAAAAAGAAAAAAAAAAGGCATAGTAGCTCGACATGATATATTGCTGTATCCACTTGTATTTAACCTCTTTTGCTCATCACAAAACTAAGCATATCCTTATCCTTGTCTGGGTTCCAAGTAGAAATTAAAGTTACATATTTTCTATTTTATTTATTTTTTGGCGGGTATGGAAGGGATTATTATTACCGACTAATAAAATGTATCAATCAGAGAAGAGAACAGTAGCTATATATATATATATATATATATATATATAGTGCTCTCCTTTAGAAAGATGTTGGGAGAATGGAGTTAGCTTGTTCTGCCCGCAACCTCTACATATTCAGTTCATATGTCAAGACGTACCTAAATAATTCACTCACTTTGATTCTATATATTGTCAACTCCAAATTATCATATCAAGTGGGCATACTTCATTTGACTCCTTGATAACAACATCCTACGAACCCCATGGCCAATCCTAAATTCAGAATCTTTCTTTTTTTAATAGTAAAATATAATTGAGAAAATCTAAATATTAGTCTCTCCCTCCCTAATTATTATCTTATTCAAATTTTTGAATCCTTTCTTCCCTTTTTATAAAATCCATTTTAGGGCCATCTAATGAGCATTAAATGCATTTTTTATTATTACTCATTTTCATTTATCCACTTATAAAGAAGGACATATTTAAAAAAAATGTATATTCCTATATATTTATTACTATTAACTAATCTTAACAATTTTTTTTAAAAAGGTGCTAAATCAAATTAAAATAATTCTGGGTTGGTGGCTTGCGATTCGTCTAATCACAAATGATGTGACACTTTAGGTTCATATGAGAAGTTTGACACTAGTTGAGATTGAAAAAATAATTAAATTCCTTATATACCTGTTTATAATTCTCCTCTTAAATCTATGAGACTATGACCATAAGGTGAGGCTCTCCCTCTTATGAACAAATATTTAAATTGAAGACATTAATTAACTCAATTCTCTACCTTCCAACTATAGTTTATCTTTGTTTAAGGAACCAATATGTGATTTTAATTGATTACTCCCTCTAATTCTAAATATATGAGTTAGATAATTAATTTATAGATGTTAAAATAATTAGTTAAGTTAGTTAATTAATTTTTCTAAAATATCATCTTTAATCATTACCCCAATTGATAAAAATATGATTTAATATATGCAAATAATATGAATTGTTTAAAAAAATATTTGTAAATTTAGAGAATTAAATAAAATAAATTAATGTCTTATATTTAAATTCAAAGACAGCAAACCCCTATTATCCAATATATATACAGGATGGGAGAGACTATAAAATTTATTATAGCTTGGGATGAAGACTACAAGGTAAAAATCACTGTTCTAGAACCCGGACTGGACCGGTCGGTCCGGCCCGGGAACCGGTGACTGAGCCGGTCCGGTCTGGTGACCGGACCGATTCAATATTTTTTTATGTTTTAAAAATCAATTTTTTTAAATTTTTCTTTAGAATTTTATATTTATAAGTCTAAAATATTCAATTTCTCACCGGTTTGGCCCCGGTTTAGTTTCGGTTTGACTCCGATCTGACCCACTAACTCTTGACCCAGTTCTCCGACCGGTTCAGTGACCAATCCAGTTTTCAGAACCTTAGTAAAAATTGATGTCACAGTTTTCAAAAATAATCCTTTGACCGCGGAACGGCAAGAGTTATTTTAATTTAGTTAAGGGTCTTGAGTTTAAGACTTGACAATGTGGAAGCATTAGGTGTTACGGGCACCGTTTGAAAAAATGGTCTTATTATTATTCTTTGAATTCGGATTCGGCTGAATCTGTGAAGTTCCCTATGACAAGGGATTGATTTGGGATACCGAGGGATACGGATTTTTTTTTTAAAAAAACAGTCCTTTTGATGGCATTCCTCTGTAAACGCCACATGCAGAACCACCCTAAAAAAAAAACAATTTCCTTAGCTGGATAAGTGATTTTCGTCAAAATCAAATATTCTTTCAATTTATTGGTTATTTGCCAGCTTTCTTTGAATGAAATTAAAAATATCAGCAAAAAAGATAAGTGAAAAAGAGATATGGCTCATGAAACATAATGGCTTATGACTTAATGAGTGTACTTGATTATCATAGAGGAAAGTTTAAGTTCACTTGTTGTGGTGTCTATGCTAAAATATTAAATAAGCTAATTACAGAAAGTTTTAGTTTGAACTGCCAAGTTTTTAAATTAACGACAATGATTTTCGAATCTCAACCTATAGTTAAAAGTTAATCATGACCAAATCGTACTCCGCCCGACATGTGAAAAAGTTGAATAATGGCAAATGACATTATCTTCTATCTTTTATTTGGTTTCAATCATAGAAACCAAATCACGATCAATTACTTTCACAAAGTAGAGATGATGGTGATAAAGATGAAGGGCATTTCCGCCCAGACATTAATAGTCATCATGACAAAACCTTAACCTTTTTTGTCTTTTTTCAGGTTGTCCTCTCGCATGAATGGATCAATTGACACTGTTTCTTAATGGGAGATTTTAGAGCATACACTGCATCTGAAGCTTACATGCATGAATCATCACACAGTTTCATCAATACAGTGGTTTTCTTATTGTTTCTGGTCTAAAATGAGATAACTTGCCTTTGTTCATGCAGGCTTAACACAGATTCATGTTGGACATATATACAACTATTTAACGTTGGATTCTGGGAATGAGAGACCAGAAAATGGCGATAATAAATGTTCATTCAGTCATGCAAATGAGAATTCAAGTTGAGCTCTTGTTGGGTAATACTCCCTGGTGCTATAAAAGTTACTACCTCTGTACTAAATATACCTAGTTGATTTTTTTTTAGAAAGATGAAAGAAGCTAGATAAGTTACTTAATCATATCATATGTTATGTATAATTATATCATATATCAGTTTATAAGGCAGAGAAATTAGTCTAGAGAATAAATGATAAATATAAATACTTTATTTAGTTTCCTTAGTCTCCCAACAAAAGTTAACTAGATCTTATATTTAGGATCAGAGGTAATAGATAAATAATTTCTAAATATCAAGAAAACTAGTTTAGTTAGTTATTTATAGCATGTGTGTTGGTTTATTTAAAATATCATTTTCAATGTTGTTTATATATAGCAACTATTCTTAATGGAAATCCTCTAAGTAGTTATTATGTGCAACTGATAGGGATACTAGGTGAAAAATTATAGATTTAACAGATAAAATAGACTGAAATATTATATTTAATACAAAATCAAACTTTTTGTTTAGTTGCTCTAGTTATGTTTGGCTGGGTCATTAGAAGACTAATAAATGCTTATGCACGTAAGTCAAGACAACACTCATTTCACATACTTATCTCGTATACTATAAATCATAATTGAAAAGTTACTTTTAAAGACTCTAATTGATGCTCCAAACAAATACTTAGAATCCCATGGAGGATGGGAGTGTTTGGTTGGGCTTATAAACCCTTATTAAGCCCAATTGAGAAGTTATAAGTTGGTTGGGTACTGTTCAGGTGTTTGGTTTGGGCTTTTTCTGAACTGACTTATGATAAAATAAGAGCTTATTTCATAAGTTCCTTCCTCTAGCTTACCAACTGAGCTTAAAAGAATTTATGCAGCAAATGAGGATACAATTTTGTTGGATGATAGTCAAGAACAAGAGCCATCATCAATAAATGATTCTCGGACATCTGCAACCCAAATAAATCATGTTCGTGACGCCATCAGGAATCTAATTGTAGGGAACATTTGATATGATTTGTTCTATTATATTTGACTATATCAGAAACTTTAACTTTGTATTATTTCTAATTTATTTACATTTTCATTGCAATTTAATTATCTAAATTATTTCTAATACATTTTTTCACTTTTAATATATTTTACAATTTTTTATTTTAAATATCTCAAAAGTCACTTATGGAAAAGTCAAACCAAACACATTTATTTTTATAAAAGCACTTATACAATCGATAATCCAAACATAAACAACTTACATCAATTTGACTTTTACCCAATCAGACTTATCCATAAGTCACTTTTCAAATAAGTCACTTTTTCCACCGCCAATCCAAACACACCCGATTTCTTCTAGCTTATTTATGATGAGTGATCGTGCTTGGCCAAAACTGTGGTAGAGTCATGCCATGTCAGAATTTGAGGATGCTTTATTTATGAAATGAATTAAAATCAGTGAAGAAAGAAGGAGGCAAACAGTCCCATATCCTGCAGGCACATACGTGTTCTTGCCCAAACTAGAATGCATGGTAATTTCCAGACATCTCTGTGAGCTTTATATATAGTGAGCTTCATTACAAGCTGACTTTTTCTCTTAGGGTGGTTACTTTGAGTAATTTTAATTGTGAATTGCAGAGAGCAGGTAGGAAAACAACTCCTTTGAATGATTTACTGCTACATTCATATTATCACCATCATCTGTCACATCATCACAAACCAATACAGTTGAAGAAAACTAGGTACGAATATCGTGAATTATATATTTTTCTTAATAAAAACTGTCATCTATTGCTCATGAAGAGAATATTTACATCCTAACAGCATGAGCCTAACTTTTACCATGGACTTCAAAAGGTGAAGGGTGATCAAAGGCACAATTTCCCTCTAGCTAGCCAATGGCAAAGCTAGGTTGGCAAGAGTATTATTATTCTCTATGCACATGGTTAAAAAATAACTGTCAATCTCGATCAACAAGTAATTTAGCTTCATTCATAATATCTTTAAAAGTATGGTTACTAACATACTCATTATGTCGTTGATATAAGATATATTTTGGGAGTTGATCTTAATCCTAAATATAAGATATATTTTTCATATTTGTTAATCTTTTCCTAATTTACCCTTATTAATATTCCTTCAACAATGATAAGAGGAAAAGGGAATGTGAAAATTAAGAAAGATAACAAGGGTGTTTTAAAAAATTATGTCATGTTAACTAACTTAATCAACTTCTTTAATCTAATTAAATTAGATAATTATATCTTATATTAAATGTTCTCATGATATTATTAATTGCAGTCGAAGTTTTTGGATTGGGCTGGCCGAGCAAAGTCTCTTAATTATCTGCATTGGACCAAGCTGCATAGCATACATTGAAGGACATTCTAATATTTTCTGCAGGTCAAGTAAAAGAAATCGTCTGTATTATCATTTGTTCTTGATTGTGAATTTGTTGCATATGACTGGGAGAAAAGGAAAAATTCATCCTTTTCAGGTAAGATATGAAGGAAATAGTTCATGCGATTATGAAGAGTTGTTTATGTTTAATTAGGAGTAATAAACCATTCATGAGCTTAGCAAATTGTTTCATATTTTTATTTGACCCTATCATTTAATCTATGTTGGGAAAGTAGCTGATCAGTTTTTTTATATGTTGCATACAGAGTAGTTCTTGTACATCTATTAAATATATAGTGTTATGACTTATGACAGGTTCTCAGTACCTGTGCTCACAAAAATGTGTCTTGGAGTGATACTATTAAAGTTGTTGTGTGCATGTTTGCCTTTGATATCCTGTATCTTAATGGCAAGCCACTACTTCTGGAATTATTTTATCTAAATACTTGAATTAACAAGTCCTTGTTACAATTTTCTGAAGTGCATAAGGTTAACTGAAGCTGCTCTGATCCACTGTTAAAGACAGTATAAAGGTGGACATAGAATTATAAGATTGACTAGTTTGGAAGAGAATATTTAAAAAAATTCGCCACATCCACTATATAATGTTCAGGCTAGTCTTCTCATATTGGCTTTAAGCTGTTCTGATTGTATAGAAAAACAAACTTAATATATACCTAATTGATTTGAACCTGGCTAACACGCTGGTGCATTAACACTAATCATAATATATAGGATAATGAATGCAGCTTTGAGTTCATTTTTTTTGTCCTTTTCAATTACCTTTGGGACTTTGTTTTTTTAATTATGTATATTTTCTTAATAGACACCTACTATGGTAATTTAACTTGACATGGACACAAAACACAAAAGGGCATATCTCTTGGATTTCCTCGGTATGAACAAACCTCTTATCTGATCAACTGAGATGGTGAAGAAAACTCTTGTTATCTCTGGCTAATTAATTATACGTGCTAGAAGATTGAAATAAGAGCCATGAATTCTTCGGTGATGTTCGTCTCTTATTGCCTTAGCTTATTAAATGTATTCGTTTTTTTTTTTATATGGTTAAAGGTTTCCCCTTTTAGGCTCCTAAATGTATTATGCTAATAAGCACAATCACCCAAACAACCAGGATGATGAAGAGGATTTAGAAAAAAAAATCTTTCTTATTCTTCTCATACAAAATTACGTTTACATCTAAACCATCAAAATCTGATACACACACGTTTTTGTGCGCGCGCGCGTGTGCAGATGCAAATTTTTCCCCTTCAAACATCGGTCACATATATAGCAGATTTGCATACCTAACAGTAATATATGTGCAGATAAACAAAACTTATAGTATAAGAGTTGCCTGCCTAACTAAAAGAGTTTAGACTTTATAGTAATCCATCGCAATGTTTCAAAGTTTTAGAATAACATAATTTCGTCATTATTATGTCGTGGAAGTTCATGAGTATATGTAACTGGAAGAATATTGGACGTGCCTGAAGTGCGCCTTTATCTTTGTTAGAACCAAGTCTCACATTGATGGGTTGAAAATGTAAGGAGGGTTCCTTGGGCTATAAAATGATAGCCCCTCCTCCCTTCCATATTGCCCCTTCAAATAGTCTCATTAGACATTTGTATCTTCTCATCTCTTGTAGTATTTCACTTGTAAATCAATTTCTCATTATTAGTTTATATGGTATCAAAGCTTGGTTCTATCTGAGTATGCTCTGTGGTTGCAGTATAGTCTGAACTTCCATATCAGAAAAAAATTATTCCAGGCATTTGCATCAGCAGTACTATTCATCGGATACTGTTCATTGGTACTGTTTGGAGTACTGTTTGGGGATTATTCATAGGCATTGTTTTTGGTATTGTTCATCTGGTAGGGAATTTCCAGATTCCGGTGAGGGTACTGTTTTTAGCACTGTTCATTATGGTACGATCAGTGGTTTCTGCTCTGTTTCTTGGGTTTTGCTTCTGTTTGAGGGTGTTTACCCTTGGTGGTTGTAGTTACATTTGGTTAAAGGATCTAGAGGTCATCGTTTGCTCTGTTTGTAGTATTTTGGAATTTGTGATACTTCAAGATTTCATTGGAATATTTTTTTTCTCTTTACTTATTGATTAATTTTCTATGGCTGAATCGAAGAACTCTGATATCATCAGTTTTCTTGAAGCTCTTGATTCCTCTTATGAGAATGTTCGCTCTCAAATTTTGTCTAGTCAGGAGCTTCCATCTCTTGAAGATGTGTTCTTAAGGGTTCTTCGTGATAATAATTTGGTTCGCCCGACTGTTGATCATAATGCAAGTACTTTGGCTAGGCGTGGTTCATTTAACAACAAGAATTATGGGTCTAAACAAGGCCCTAGTACTCCGAATATGTCTTCTAGCAATTTTATCTGCAATTATTGCAAGGAGCCTGGTCATAGTAAGAAAAATTGTCGTAAATTACAGAATAAAGAGCAACGTGATCAGCAGCGTAATGTTTTTCAGATATCTGATCATTCTGATTCTAGACCATCATCTACAAGGGTTCTAGCTACAGGTAATTGGTTCTCTGGTCTTGCTACTTCTTCCATGAAGTGTGTCATTGATTCTGGTGCTACCGACCACATGACAGGTAACCATCATTTATTTTCATCATATACTCCCTATGCCAACCCATCTTCCATATGCGTCGCCAATGGTTCCCCGATCCGTGTACTTGGATCAGGCACTGTTAAACCAACTAAATCCATTTCACTATCTTCTGTTCTTAATGTTCTTGATCTTACATTTAATCTTTTGTTTCCCAGTAAATTGACTCGTCATTTGAATTGCACTATCACACTATTTCTTGATCACTATTTAATTCAGGATCTTTAAACAAAGCAGATTATTGGTAGGGGGTATGAATCTGATGGACATTACATCCTTGATGATCAAATTCCGCATTCTGTTGTTTGTTCTGGTAGGTCATCTTCCTTTACGGTCCATTGTCGTCTAGGTCATATGCCACTTTCCTCCTAAAAAAGGTTATATCCTCAGTTTTCTTCTGTATCTGCTTTAGATTGTGAGTCGTGTCAGTTTGCCAAACACCATCGTATTTATTTGGCACCTCGCATCTATAAACGAGCTGCGTCCCCCTCTGAGTTAATTCATTCTGATGTTTGGGGTCCTTGTTCAGTTTTGTCTTAAACTGGTTATCGATATTTTGTCACTTTTGTTGATGATTTTTTTCACACCACTTGGCTTTACTTAATGAAACATCTTTCTGAATTGTTTACGCATTTTTTGCAATTTCTGTGCTGAAATTCAAACTCGGTTTAATACTCCTGTGAAAATTCTTCGAAGTGATAATGCGAAAGAATATTTTTCTGCCCCATTCACTGATTATATGCACAGTCATGACATTCTTCACTAATCCTCTTGTGTTGATACACCTGCTCAAAATGGTGTTGTAGAAAGAAAGAACCGCCATCTCTTAGAAACTGTCCGAGCTCTCATGTTTCACTCTTGTGTCCCTAAGTCTTTTTGGGCTGATGTTATGTCTACTGCATGTTTCCTTATTAATCGTATGCCTTCGGTTGTCTTTAGTGTGGACACTCCATATTCTGTTCTGTTTCCCACTACCACTAAGTTGTTTCCTATTGATCCAAAAAATTTTGGGTGTGTTTGCTTCGTTCGTGATGTCCGTCCAAATGTCAGTAAACTCGATTACAAGTCCTTGAAGTGTGTCTTTCTTGGTTATTCTTGAATTCAGAAGGGTTATCGGTGTTACTCTCCTGATCTTCGTCGCTATCTTGTGTCCACTGATGTGAATTTTCATGAGTCGTCTCTTTTCTTTAAGTCTTCGGTATTATCTGAGTCTCCTTCTGTTGTTGATAAGCTTGATGATGTCCTGGTTTATAATGTCCCTGTCTCACCAGTACAAGCTGCTATTCCAGAACCTGATATCATCGATGGTCCTGATGTTACGAATGCCTTGCCCTCTCCAATGACTACTTCGCCAATGGATTCTGTTCATGTCTCCCTAGTCCCTGCTCCTGCTTCCCCAGATCTTAACACCCCAAATCCTGACACTCATGTCCCTGATCCAATTGACCCTGATTTTGCTGCTGATCCATCTGCTAACCTACCTATTGCCCTCCGGAAAGGTACTCATCCTCATTGTCCTCCCAAAAGATATGCTGAATGTACCTATCCTATCTCTTTCTTTGTGTCCTACTGGCATTTGTCCCCTGCTTCTACTTCCCTTGTGGCCACCCTTGAGTCTATCTCTACCCCTACCACCCTTCACTAAGCCTTAGCCCACCTTGGTTGGCATGTTGCAATGGAAGAAGAAATAATGGCCTTTGACAAGGATGGTACCTGGACTCTTGTTGATCTACAGTTTGGGAAGAAGGCCATTGGATATAAATGTGTGTTTACAGTTAAGACTAAGGCTGATGGTTCCTTAGAACGACTGAAAGCTCGGCTTGTTGTAAAATGTTATGCTCAAACCTATGGAATAGATTATTTCGAGACTTTCTCCCCTGTTGCTAAGCTCACTTACGTTCGTCTTCTTGTATCTCTAGCTGCTACCTATCATTGGGATTTGCATCAATTGGATGTTAAGAATTCTTTTTTGAATGGTGATCTTCTTGAGGAAGTTTATATGGAGCAACCTCCTGGTTTTGTTGCTCAGGGGGAGTATGGGAAAGTATGTTATCTTAAAAACTCGTTATACGGTCTAAAACAGAGTCCGCGTGCCTGGTTTGATAAATTTTGTAATGTGGTTCAGAAGTTTGGATTGAGCCAAAGTAAGAGTGATCATTCTGTGTTCTATCAGAAATCTGATGCAAGCATGATTCTTTTAGTAGTGTATGTTGATGATATTGTGATTACTGGGAGTAACACCTCTGGAATCTCATAACTTAAAGTCTTTCTTAACTCCCACTTTCAAACAAAAGACTTAGGATCATTAAAGTACTTTATTGGTATTGAGGTTTTGAGAAGCAAGAAGGGCATCCTTTTGACTTAGCGGAATGTTCTCAATCTCTTAAAGGAGACTGGAAAGCTTGGAGCTGCACCAAGCAGCGTTCCCATGATATCGAATCCATTCCTAGATCTTAATGATAGCATGTTTGATGAGCTTCCTGATGACTTAAAGAAGAAGATTGATCTAGAGAAGCTGAAGCCGTTTGTATTTTCTGAGAGATATAGAAGACTTATTGGAAAAATGAACTATCTGATAGTAACTCGTCCTGATATAACATTCTCGGTCAGTGTATTTAGTCAATTCATGACATCCCCAACAGTGGCACAATGGGAAGCCTTAGAGCATATCTTACATTATTTGAAAAGTTCCCCAGGTTATGTCCTTCTCTATACAGATTATGGGCATACTAAAGTCGAGTGTTTTTGTGATGCGGATCATGCAGGATCTAAGGCTACAAGACGGTCAACTACAGGTTACTGTGTGTTTGTTGGTGGAAACTTGATATCTTGGAGAAGTAAGAAGCAAGGTATTGTGTCAAAATCAAGTGCAGAAGCAGAATATAGAGCCATGTCACAATCAGTACAAGAGATTGTATGGGTATTTCAACTCATGAAGGAAGTTGGCGTCACCACGACATTGCCTGCAAAGTTATGGTGTGACAATAAATCAGCACTTCATATAGCATCGAACTCTGTGTTCTATGAGCGTACAAAGCATATTGAAATCGACTGTCACTTTATTCGTAACAAGATCAAAGAGAATGTTGTATCTACAGGACACATGCGATCAGACAATCAGTTGGTAGATCTTCTGACAAAAGCCTTAAATAGGACACGAGTTGAGTATCTTTGTAACAAGTTGGGCATGATCAATATATATACTCCAACTTGAAAGGGAGTATTAGAACCAAGTCCCACATTGGTGGATTGAGAATGTAAGGAGGGCTCCTTGGGCTATAAAAGGAAAACCCTTCCTCCCTTCTAAATTTCCCCTTCAAATAGTCTCATTACACATTTGTATCTTCTCCTCTCTTATAGTATTTCACTTGTAAATTAATTTCTCATTATTAGTTTACAATCTCTAAGTACTCACACTAACCGAATCACCATGGCTATGGACGTACAATAAATACATAGTATTTCACTTGTAAATTAATTTCTCATTATTAGTTTACAATCTTTAAGTACTCACACTAACTGAATCACCATGGCTATGGACGTACAATAAATACATCACAAATAACTAGAAAGGATAAGAGAAAGTTTAAGTGGAAGAGAATAGACATATAGTTTAGTATTTTATATCACAAAACCCTGAACTCTTATGCAATCACACTTATATATATAAGGTTCCATGTGCCTCTTCCTTAATCTATGTACCCTTTCCTCATAGATAACATATTGTATCAGTTTAATGATATAGATTAAAATGATTGGGGGATATTACAATCTTCCAAGTTCCATTTAAGCTTTTCTATTATTTATAATTTCAACCCAATTAGTGGACTAGATATATTTCAACTGTAATGTACAAATATCTTAAAAACTTATCACTATATATTCTACTATTCCATAGGTCACTCAAGTACTTAACCTTATATATACGTTGTTTTATTCTAACCCCAAGAATACAGTAAATCAAATCTTTCCTCAAAGTAATTAGGATATGTAATTATGGAGTAATTAAACAGCTTTTTAATTGGGGAAAAGAAAGATAGATCGAAATAGAAATTTTGTCTCAATGTTCTATTGGCAATGAACAAAACCACATGCCTTCTGTTTTCAATGAGAGATTCGAGGAAAGAGCAACAAATATAGCACACTACGGAATCAAGGCCTCGATGAAGAATAACAAGAATATAGGGACAATAGGTCTATAAAAAAATTAATATAGGTAACAATTAACATTGTAGTTTTATTAATTACTTTCAATTACTTACATTTCTACTCGGGGTTTATATTTTATATGTCTGAAATCTTTTAAGCAGATACTGATTGAACAACAATTTACGGATTTGACAGAGTCATAAACTAGTAGTAATAAATCATATTAATTTATAGGGTGAAATTCATGGTTTTATACTGTGTGTGTGTGTCTGTTAATAATTAATTTCTGTGCCAACCAAGTTTAGTTAGAAATTGATATTGAATAGGCCCTGTTATTTTGTGTCATCCAATCATTAGAAGATTAGTTAATTAGCCACCAATCAAGTGAATGAAAGGAATTATTCTTATTCTTAACATTTTATGCGCTAATATCTTCCAATCATGCACTTCCACTAGGTCATTATTTTATTCAACTATGATGCACTTGTTTAGGTGTCTTTCTCTATATAAAATAAGTTCTTGGGATGACCTTGTCCATATCTAATGATCTCATCAAGGCATCTTCAAAAGGCATAATCCCTTTCTCTGTCTTTAAATAAAAAGTAATGACTGTATATTGAAGAGAAGACTT
The DNA here is from genome assembly GCA_037074505.1 of Albizia julibrissin. Taxonomy (NCBI): domain Eukaryota; kingdom Viridiplantae; phylum Streptophyta; class Magnoliopsida; order Fabales; family Fabaceae; genus Albizia; species Albizia julibrissin. The sequence goes on along the minus strand of CM073482.1, from coordinate 50,266,606 downwards.
GATAATATTTTTATTTTAATTAGAAGATTGTTATTGGAATATATATTGAGCAGTGACAAATAAGTGTCTACATATACAGGCCCAATCAATCAGTTGCTTAGTTTTACCGAAAAATAAACACACCGTCTAATTTTTAATATAAGAGTTTGTTAACTTTTTTGAAAGTATTGAAGAAGCTAAATAAATTAGTTAATCATAATATATATTGTTTAATATTATATTATATATTAATTTATAAGTCAAGAAAATTAGTTTAAAGAAAAACCATAAATCTAAATACTTTAATATAATTTATTTAGTTTCCTTAATTTCTCTAAAAAAGTTAATTTGCTCTTATGTTAAGAGTTAGTATATAGTCTTATTAAATCGTGCTTGCAAAATTTAAATTCCTAAGAAGTTGGGGAATTGGTTGAAGAAACTCTCCAATTTTTTTTATTGAATTTATCATTTGTAAGAAAATTCTTTTAATGTGTAATTTTATTCATTTTTCATAATTTTTTTTATTTGATTAACCTTTTTCTTAATTCATAAAACGCAAATATGAGATATTATTTAAGAAAAATTGAATTTTTTAGTCAATATCCAATCACTGTTGGTAACATGTAATCTTATTTATTAAATTAAAACCATGATGCTTACTGATAATTTCTCTCAATCCCGCTGATTAACAAGGCTCATTTCTTTTTCTTTTATTCGTCATCGAGGTTTTAAGCTTTGGCCTCTAGTTTCACACACATATGTATATGTATATGTGCACCAGTAAAAACAACATGAAATCATGCATGAAGAACCCAATATTGTTCGGAAAAAGAAAGAAGAAGAAGAAGAAGAAGAAGATAATAGAATCTGTGAATGAGCTAAGAGTTGAGATGAAACCAACCAAATTAATCTATGAATGCTGGGCTAGAAATTAAATTGATTAAGTGGAGCAGTTTTGTTAAAATCAGACATGAGACAATGTGTTTGTTGACATTTCGCCAAAGTTCTAAAGTGGTCATTTTCAAATGGAAATATAAAAATCTGAGAGTGACGTTGCATTTCCAATTAACAAATATGGGGTTGATGGTGTTTCCATTTGAAACCTTCACCTCTAAAACCTTCCCCCTTGGTACTTTTAAGAATATATCAAAGCCAAACTCAATTTTTTTTTTTATAATCAAGCCCCAGAAATTGGGACGAAATTTACGGTCCTGGAGAGTATTGTATGAATAATGAACCATGGTTAAGTATAGAGCAACACATAAGGTCATTTCATTTCATTATGACTTGCCTTAGTCGGCGTGATCATCTTTGAATTTTTAAATTTCTTTTAATTATATTCTTGTCCATTTCATACCCAACTGATTCGTCAAGGAATTGACATCTTCATCGTGTGGGTTTTCTCTGATCTCTTCTCATCTCATTTTTCTCTTCGACCCAGAAAGCCCCATATTTGATCTTTTTGGTCAACTGCTTGATCTTTCGTTACCCACTTTTGCAGAAAGAGAAAGGTTTGATTTTTTTTTTTTCTGAAAACATTTCTGTCTTCTTTCTTAAGATTTGCCCTAGTTCAATACTTTGAATCACATCTGTCTTATGTTTCTGTGAGTGATATATTGAGATATATATCACCATGAGAACCAACAGTAAGGACCAAGTTGCTTCACATGGAGGAACTGAGGTGAGATAATTAATTTCAGACTCTGTATGTATATATGTATAACTACGTTCAATATGTGTTTGTTTTTTTGTTCTGCTCCAACGTTCGGCCACAGATTCAATTGTTGTTATCTTTGTCTTAGGTTACATATCAAGGCATGGTAGAAAGTGAAATTAAGGAGACGACGATTCCAAAACATCCTGTACAAAAACTTATTGCTGAAAATTCTTCCAAATCTAACAGTATGGTCGTGAAGGTATTTTCCCATACTTTCTATCTCCCTCCCCCCCCCCCTCTCTCTCTCTCTCTCTCATTTAAGATTTATAAATTGTGTAATTTCTTTATTTAAGTTAGAGCTTTAATCTTTAAAAATTTATAAAAAATTGAAAGCAGTTCTGTTTTTACCTATAAGATATCAAAATAACATTCATTTTACGTAGAATCTAATGATCAAAAGAACCATAAAAAAATATTAGGAAATATCCCAAAATTGAGGGGCAACTAGGGCGTAACACCAAAGGCACATCAGGCATTACTTTCTTTACATTTGACTTGTTTTTTGTATTGATATGAGGGATTAATAGAAGTCCCAAGTGTATTTCTTAGATTTTAGGATCAAAAATTACATTTTTCCTCTTGTATTGATCTTTGAATTCTTAACCAATTGATGGACTTAAATTAATCCAAACAGAAACCACACAAGGTGATTCCTGCTCACATCATAGCAGAAGCCATATCAACAATTCGTGATATTGATCTTAGATGGTCGGGTCCAATCACCCAGAAAGAAATAAAATATGTTGAAGAATATGTTGTTGCAAAATACCCTGAATATGAAGGTCTCATTGAAGGTGATAGCATTGACCTCTCTAACTTCATCATCAATGAGGAACCTTCAGAACCAAACATGTCAGATCACGATCGAAGAAAATCACCAAAAGGAGGTTTTAGAGAATCTTCTTCTCCACAATTTTTTGGTAGCAACCTTCGTGAATTGGACAGAACACAATTAGAACCATCAAGATTACTAGACATCCTCACCAAGAAATCCTCGTTTCCTGGGAGTTTCATCTCAATCCCAGAAATCCAAGCTCACAACAAGGTCTTGAAACATTGTGGGTTGCCTGATGATGAGTACCTCGTACTCTTCACTCCTAGTTACAAGGATTCTATGATGTTGGTGGGTGAGAGCTACCCTTTTGTGAAAGGAAGCTATTACATGACAATTCTTGAGGCAGAGGAGGATTATATCAGAGAGTTTGCTTGTTTCAAGGAATCAAAGGTGATTCCAGCACCTAAGACATGGTTGGATCTGAGGATAAGTGGGTCCAAGCTGAGCCAGAATTTCAGGAGGAAGTGTAAGATAAGTCCAAAGGGGTTGTTTTCTTACCCTGCAGATGTGCATAGGACAATGCATTGGATCTCAGAAGCTCATAGGAACTCATGGCATGTGTTGCTTGATGCTTCTGGTTTAGTTGTGGGAAAAGATAGGCTTCATCTTGCTCTTCATAGGCCTGACTTTGTGGTGTGTAGCCTTGAGAATACTCATTCTAATCCTTCTACAATCACATGTCTCTTGGTCAGGAAGAAGTCATTTGACACGTCTGTTGCTTCATCTCAGGATGATGCATGATTAATGGATGAACCTGTGATATGGTGATGTTCTTTGGGAAATCTTATGATTTGGCTTCATTAGACTCTCAGAAAAAAAATTTAAGGGCATGATGATGAATTCTTATGGCGTTAATTTGTAGGTTGAATGAATGAATGAATCAAATTAACAGTAACAGATAGCCACTCTTTGTTAATTACTGGTTTGGATGCATTCTTAAATGTCAGTTAAAGTGGCTTATATGTATTCATTAGCTATCCTGCAGTTTTGATTCTTCTTACCAAAGCTACATTGATATGACTTCACTATACATGGCATATACAGTGTTCTTCCTTATTGCTATTACTCAGGTTTGGGAAGAAACCTAATTTAATTTACTAATAAGAGAAAATGCTTACATTTTTTTAAGCATATATGGTAGATCTTTTATATATACTCAACAATCAGCCCCATATATATATATAAACACACATCTTCCATGAAGCTATTTTGTCAGTCGTCCTTGATTTTCTTATCTTTATGCTGCATCAAAATACTTGGAAGTATAATTTTCTTTCCTTTCTTTGGGATCCCTGAGAGGCTGATACCTGAAGAATGAGGATTCAGATTATTGCATTCCCCTATATTAAAGCATATATGGAGCTAGTTTGTTTAAATTTTTTTGGCAAAAAAAGTGATTTTGGTTGGTTAAACATGTAAATTTTTTATTTTGGCTGAATGTAGTTGATTTTGGTTGTTCATAAATACCTCATTGGAAACTTATTTGTTAAATGAGATCTAGGAAGATTTTTTGCACATAAAGAAATATTGTTCGTACATACATAGGGAAGATATATTGAACACAAGGAAGATTTTTTGAACACAAGGGAATATCTTTTGCATACGGGAAGATTGTTTACACACGAAGGTTCCATTTGACAAATAAGTTTCTAATGAGGTATTTTTGAACAATTTTCCCATTTTTTATTTTGGCTGAATGTAGTTAATTGAATTTTTTATGTAAATTTTGTTGATTAAATCTTTAATTTATTTTTTTTTATGGAATGTTCTTGATGACCAGGGATGTTGGGATTTTTCACCAATTTTTTTTAATTTAATTAGTGAAAAGTCCATGCTTAAAAAAATTATTAACTAAAAAAACTTGATGCATTTTTATATATAAAAATTATAAGTACTATACATAATTTCATTCAAATTGTTTTGATATTCAAATGGAAGAATCTCAATTAAATGCAGCTAAAATATTAAAATTCAAATTTAGGCCTACACTTTTAATAAATTCTTAATCAGGCCAAGAGGTCTAATTATGAATTTATGAATATGATTAAAAGGACAAAATGCCCATTTGTAGTTAAAAAGGAAAATTAAAGTTAGAAAAATCCAAAATATTTCCATTTTGATTATGTTAATTTATTTATTTTTTGTTTTAATTTTTTCACCTATGTAATCCTCTGCATTTCTAGCCAAAATAATGGGCACAAAATTTTGCGGCCCAGCATCGCTCAGTTTAATACACGCTGTGGCAATTTTTTACCATGGAAGGTGTGGGAGAGTATCCATGAGGAAGCTAAGCGTGACAATAATACGAATAAGGATGTTCATTTTCAAAACAACCTTGAAGTCTCACAATTTGTTGATGCAAGCATGAATTTATCAAAAACTATTTTTCATAAATTAAAATAAAACTCATCTCACATTTTTACTTTGTAAATCGTAAAAATTATTTTTTAAAAACTAATCCAAACACAACTCTCCTTAATATACCAACCTTAGTAGTATTCAAGTTTCAGAATTGTTTGCCTCAAATTAAATATAATAAGTACTATAGGGTCTTTGAAGATACTGCCGAGATCATATCATTCTTCCAAAATTTATTACTATCAATTTAATTAATTTTAATTATGGTAAAGGGTAAAACGATTTGTTTTTCAAAACATAAGATTCACAAATGGATTATCTTCAATTTTGTTTTTTAGCTATATATAAAGGTATTCTAGTATTTTAACAACATTCAAAAATATCTAATTAGGTCTCTTGGCCTAATTAAGAATTTTGATATTTTAACTAGATTTAATTAGGATTCTTCCTATTCAAATTTTTGTCCTTCTAAACAATAAAATTTATAAATAGAGATTTTTCAATGATTTTCTAATTTTTTATGACCAAAAATTGGTGAGTCAGTTAAAATTAATATTAACAAATTGATTTAAATTTAAAAGGTCTAATTTGAGTATTAGGTCTGGGACTAAATAAGCCTATTGGCATAATTTTTGGCTACACTACAAGCCTTATTTTAACCAAGGGAGAAAATAAAATCATAGTTTTAGAAACCTTTTTCCGTAATCCAAGACAAAACTCTTTTTACATACTTATCTTATAAATCATAAAAATTATTCTTCAAAAATTAATCCAAAGTTGGTGGGGTGGACCAAATTAAAATAGGTTTGGTTCTCATATCTTTATTGTTAAATATTTTGTCATACCAACTGGGGGTTGAATTTAGTAGAAGGGGCTAGCCTCTAACAACGTAGCAAATCAAAATTCGAATTTTCATTGAGAGGGATGCTCATATTTAGTGTTTGATAATACCTCGAATATGATTATTTGATAGGAGGATATCTATACTTAAAAGAAAAAGATATTTTATCCCGAATATAACATTTAAATATATTAGTTTTATACATTTTTTTTTTTATAACAAGAGAAGACCAAAGCCCGAACTAATTACATATTACGTAAGATAGGGGAGATTCCAAAGCATCTTTTTTGTTCTAGCCTTCTAGGCATGTCCATCCCCTAAGCTGCTTATTTTCCTTCATTTATATATCATGTCTGACTTGTGAGAATTTTCTTGCAAAAATAAAATAAAATAATAATTGTTTTTAACTCTCTTGAACTTTTTTTCCTTGACCGAATCTCTATCTTAGACTTTGAAATTCCCCTTGAGAAATAAAGAATGAAAGAAAAGGACCGGAAGTAGTAGATTAATGGGTTAAACTAAATCTGCAAAGCATGAAATTGAATTCTATTTCTATGTCTATGTGCCCAATTTCATCCTACCAACCATAGCCTTCGAAGTTTCTTCGTACCTACAGGCTACAGCAACTTTCTTACAATTCAAAAGAATCTGTTTAGAATAGTTTTTGACTAGGCAAAATTCCTTTTAACATATTTACTAAAATCTAGAGGCAGTATAACATAAAAGTACTTAAAATAAACTAATCCAAAATAAATATAAATAACTGAATTAAAACCATTTCTTATAAAAAAAATATAATTTGAATTAAAAAAACTTAAAATGTCTATTAAATTAACAAAAGAACAAATAAAAAATAAAGTAGAAATTTAGAATTTTAAAGTTTGAGTGCTGACAACTTGAGTATAGATAATAACAATTTAGATATAAAAATTGACGACTTGAGCTCCTCAAATTGTTATTATATATACCCAAATTGTTAACTATTATTATTAACTCAAGTTGTCAAAATCCAAACTTCAAAATCTTATATCCCTACCATATCATTTATTTATCCTTTTGCTAATTTAGTAAACATTTTAGGGGTTTTAAAATTTAAATAATATTTTTTTGTCTTTTTTTTTATTTTTTTAATTACAATTTTAAATAAACCGGCCTTTAGCTACATTTTCCACCCCATTATCAACATTCTTTGTCAGGAATCAAACCAAAGTAATTAAATTCGGACCGGTCACTGAATCGGTCAGGGGTATTAGGTCAAGGGTCAGTAAATCAGACCGGAGATTAAATATTTTAGGCTTATTAATATGAAATTCTAAAGAAAAAAAATCAATTCTTTTTAAAAAAATCTCGAACCGGACCAATTTCCCGGCCGGTCCGTCGATTACCAGTCCAGTTTGGGTTTAATAACTCTGATTTTAAGGAAGAAGTTTGATCCACATGTCACATGTTCGAATTCAATATTATGGGTTGTCTGTAAAAGGACCATACTACCCTTCTCATTCCCCGTTTTGTCCCTGCCCTACCATCGTCCTCTAGCTCCCTCACTAAATCTCATCTCATTAGTGCATCTCTCACTACTCACCAGATACCTCCTGTCCAGTCCTACTATCATCTTAGTGTATGTTTGGATTAGCGATTTAAACATTTAAAAGTAATTTTTTAATCATGATGTATGGTATAAAAGATAAATATGTAAGATGAGTGTTATCTCAACTTACGTGTATAAGTATTTTTGAACATTCCAATTACTCAACCAAACACACACATAATAAGTTTATGTTGCGATATGGACAATCTATTTTCTAAATCTTTTTCTTTTTTACTTTTTACTTTTACGGGATCTTTACTATTTTTTATCTGTTTATGGTGTATGTAGTAATTTTTTTTCTGAAAAAAAATTAAGCTGAGTGTTGTTGATTGAATTTTTTATTTAAATCGATTAGATCTGTATTTTGTTTTTTTTTTAATGTTGATGGACTGTTCTCGATGTCTAGGGAAGAAGGGGAATTTTTTTTATTGCATGAGTGACCCAAAACTTGGTGAATCAAATGAAAATTAATATTAAAAAATTGATTTAAATTTAAAAGGTTTTATATACAGTGTTCTTCCTTATTGCTATTACTCAGGTTTGGGAACAAACCTACTTTAATTTACTAATAAGAGAAAATGCTTACATTTTTTTAAGCATATATGGTAGATCTTTTATATATACTCAACAATCAGCCCCATATATATATATAAACACACATCTTCCATCAAGCTATTTTGTCAGTCGTCCTTGATTTTCTTATCTTTATGCTGCATCAAAATACTTGAAAGTAGAATTTTCTTTCCTTTCTCTGGGATCCCTGAGAGGCTGATACCTGAAGAATGAGGATTCAGATTATTGCATTCCCCTATATTAAAGCATATATGGAGCTAGTTTGTTTAAATTTTTTTGGCAAAAAAAGTGATTTTGGTTGGTTAAACATGTAAATTTTTTATTTTGGCTGAATGTAGTTGATTGAATTTTTTATTTAAATTTTGTTGATTAAATCTTTAATTTATTTTTGTTGATGGAATGATCTTGATGACCAAGGGTGTTGGGATTTTTCACCAATTTTTTTTAATTTAATTAGTGAAAAGTCCATGCTTAAAAAATTTTATTAACTAGAAAAACTTGATGCGTTTTTATATATAAAAATTACAAGTACTATACATAATTTCATTCAAAAAAGTATTGATATTCAAATGGAAGAATCTCAATTAAATGTAACTAAAATATTAAAATTTAAATTTAGGCTTACACTTTTAACAAATTCTTAATCAAGCCAAAATGTCTAATTATGAATTTATGAATATGATTAAAAGGACAAAATGGCCATTTGTAGTTAAAAAGGAAAATTAAAGGTAGAAAAATCCCAAATATTTCTGTTTTGATTATCTTAACTAAATTTAATTTAGATTTTTCCTTAATTTTTATTTTTTTTTTCACCTATCTAATCCTCTGCATTTCTAGCCAAAATAACGGGCACAAAAATTTGCGGCCCAGCAAAGCTCAGTTTGATACACGCTGTGGCAATTTTGAACCATAGAAGGTGTGGGAGAGTATCTATGGCGAAGCTAAGTCTGATAATAATGCGAATAAGGATGTTCATTTTCAAAACAACCTTAAAGTCTCACAATTTGTTGATGCAAGCATGAATTTACTTCCCCATAATATACCAACCTTAGTAGTATTCAAGTTTCAGAATTGTTTGCATCAAATTAAATATAATAAGTACTATAGGGTCTTTGAAGATACTGCTGAGATCACATCATTCTTCCAAAACTTATTACTATCAATTTAATTCATTTTAATCAAGGTAAAACGATTTATTTTTCAAAACATAAGATTCACAAGTTGATTATCTTTAATTTTTCTTTTTAGCTATATAAGGGCATTTTAGTCTTTTAACAACATTAAGAAATCTCTAATTAGGTATCTTTACCAAATTAAGAATTTGTCAAAAAGTGTAAGCTTGAATTTAAATTTTGATATTTTAAATGGATTTAATTAGGATTATTCCTATTCAAATTCTGGTCTTTCTAACTAATAAAACTTATAAATAGAGATTTTTCAACCATTTTCCAATTTTTTTATGACCAAAAATTGGTGAGTCAATTAAAATTAATATTAACAAATTCATTTTAATTTAAAAGGTCAAATTTGAGTATTAGATCTGAGACTAAATAAGCCTATTGGCATAATTTTTGGCTACACTAAAGCCTTATTTTAACCAAGGAAAAAAAAATAAAATCATAGTTTCCGAAGTCTTTTTTGGTAATATGAGATAAAACTTTTTTTATATATTTATCTTGTAAATCATAAAAGTTATTTTAAACATTTTGTCATATCAACAGAGAGTTGGGTCTAGTAGAAGGGGCTAGTATATCACAATATAACAAATCAAGGTTCGAATCCCTACTAAGAGGGATGCCCACATTTAATGCCCAATAATACCTTGAATATGATTGTCTCCAATAGAAGTATACATATACTTAGAAGAAAAAAATATTTTGTCCAAATATAACATTTAAATATATTAGTTTTATAATTTCTTTTATTTTAACAAGAGAAGACAAAAGCCGAACTAATTACATGTTACATAAGTCATGGGAAATTCCAAAGCATCTTTTTTGTTCTAGGCATTGAACCAAAAATCGAACGGGACCGGCCGGTTGAACTTATGACCAATCAATGGTATGGTCTGATTCAACCATTGACCCGTGAACCGGTAAAACCGGTTGTTTTAATGGTTGGATCAGTTATATATATATATATTTTTGTTACAATGCATTTCTTTAATTCTTCTAACTATTATCTCACACTATTTTTGAGGAGAAAATGAAAGGTTAAATACCAAGATGAAGAGAAAAGTAAGTAAATAAAGAATATATCTAAAAAAAGTAGAAGATGATAAAAAAATTATTTAAAATGATATAATAATTATAGAAAAAGAGATATCATTACATAAGTATAGGTATCATAACTAATACTAATAGATTTTAAACATTTTTATCTATAAAAATTTAAATATATATATATATATATATATATATATATATATATATATATTGTAATATTTTAAAATGATTGGTCGGACCATCGGTTAAACTTCAATTGACTTATTGATCCTTAAACCTGTGCAGTGGCCGGTTCATTACCCGGTCTAATTTTTTGTTTCTTAGTTCTAGGCATGTCCATCCCCTGAGTTGCTCATCTTCCTTCATTTATATATCATGTCTGACTTGTGAAAATATTTTTTGTTCTAGGCATATCCATCCCCTAAGTTGCTCATTTTCCTTCATTTATAGATCATGTCTGACTTGTGAGAATTCTTTTACCAAAAAAAAAAAAAAGTTTTTCACTCTCTTGAATTTTTGTGTCTTGACCGAATTTTTTTCTTAGTGTAAGTTTGGATTAACAGTAGAAGATATTTTTCCAACTTAATTTATAATATACGAAATAAGTTTTTGATATGAGTTTTGCCTTAGCTTGCATGAACATATTTTTCCATTACTTTCTTAAACATGCTTTTAGACTTTGAAATTCCTCTTAAAACATAAAGAAAGAACAAAAAGGACTGGAAGTAGTAGATTAATAGGTTAAACTAAATGTGCAAATCATGAAATTAAATTCCATTTTAATATCCATGTGCCCAATTTCGTCCTACCAACCATAGCATTAGAAATTTCGTTGTAACTACATGCTACAGCATCTTTCTTACAATTCAAAAGAAACTTCTAGAATAGTTTTTGAGTAGGCAAAATTCCTTTCACATATATATTTATTAAAGTCTAGAGGTAGTATAAGACAAAAGCACTTAAAATAAAATAATCCAAATAAATGTAAATAGATGAATTAAAATAATTTTTTTATAGAAAAATGATAAAAAAATATCATTTAAATTAAAAAAACCCAAAATGTCTATTAAATTAATAAAAAGACAAATAGAAAACCTGATAGAAATCTAAGATTTTAAAGTTTAATTGCTGACAACTTGAGTATAGATAATGACAACTTAGATATAAAAATTGACAACTTGAACTCTTCAAGTTATTGTTATATATATCCAACTTATTAATTATTATTCTTAATTCAAGTTGTCAACACTCAAATTTCAAAATCTCATATCACTACTAGATTACTTATTTTCCATTTTGCTAATTTAGTAGATATTTTAGGGTGTTTGTAATTGAAATGGTTTTTTTTTGTCATTTTTCTTTTTTTTTATTTACAATTTTAAATAAACTGGCCTTTAGCTACATTTTTCAACCCATTATCAACATTCTTTGTTAGGAATCAGACAAAATGTGGATCGTTTAATGATGAGTGTCTGGTGGTTTTGAGGTAGAAGTTTGATGCACATGTTACATGTTCGAATTTGATATGGAGGATTGCTCCGTAAAAGGACCATTCTACCCTTCTCATTACCCGTTTTGTCTCTGCCCTGCCATCATCCTGTTTGGTACAATAGAAGAGTTTTAAAAAAAGTAGAGGTGGAAATAGAAATGGAGGTAAAAGTGGAAATTGAGATGAAAATGAAGTATAAAAATATATTTAGTATGACGCTATAAGTCAAAATATATATTTATAATATAAAAATATCAAAATATCCTCTAAACCCACACAAAACTCTTTCACCCCAGAGACCATAGTCACCATCAACCCACGATTCATCGGAAATTAACCACTGCTAGTAATAAATCATCAACCAGAAAACAATTCATCCATGCTCAATCATCAATCTAAATAATATATAAATCAAATCCAAACTTAAATAGAATTTCTAATATCTTCTTTTTCTTCCTAATTGATTGAAGATGTGACATACCTGAGAAATGAAAGTGATAAAGATCCAGAAAATTATTGTTAATTTGGGATGAGATGAGAAAGATTCCGAAAAACTCTTCCTCCCGTGAATGATCTTCCCCAATCTTCAAATGGGAGCACAATGAAGATAAAAGAGATGGGGCGAAGAAATGAAAATGGCACCAATCATTAAAAGAAGGAGATGAAGCAAGAGGCACCGAAGGGCTTGTCGTCGGGCAATTGTGGATGTAGCATCGGAGGGATTGTCCGATGTGGGGTTGGAGAAGCTCGAATTCATTCATCTCCACAAAACGACAGTGTTATTGGAAGCTGCGGTTGTGCTGGGAGCAATCGCGGGAGGTGGGTCAGACAAAGAGATTGAGAAACTGAGGAAGTTTGCGAGGTACATCGGATTGCTGTTTCAGGTTGTGGATGACATCCTCGACGTTACCAAATCATTGGAGGAATTGGGGAAAATTGCAGGGAATGACTTGGTTGCAGATAAGACCAAGTATCCGGAACTGTTGGGAATAGAGAAATCAAGGGCGCCAAGAAATTGAACTAGGACGCGCAAGACCAGCTCTCTGGGTTTGATCTGAAGAAAGCTGCTCCATTAGTTGCAGATCGACGGGAGAGGAATTTCTAATATCGACGGTAGAGAGCCATCGCCGATAGAGGAGTTGCAGATCGACAGGCGAAGAAGTCGAAGAGGGAACATCATTGCCTCCGAATGCCGTCGCCTTCGCCGTCTTCGTGGCTGCTGATGTGTTGTCGTCCTTAACACCTCTGCCATCCTTGCCACCACCAGTTGCAAGGGCAAGAACGCCTAAAACTTGAGTTCCGTAGGAGTGTCCACACTTCCATCCACTGGCCTGTTGGGAATCTTATTTACTATCTAAAAAAATTTATTTAATATGTAAAAATTTATTTATCTTAAAAATTAGTGTTTAAAAAATTATTAAAAAATAATGAAATTTTAAAAGTACAAGAGTTTTTTTTTTAAAAGCTCACACACACAGTTTTTTAAAAAAAAAAACAATTCTCCCATCATCAATTTAAATACAAATCATATTTTTAATCTAGTTTTTTTTTAATTTGGCTTTTATAAAAGCCCTATTAAAAAAAATTTACTTCTCCACCGAATTCCCAAACAAACCCTATATGTTAGAAGTGAGTTTCATCGATTGTATCCCTACATGTTAGAAGTGAGTTTCATCGATTGTATGAACCCACTTTAATATGGAAGTGGATTTAATGTTACCAAACATAATAAAATTAGACTTCCATCGTCAATTCTACTTCCATGCCTTCATTTCCATGATACCAAACAGGGTCTTAAATCTCATCTCATCACATCAGTGCATCTCTCACCACTCACCTGATACCACCTGTCCAGCCCTACCACTGTCCTAGTGCGTTTATGCTGCGATATGGACGGTCTATTTTCTAAATCTTTTTTTTTTTTTTACTTTTACTGGATCATTACGGGTTTTTCCAAAAAAAAAAAATGAGTGTTGTATTTTGGGAAAATGGTTAAAAAATATCATTTAAGTAAATTAATTGTTAAATGGTATCAATGTGTAAGCAAGCATCCATCATGTGTAATCAGCATCCATATGTGCAAAAAGCATCCCTGTGAAAGTGCAAACATCATCCCTTGTGTGCAACATATCATCCGCCCGTGTGCAACATACCACCCACTGTGTGCAATGGTAGCAATGAGCAATTAATTTGCTTGCAAGGTTGTTTTTAGCAATTCTCCCTTGAATTTTTTTATTTAAATTTTGTCTATTAGGAACCTATTTGGGTTAGTGTTAGAAAAAAAGTTCATACAAATCGAGGTAAAATTCATCTCACATACTTACCTCATACTCCATAAATCAGGTGATGACGTCCTATTTTTAGATAATTTTAAGATATATTTTTATATATTTGGGAGTCACCTAAGTTAAATTAAAGGGATTTGAGTGAGATTTTGATAAGATATTAATTTAAAGAGATTTCATTTTAAATATCAAAGTTTAAGATAAAAATAATGATTTTGATATTAAAGATAAAAATAATGATATTAATAATAAAAATAATAATTTAAGATAAAAAAGAAAATATATTTCATTTTTTATTTTTATTTTTATTTTTATTATCTTTATTTATTATTATCATTCTTTATTTTTTTTAATCTTTTTTATTGATTTTATTTTACTAGAAAGATATTGCATGAGGATTAAGGAACCTGACCTATATATAGGGGTTAAGCTTCTTCAGGAAAGAGAGAGAGGAGAAGCGCTTGAATACAGAGAGCAAGAAGAGGATCAAAGCTGAGGGCTAGAGAGAGAAGATTGAGTAATTGGAAAGCTGAAACTTAAAGATTTAAAGAGATTTGGAGCTTTAATCTTGGTTCTTTCATTTTCTTTTCTCCTTTACCATGCTTTTGTCATAAACCGAATTATTATCTCTGGTTTTTATTTGATTTTATCCATAAGTAGCTAAATTTCATGTTCTAAGATTGCTTTGAATTATTAGATGGATTAAAACTTTGATTTTTGTCTTTTATTGATTAATGAAATTTATGTGTTGATTCTATCTCATACTTAATGCTTCTGGGTGATTGGCCACCACTTAGATTGTTGGGTTCAATTGAGTGATGCTTGAGAAAGCTAATTTAATTATAGAACTTAGATAAAATCATGCTAGACTTAAAGTTTAGGGATTAAATGGATGGTTTGTTAATAGAATAGAGATATATTTATTAGCCTAGCATTGTCTAATTGATGTTAGAGCTTAATGAGTATTTTCGTTAACCAAGACAAGAGATTGCATGTGTTAAGTGAGAATATAAAATTGGTTTTGACTTGAGAAAACTTTATCAATTAATTTTGAACCTCTTACAAGCACATATTTTCATTATCAATTTAAGATTTAAGTTAGTCTTATGAAGTACAATAGGAATAAGTAATCTTAAGTTTCTCACATCTTGAAGTTTTCGAATAAATTCTTTTTAATAAATTAATTCTTAAATATAAAATATCTTTCAAAGTACTCTCACTCAATCTAATTAAGAATATAAGGGTGACAATTAACTCATTTTTACATTAGTCCTCGTGGGAACGATATTATTGTACTACTTATAACAATATGTGCGTTTGCGGTTAAGCTAGACGGCTAATATCATGTCAGAAAAGCAACTTCTACCGCCAACCAAAACAGACACTAGATTTATAGTTTTTCTTTTTTATGTTGATGGACTGTTCTCAATGACTAGGGAAGAAGGGGATTTTTGTTATTACATGAGTGAATCAATTGAAAATTAATATTAAAAAATTGATTTAAATTTAAAATTTTCAATTTAAGTTTGCAACTGGTCTAATTAAACAAGAGTTATGAGTTATGACAATAGGTGATGAGTGGACAAAATTACTATAGTATAGATTTAGTTCTAATATATTTATTGTTGAATATTTTGTTTCAATATTACCCATAAGTGAAAGGAGTTGGTTCTTCATAATATTATGAATTAAAGTTTCAATTCTCATTATCAGAAGTACTCACGTTTAGTACTTGATCATATATCGATAGCCAAAACCTTCTCTTCGATAAAATTATTAAAAAAAAAAAAAAAAAAGGCCAAAACCTTCTAGCTTACGTAGCACCCTTATGCCTCCCTCTCATAAAGGAGGTTGTAAGTTCTTTACTCCAACTATTAACTAAGCAACAAAAATGGGGTGGATAAGCGATGGGAGTACCTTTCCTTGTCCTGTATGGGGATTTTAAATAGTTAAAATAAACAAAAAAAATTATTACACGTCTCTTTATGACTGTGAAGCCCAAAAACATTTGAATTATGTCCCCTTGCTCGTTTTCCTTCATTTTAATTTTTATGTATCATGTCAATCTCTTGACTCTTGAGAATCTTTTTGCCAAAAGCAGCCAAACTGAAAAAAAAAAAAGGAAACTGTTTCAGATTTTTCCCTCCCAAACTTGCTCATTTTCCTTCATTTAATATCATTTCAGATTCTTCAGAATCTTTTTGCAAAAAAAAAAAAAAAGGAAAATGAAATTGCTTTTAACTCTCTCTTGAAAGTATGTTTTGGCTTGACAACATACTTGAAATTGCTTTTAAAATACTCCTTAAGAAGGTGCCTTTGAAACTCCTTAAGAAAGGAAGAAAACTGGATTGGAAGTAGTATATTATTTGATTTCAAAAACTGCTCATAGGTATTTGGTTGATAATATGAACTACTCTATTAATGAAATAACAGAAATAATTAACGACAAAAAGTTATTTACTTAAACTTATAAATGAAAAATTTAAGAGAATTCACTATAATTATATTTTTTTATTAGATATTCAAACAACCAATATCGAGACTCTGCAACCATATGTCTCTTTCTAAAGATTTTTTTTAACAATGTGGGGTTCAAACTCAATTTATTGTCAAATTATAAACAAGTCCTTTTTTTTTTTTTTTTATCAGAAGGTCATTTACATATATATGTGTCAAGTTTAAGTTGGGAGAAGGCCAGAAGGCCAGAAGGGGAACACTTGATACATATTATCATGGTTATTAAAACCGGATCGAAGGGTTTGACTATAAAACTGGAAAACCTGTTGTCTAATCGATTCGATCTATTCGGTTCAATATTTATTTAGACTCTCCCAACTTAAAAAATCCATATCTAATTCTATATACTTCTAAAAATTATAAATTAAGACTTTATGAAAAGTTTGAGATATCTACTTTCTAATGCAAAAATAATCACTAAAAATATTATCAAATTCCAAAACTATTAAAAAAATATTATCATTCATTACAGATTAGTTTTGATTTAACTCTGATATGATCTACTAACTTTTGACCAATTATCTAAATCAGTTCAGTAGCCGGTTTTGTTTTAATAATCTTGTATATTATAAAAAGGAAAAATCTAAAAAAAATACCATTTAAATTTTAAATTTTCAAATAGATGATTTAACAATAAAATGAGTAATTAATTACATTATTATTTTTGTTAATCCCATTAACATATTTATCAATAATATTTTAAAATTTAAATAATATTTTTCTGTCATCATTCCTTTTAAAAAAGCCTAACTATTTTATCTTCTCCCCTAAAAAATCCCTTTTCTTCACATTCGTCTCCTTTTCACAATGGCAACGTGCACTACAATTGAAACGATCGGTGCTCTCCCCATGTACAATTTAAGTCCATGTCACCCAAAAAAAAAAAATACAATTAAGTCTTCCGCTCCGAGACTAAGATCCAGTACAGCATTATTGATTGACATTTGACAAGGGAATCACCCATCTGGACCTGATCCCTTGTTCTGACCAAAAAAAGGGTACCTGGTCACTTGTATGTCTCTGTCTTTCTTTCACTCAGTACACCACTTAGTTTATTGAGGGGTTTTTTTAATCAGTTTGACCATTTCAACTTGTACTTCAGATTTTTTTTTTTACTGGTGAAGTTTTGTTGCAGAGCCCGTTTGGGATCGTGATGAGGAGAAAGAGATCCTGATGGTTAAAACAAAATATTATAGTCTTAAATTTAAACTTTTAAGGATCAGGAATATGATATGCAACTAACCTAAAATTTGAATTTGAGAAGATTGTGTATTTTAACCATTTTATGTTAAGGTTGCCACTTCCATAAATGCTCTTAAACTTGTATGCTTCATTTTTTACTTCTTACAACAGGTATTTACTGTCCAATCTTTATCATTTATTCTGGTAAACATATACTGTTTGATCTCCAATAATTATCTTTGATTAAATACTATCACAACCAAGTGTCCAACTCAAACAAAAACATTTTCGTCAAGAAATACCTTATTACTACAGGAAAAAAAACAACGATTACAACAAAGTTAGTAGTAGTACAGAGAGACAAGGCAGCTACAGAATTCTAGTTCTAGTTCTAGTATTTAAGCAAAGATTAAAATTAAAGACTTCGACCCAAGGTTTGCAGAATAACATACTTGTACACGACCATTCTCAGACACTATAAATGGCCGTGGGGATAGAATCACTGACTCGTCCTGCCATCACCTTCTGTTATCACATCCTTGAAGGTTCCATTACTGGGAATCATTGGCAACACATGTTCTTGATGAGGCACAATCACTTCAAGAAGGTAAGGTCCTGGGGTATCCAACATTGTTTGGATTGCTTCCCTGACCTCTTCCTTCTTCGTCACACGAGCTGCCGGAATCCCACAAGCTTCTGCAAACTTCAACACGTTTGGGAAAATCTCACTCTCCCTAGATGGATCTCCCAGATACGTATGAGCTCTGTTCGATTTATAGAACCGATCCTCCCATTGAACAACCATACCCAAATGCTGATTATTCAGCAACAGAATCTTCACAGGCAGATTCTCTACTCTTATAGTTGCTAGCTCTTGCACATTCATAATAAAACTGCCATCACCATCAATGTCAACTACAACCGCCCCTGGGTTTGCCACAGCAGCACCTACGGCAGCCGGCAGCCCGAACCCCATGGCTCCAAGGCCTCCTGATGTCAACCACTGGCGGGGTCTCTTGTACTTGTAAAACTGAGCAGCCCACATCTGGTGCTGTCCAACACCAGTGCTTATGATGGCATCTCCATTAGTGAGCTCATCAAGAATCTGAATCGCATACTGTGGAGGAATAGCTTCCTCGAACGTCTTGTAACTCAAAGGGAATTTTCGCTTCTGCTCATTTAACTCTTCTCGCCAAGTTTGAAAATCTAGTTTCCCTCTAATTTCTCTGCTTTCCAAAATCTGATTAAGCCTTTCCAAGCAAACCTTTATATCTGCATTAACTGATACATGAGGCAGCTTATTCTTTCCTATTTCAGCTGAATCAATGTCTATGTGAACAATTTTAGCTCGGCTAGCAAACGCCTCGAGCTTTCCAGTCACACGATCATCGAACCTCACTCCAAATGCAAGCAACAAATCACTTTGATCAACAGCATAATTAGCATAAACAGTACCATGCATCCCAAGCATTTGAAGGGAGTATTCATCACTCATAGGATATGCCCCTAGACCCATCAAAGTACTAGCAACAGGAATTCCAGTGAGCTCAACAAAACGCCTTAATTCCTCACTTGAGTTCACACAACCACCTCCGACATACAATACTGGTTTCTTCGAGCCCATTATCAACCTCGCTATTTGTTGCAAATCATTCTCATCTGGAGACTTAGGTAACCTGGAACTATAACCAGCAAGCTTAATGGGTCGGCCCCAATTCGGAACGGCAAGCTGCTGCTGTACATCCTTTGGAATATCAATTAGAACAGGGCCAGGTCGCCCAGAAGTTGCCAAGAAAAACGCCTCACTCACAATCCTAGGAATATCCTCTACATCCATAACGAGATAATTGTGCTTTGTGATAGATCTTGTTACCTCAACAATCGGAGTTTCTTGGAACGCATCGGTACCGATCATTCTTCGCGGGACCTGCCCGGTGATGGCAATGAGAGGCACACTGTCCAGCAGAGCATCGGCAAGGCCGCTGACGAGATTGGTGGCGCCAGGGCCGGAGGTCGCAATGCATACACCGGGAAGGCCAGAGGATCGAGCATAGCCCTCGGCGGCGAAGATGCCACCCTGCTCATGGCGAGGAAGGAAGTTACGGATGATGTTGGAGCGCGTGAGGGCTTGGTGGATCTCCATGGACGCGCCGCCGGGGTAGGCGAAGACATTGATAACGCCTTGCCTCTCAAGGGCTTCAACGAGGATGTCAGCGCCTTTTCTAGGTTCGTCGGGAGCAAATCGGGGAACGAAAAGTTCAGAGGCTCCGCCGGCAGTGGTGGTGGGGGTGGAGGAGGTGGGGGCAGCGACGGGGGAAATGGAAACAGAAGGTGGTTTGGGGGTGGGATTAGGAGTGGGGAGGGAACTTGAGATCCGGAAGGAATGGGGATGAATGGATTTGTGGGGAAAAGGTGTAAGAGGGAGAGTTAACAGATGGAGGCGCTTGGGGAAAAGAGTTTCAACAGAGGAGGAGGAGGAGGAGGAAGAAGAAAATGGAGATGATGATGCAGAGAAGTACGCGCTAGGAGAAGCCGCCGCCATGGTGGACATGCAGGGAGGAGCTGAACAAGTGAGTAATATGGGTGGTGCTTCCTTCGGTTGGGTTGAAATAAAGTGTGGTTGAGAGATACACTAGAGGATGGTGGTGGTCCCATCCTAAACCAAAAAACCATGGGGAAAAAAATAGTAAATCTGAAATTTAACAAATTATTGAGAAAAATTCACTTAGTCCTCATAGACGCCATTTTATTTCAGATAAATTCAGAAAATTTTAAAATTTTACTGTACCCTTTAAATTAAAATAAAATTAAATTTTATTACTGAAAAAATAATTATGTTTTTATTTTATTTTTTTTTATAAGATAAATAAATGTATTTACAAAATAAATAATGGAATTCAAAGAAAATTAAGAAATTAACAAGAGTATTTTGACTTTTTATAAAAAAAAATAAGAAAATTTATAAGATAAATAAAGAGATTTAAAAGAATTAAAGGAGTTAAAAATTTTTGGTGATTCATAAAATTAATAAAAAAAATTTATAAAATAAATAAAAGAGTTCAAAAAATAAAAAAAGATATTATTATATTTTTACCTATAAAATTTAATTTTACTTTGACACATCATATTGTGATGATATTTTTAAATTTTTTAAAGTTTGACTGAAATAAAATTGGTTACACGTAGTCCGTGCAAAGAAATTTTGCCAACCTTTTTCCCCTAAAAAGAATTTTGCCAACTCACTTCAATAAATTCATTATAAGATGTTCGATATGTGGTGTGAGGTCTGTATGTAGTCCCTGACAATCAGAACTCAGAAGTTTGAGGTAAAAAGTGGTGTGTGTGGGAAAGGCTTCTCAATATTCTTATTATTAGATTAATTCTTAACAGTTGAAATTTAAGATCTTATATAAAATATTATTATGATATTAAATAATAAAAAATATATATAAATAAATTTAAATCATTAAACTTTGATATATTAGATCATATTTTTATACTTTTATTAAAGTAAGTATGTATGGATGTATGTGTGTATTTCCTTTTTATAAGATATTGAATCTCAACTGTTCAGAGTTAATCTAACAATGCAAAAAAAAGAAATGGAGGGAAGTGGACGATAAGGGAAGTGAAGAGATTACTCTCCTAAAAAGTGGTAGTTAACTCATTTAATATATTAAATTAATTTGTTTTCACTTTTATCAATATTAGAGGATGTTTGGTTTAGCTTATACTTATGTATAAGTCCGATTCATGTAAATCGAGATAAAACTCCACCACATATTTACTTCGTAGGCCGTAAAAGCTACCTCGTATGTCGTAAATCACGATTGAAAAACATTTTTGAAGGTTCCAATTGCTATCCCAAACACCGTAAAAAAATACAAAAAAACTATATTTAAAAATTAATTATAGACACAAAATTAACAAATAAGCCATAAGTACTCCCCAGGACTGACTTGTATAGTATGAACTAAAGGCCCTATTTGGTACGAAGTATTGGGGGTAGAGATTGTGATTTGGCCAGAATATATTGTTTGGTATGAGGGACTACAGATAACTAGGGATTTGGAGTACCACGAAAGTGAGATTGCTGCAAAGCCACTTCTCCCCTGGTATTGTGTTTTCAATCTCGGGACTGCAAAATTGTAGAGATAAGAATATCCTTGATTAAAATATTTTTCAGACAAAAATAACCCTATGATTTTAACCCAGAATTCATCCCTCTCACATAATCACTCTTTTCTTTTCCTTGCCAACACATACCGATTAGGATGAAAGTGCTTTAAATTACGATGAAATTCCGATTTAGGAACCAACGTAGATCCGTTATACGATCCCCTCTCATTCAAGACCGAATTGACTATGTTTTATCTCAGGAGAGTAGCGACTTTTGATTAGTGTATCTAATTTAATTGTCAAGTGTTGATATCATAATTTGCAAAACGATTCTTAAGTATTTGGTTGGAGTCAGTGGTAGGGCTAGGGCTGTTACTTAGTTGAATTCTTGAAATTATGTACAGCTTCTTGTGTTCTAATTTTTCTATAAAGATCTTACGAACATCTATTTCATTATTGCTATTTGAGTTGTTAAAGCTTGCTCGTGCACAAACATGGCTGACTTGAAGAGATGAAAGCGGAGTTTGCATCTAAGCTATAGATTAAATTTGGAATTTAGGTATGAGTATTTGAGTCTTTTTATAATTAGTAACTATTATTTATTAAATAGGATTAATGAAATTATTCTCTCAAACTATTACTTCGTACCAAATATATTTTTAAAGCATCAATCTCAGTCTCAATCCATCAAAATTCAATACCACATACTAAACAAGGCCAAAGAGTTATTCTAAAAGGAATTTACATTGTGGACCGAATGAAGTAATGATTAAAAAATCTTAATAACAAGTGAGTAACATATACATATTGTCATGTCATGTGCTAAAACCTTTATCATATGATAAGCTTACTTGTTATAAAGTCTTGCATGCTGCTTATTTGTTGTTTGAAAATTATTTATGATAAGTAGTGTTTTGGAATCTGGACCGGGCCGGCCGAAAAATCGATCTGATTTGTTGATTAACCTAGGGTTACGGGTTGACCTGGGTCAAACCGATAAACCCGGCTTGACTTGGTTGAGTTAACCCATGTTAACTTTTTTTTTTTACATTCAAACTTCAATTTGCGTCGAGCTCCGTGCCTCTAATTAGTGAATCAAATCACTTAATTGTTCATGACTTCATTCATATTTCATAGTTCACTTTCATACTCAATCATTTTTTTATTTTTCTTTTAGAATTTCATATTAATAAACCTAAAATATTTAATTTCTTACCGGTTTGGCCCCGATTTAACTCTGGTTTAATTTCGATCTGACCTACTGACCCCTGACCCAATACCCTAACCGGTTCAGTGCTCGGTCCAGGTTTTAGAACCTTGATGATAAGCTTCTTATATTAGGACCTTATAGTGATTTTTTAAATTTACTATCATTTTTTAAAAGTTAACTTTAGTCTTTTTCTAATTACTCGTTTTTCAAAACATTGTAAAAACAACTTATGATATTTAGCTCTTTTAAATGGATTTCTTATTTTACAAAAAAAAAATTCAAATAGAAAGGGTGAGCCAACAAAATACAAACAAAAGGTGTGCCGCATGTAAATTGTCTTCAAAGGCGGCTGTCGAGTGTGATCCCTGCCCTATGTATGGAAGGAGCAAAGGGCGGACGACGGAGGATGAATAAAAGGGTAAAATAGTAAATGCGGAGAATGATAATGTTGACAATTTGGTGTTGCCTGCTTGCATATTCCCGCGGCGCACTTGTTATGTAGTATATCAAGTAGTATCCACTTTCCTCTTTTTGGGGTCATACACATCAACCACTTGCCTCCAAACCTCAAATCCTTCTCATCTCTTGCGTTTATTATCACTCTCTTAATTTTAAATATAAGATTTAGTTAATTTTTTTATCTCTTGCGTTTATTATCACTCTCCTAATTTTAAATATAAGATTTAGTTAATTTTTTTAAAAAAATTATTTAATTATAATATATAAGTAAGACTAATTAGTTTGAATATACACACACTTTAAAATAATTCATTTAATTCATTTAATCTCTCTAAAAAAATTAATAAGATTTTTAGTGTGAAAAAAAAAATCAACATCTCTTCCATTCAAAAAGTGAACATTCGTATTACTGGAAAAAAAGGTGAAAATCATTGTATAAACTATATAAAGACACTGAACATTCATGATGACATTAAATTAAAGAGGGAATTATTGTATGGTCTCCAAGAAGATATCTAATGACCCAAAAGTAATAATAAATTCTAAATAAATGACAATAATTTTATATTATTACTCATTTGTTATTGACACTTTTTAATAATTAAATCCAATACTTAAAAGACCTCATATTAATTCTGCCCAAATCAAAATTTGATAGCTCACTCAATCTTGTGCTGCACGTTGGCCCCCAATACGACAAATGATTTCGATTTTGGATCTTTTTTGAGAGATATTTGCGATGCACATACATAAGACATGGTTGAAATCTCATTTCAATTATTTAAATATAATCGTATTTTAATTTTATTATAGAGTCAATAAAAGTTCCAACTGATATTTTAAATTTAAAAAATAATAAAAATAATATCATTTAAATTACCTAATCGAATTTTGTTCGTTTTCAGAAAAAGTTTCAGACCCACGCGCATCTCCTTTATGCATGTGCTAAATCCAACTATCAAAATTCAAAACCCATCAAGTGACCAAAAATAGCGATCCACTGCTCAAATGATCGAAAGTCCAAAGGCATCCATTTAATAAGTGAGATATACACTTTAAGGTTATGTTTGGCTTAATGGAGGGAAAGAGAGGGGTTCGAAATGATTTTTTTTTTTACCTTGTTTGAATTGATAAAAAGAGAGGGGGGAGGGATTTTGACATTACCTTATTTGGTATAGGAGGGGAAGGGAGGGGAAATATTTTTATATGGACAATTTTACCCTTATTTCATTTAATTTACATTTTATAACTTTCTAACATATTTAATAAAATATAATTATAAATGGTATTCAATACATAAAATTAAATAAATATAATTATAAAATGTGTAACAGTTTTGGGTAAATAATGGAAAGGGTACTGTGAGAATATTATAAAATAGTAGGGACATATTAATCAATGTATATTTAAACATTAACATTTCCCTTCAAATTCCCTCAATTTTGGAGGGAAGGGTTAGGAGGGGAGGGGAGGGAAAATTTTAAAAAAATTTATCTCCCCTCCTAAGAATTTTAACAATCCAAACAAGGGGAATGGAGCAAAATCCCCTCATTCCCCTCCCCTCCCCTCCTCTCATACCTGTTTGGTTTCTCTAAGGGAGGGGAGGGGAGGGAAGGAGAGAGATTTTAATATTATTTTATTTGGATTGATTAGAAGGAAGGGGAGGGGATGAATTTTAATATTACATTGTTTAGTTTAGGAGAGGAGGGGAGGAAATTATTTTCATATAGACAATTTTACCCTTATGTTATAAGTGATTTTATCCAAACTCTATTAAATGTATCATAAATTTTAAATATAAATAAAATTTTTATGTCCTAAATTATAAAAAAAAAACTGTAATCAAATACTAACCACATGGCATCTCAAAAAATATGGAGCATACCATTGAAGGCCACCAAATGTATTAGACACC
This sequence comes from Albizia julibrissin, assembly GCA_037074505.1. Classification (NCBI taxonomy): domain Eukaryota; kingdom Viridiplantae; phylum Streptophyta; class Magnoliopsida; order Fabales; family Fabaceae; genus Albizia; species Albizia julibrissin. Next base: position 50,241,314 of record CM073482.1, on the reverse strand, counting down.
TAAACATGAATGGCAATGCTGACATAATTTATAAAGTTTTGCTTGTGTTTATTGCTACTATATTTAATCTTCCTGTTAATTATGTTTGTAAGTAGTCATTGGCAATAAGGATATTATACCAAATTTTTTTCCAGATCAACCATTCTTGCAAAAGATCAACATAAAATTGATTTGGTAACAAATTATGCAAATACGTTGTGACTCCTCCCAAAGACTATTAACCAAGACACTTATCAAATAAAAAATAGATTTCTCTTTCCCTCCTGCCTTTTGGGTCCAATTTGGATAGTTTAGGGAAAAATTGTATAAGGTATATAATGTAGATTCAAAATCTTACATATAATATAGACACACAATTAGAATATAATCAAATGCAAGACAATATAACCAAACACCATGCCATTTACTAAAATAAGGAGTTCATCATATTATAATCTCTTTAATGTAAGACATCAAGTGCCAAGCACATGACATCCCAAAAAATATCCAACATAGCATTAAAGGCCATCAAATGCCATCATATGGCAAACCAAAATATGAATGGTGGTATTTATTACAATCACAAGGCGAACTAAAACATCTAAGGTAGCATCAAATGCCATTGTAGGCCAAAATAAAATATCTAAGGTGGCATCACATGCTAATCTAACCATCAAAAACTATTTTCATAATAACTTGCTTGCATATTTGTGGGGGGCATTCAATCACTATCCTGAGTTTGCTAACATCATGCATGAGGAAGCAATAAATGTCAGAGACTTTATCTTCATCACATTTACTCTCACGAATCAGCTTGAAAGTGTTCTCCCTTGAAATTTAAGGTGCATATCTCTCTCTAAAAACTTGATTTCCCTCCCTCATGGCACTTGCTATTTCATGCATTTACTTTACAATCAGAGCTTCATCAGAAGTGACTCAATCATCGTTTGCAGCACCCCTTCTAGTCCTCTTGGAGCTCTTACTTTGTGCTCCATGAGATAGCTCTTCGAATTCAACATTGTCTAAGGTGACAGAAAAATCCTGGAAAAACACATTATTTTGGGACAACAGTTGATCAACCTCATTCTCAACTAGTGGTGGAGGACTTGAGTGAGCTGCTGGAGTACTTGACCGAGCTATTGGAGGACTTGAGCGACGCCTTTTCTTCATATTTGAAGGAGTGTCACCATCATCTTCAGTGGCTCTATCATTTCCATAAAGAGCCATCATCTTTTCATAATTGGGTAGGGGAGTATTTCTCCAAAGAGTAGCTTTTGGTTTGACTTGAAACATCATATTTGAAGATATTAGCTTTAGGGTACAAGGCACTTTGCTTTTATACAAGTGACAAAAAATGGCAACAACAATCAAGCATAAACCATACTCACATTAGCAATTACAATTATATATATATATCACTGTCATGGCATGAAGAAAATCAAGCAATTTGATATGGTAGAAGGTTTAATAAACTACTTCCAAGGAGTTTCAATAAATCACTGTCATGGAAAGAAAATGCTCACACCAATAACTAAATTTTAAAAATTTGCAATTCCATCTATAAGTTTAAGATTAGCACATGAAAGAATATGCATAACAACACAAATATGCAGAAAAGGAAACATTATAAAGTAAAAAGTTATTAAAGCATATGCATAACAACAAAAATATGTAGAAAAAGAAGTCTACAATAAGAAAGCTTAATGTATCTCACCTGAATCTACTGATCCCAAACTTGGTCATCAGCTTCCCATTTATGAGTAGATGAGTTCCATGAAAATCCACTCATACCCCCCTTAAAGATATCACAAATTTTAGAATAGTTCTTCAAAGTCTTCTAGCGATTTTGCACCTTCTCTTTATCAACTTTAAATCCAAACAGCATAGTCAAATATGTAATTATATTATCACAAGTATTAGTTGTAAATGTCCCATTAACCTTGTTACCCAGATCCAATTCATGCATAAATGCATCAATCAAGGCATCATCCATCTTGGAACTCCAAATAAGGATCTTTTTAGTTGGGGCAGCATTTGCAAGTGAAACAAATAAAAAAAAACACAGTCCAAAGAAATGAAAGAAAATCTTACAAGTTAAAAAAAGGACACAGTCCAAAGAAATTAAGGATTAATCTAGTCTGCCGAATCTCGTATTTACCGAAAAAAGTATATAAATATATAAAATTATTTTATTTTTCAGACTACCCAGATATAGTCCAGATAAAAAAATAATGTAATCATCAATCGGTGATTATGCTCTTAGCCACATGCGACGCCTCCTCGCCATTGGTGTCACTGAGTCTATAGCTTCACCGATAGCATTAAGGGAAGAGATCAAAATCACAGAAAAAAGAGGTCCCTCAACAAAGAAATCACAAAAATCATTCGAAAGCAATCGAGAGCTTCATCGACAAACAAAAAAGATGAAGGAATATACTACAAGAAGACAAAAAAATGGTATTATCAGACAAAAATAGTTCGATGGTGCTCTCCGTCTTCGTTTGTGCTTCTCGAGTTCTCTACTAGGGTTTTTTGTCGAAGATAACAGGTTCTGAGGCTATGCTGAGAATAAAAATGAGTAAGGGCAATGTTGGGTTATCACAAAAATGACATGTGCATTTTAGTCCAATGGCACATATAATTTTAACCTCCCCTCTAAATCCCTCCGATTTTTTTTTGGGGGGGGGGGAATGATTTTGAGAGGAGGGAGGAGAAAATTTCCCCTTCTCTCCTAAATTTTTCCCCCTACCAATTAATGGGAGGGGAGCAAAATTCCTCCCTCCCCCTTAAACCAAACAGAGCCCTAAGGGTGTGTTTGATTCAACAGAGGTTTGGTTAAATGAGATTTATTAAAGTTATGTTATGGGGGGGTTAATAGCTTTATTTAGTTGAAAAAGAGAGAATGAGAGATTTTGTTTCTTGTTTGGTTCAGAAGGGTAAGTAAGGGGAGTTAATTATAAGTGGACAAATATACCATATTCTCTTTATCTATATATTTTTCTTCTTTTTTTACAATTTTTATTAAAAATTATAATTTTTTAAATTATTAATAGAATTCTAACTCATCCATAATGAAAAATTGAAGTAGAATAAATTTAATAAACCTATATTAGTTACAATGGGAAACTCTGTAATTAAAAAGACAAAAAGGCAAATCATGTATCTATAGGGGCCAAGGACGACATCCTTTTTTACATATATTAGTTAAAAGGGGATGGCGCTGAAGCCAAATATTCCAGCCTTTGTAAATTGCAATAATGCTTTGTGTGGAAAATGTCGTTTAAGTGTTGAGGGTAGTATTGGAATATTTAAAAATTGTTATAGGCAATTCAGTAACAATAAGATACAAATTTTCTCTCCTCTAAAAAAACATCAAATTTGAAGGGTTGAGAAAGGAGATGTGAGCACTACATGACAAAAATTTTTTCCACCCATCACCTCCTCTCTTTCCAACCAAACACATATTTTTTATCTTTAACCCTCTCCTACCTTTACCTAACCTCCAAAAACCTCCAACCAAACAAAGCCTAATTGTGTGTTTGGTATGGGGGATTTACAAGGGAGGGTTGAGAAAATTTTTATAAATTGAATTTAAGAAAATTCAAGAAGTGTAATTACAAAATTTTAATAAAAAGAATATATATGATAAGAGTAAGAAAAATTAATTAAAAACTTTTAATCTTACTTCTCTTATTTTTTTAAATCTAATTTAAAAATTTTCTCCCTCCACTCACTTTCTTTCTCCTCCCCTCGTACCAATAAGCCTTAAAGGTCTGTTTCATATAAAGGATTTAAAGGGAAGGGGAGAGAAAATTTTTATAAATTATTTAAAAAAAATTGAAAAAATAGGATTATAAAATTTTAATAAAGAGAATATATAAAATTAAAAATTAAAAAAAAATAATTATAAACTTTTCCCTTCACTTTTCTCATTTTTTTCAAATTTAACTCAGCTTTGCCTCCTCTTCCCTTATACCAAACAAACCCCAAATAGAATTTCAACAATTCAAATTTCAAGGGTTACAACTAACGATTTTTTGATGAAAATAATATTTTTTGAAAAAATAGCATCATTTAAACAATTATCTTTATTTTAAATTATTCACCAATCAAAATATTTTTTGAAAATATAAAAGTAAAAAACTCAATCTTAACCATCCAAAAGAGACCTTAACGGTCTACAAAGGAAATAGCTCTTGCTGCTCATCATTGCACTGAGCACTGACACTAGATCCTTTAATTTAAGAATAGTGTATTACTGCCTCCAGTTCTAAACAAAGGATCTAATTTGTAGTGTAATCTTATATGCAGAGTACTATTTCCAGTGCAATGTAACGCAGCCCCCATAGCAAATCATGCTCGTTCATTGTGAGATATTTGTACATAAACTCGAATATCCTCTCTTGTTCATTTGTTGAATCTAGTTGTTCAACAGATTTGTTAAAATATCATTTCTAAATCACAAGTGGCAGAAAATTTTCCAAGCACCATTGTTTGAGACCAACATCTTAGTATTGTCACCTCAAACAACCAAATCTTCAGTTCAGTCAGTCAACTGCAGAGAACACAAAAGAAGCCACAGGTTGAATCAGAAATCATTCTGAGAGTCATCAGTATGCACAACAGGCAAACAATGGGGGGAAACTACATACGCAAATCAAACACATTCCAGAATTGAATCCCTCTCGGTACTCCTTTTGAACAAATTTAAATTCACATACCCAATGCCATGCATAATATTCAGATGCTAAAGCAGAAATGCATTTTAAACCATCCTCTTTGATAATCACTCTCATGCCCCACAGAGTCATTTATTTTGCTAAATTTGAAGTAGCAGCTGATCAAATATACTACTGCTGGCAGTTGGCAATCAATAAAGGTATGCCAAAGCAAACGCAGTTGCAGTTGAAGTTGAAGGAAGCCAAACACTCCCCCGGTCCTTATATAAGACATATTTGGAGAGTTAATCATGGTTCTAAATACAAAACATATTTTCATATTTATCAATATTTTCCTAATTTATCCCATTGATGCCCCCTCCACAATAATCAAGGAGAAGAAAGAAGGAAGGAATTAAGAAAAATGACTAGGGTGTTTCAAAAAATAGACGTTATATTAACTAACTTCTTTACAACAACAATAACAAAACCTTAATCCCACTAGGTGGGGTCGGCTACATGGATCACACGGCGCCACTGTACTCTGTCAAAAATCATAAATTTTGATATATTATTAATTAAAAGGTCTCTCTCTATTACCTCATTGAGCGTTTGCTTCGACCTTCCTCGACCTCGTCTAACAGGACTTCATACTGCTTGATCAACCCTTCTCACCAGAGCACTCAATGGCCTTCGCTAAACATGTCCAAACCACCTCAAACGATGTTCTACCATTTTTGCTTCAATAGGGGTCACTCCAACTCGTTCGCGTATATGAGTATTACGAATCTTGTCTTTTCTTGTATGGCCACACAACCATCTCAACATCCTCATATCAGCTACCCCTATTTTATGTTCATGTTGTCCCTTTAAAGCCCAACATTCACTACCATATAGCATCGCTGGTCTTATAGCAGTGCGATAGAACTTTCCTTTTACCTTATTAGGTACTTTACGATCACAAATAACTCTAGTAGCTTTTCTCCATTTATACCATCCGGCTTGAATTCTATGATTGACATCTCTATCAATTTCACCATCTTGTTGTATAATTGATCTCAAATATCTAAATTTTGTCACTTGTGGGATGACTTGCCCTCCCAATTTAACTTCCACTTCTCTTTGGCCTTATCACTTATCAAACTTACATTGCATATATTCAGTTTTGCTCCTACTAAGACGAAAGCCCCTCAATTCCAAAGTCTGTCTCCATATCTCAAGTTTAGAGTTAATTTCTTCCTTGGATACAGTCAACAGAACTATATCATCCGCAAAAAGCATGCATATAGGGATCTCCTCTTTTATAGGCTCAATTAGCACATCTATCACTAGATTGAACAAATAAGGACTCAAGGTTGATCCCTAATGTAGTCTAATCCTTATAGGAAAGCCCTTTGTGACACCTCCAGGCGTTCTAACATTGATTGTAACCCCCTCATACATGTCCTGAATGGTTTTGATATATGCAACCCTCACCCCTTCTTTTCCAAGGCTTTCCAAAGTACATCTCTTGGTACCCGGTCATATGCTTTTTTCAAATCAATGAAGACTATATGCAAATCTCTTCTTTCACTTCTATACTTTTCCATAAGCCCCCTTAATAAATAAATCGCTTCTGTTGTAGACCTTCCTGGCATGAATCCAAATTGGTTTTCAGCAATATCAGTCTCCAACCTCAACCTGTGTTCAATCACTTTTTCCCACAATTTCATTGTATGCCTCGTTAGCTTAATTCCTCTACAGTTTGCACAATTCTGGATATCCCATTTATTCTTATAAATGGGAACCAAAGTATTTTTTCTCCATTCATCCGGCATTTTCTTGGTTTGTAAGATCTCATTAAATAATTTTGTGAGCCACAACACACCCTTTTCACCCAAACATTTCCAAAACTTCAATAGGAATATCATCAGGTCTGACAGCTTTACCATTATCCATTTTCTTAAGAGCTTCCTTAACCTCGACAATTCGAAACCTACGATAAAATGACAAGTTGAGATCATCTTCTCGAGTTGTCAAATCTTCCCAGTCACAATGCGACCCTCCCCCCACCATCATTGAACAGCTTATAAAAGTAGGCTTTCCACCTATCCTTAATATCTCCATCAGTAACCAAAACTTTTCCTTCGTCGTTCTTTATACACCTCACTTGGTCCAAGTCTCTCGATTTTCTTTCCTTGTTCTTTACGATCTTGTAAATCTTACGCTATCCTGCCTTTGTCCCTAACCCCTTATAAAACTCCTCATATGCTTTATTACGAGCCTCACTCACGGCCTTTTTAGTCTCCTTTTTAGCCATGCGATACCTTTCCCAATTTTCAGCATTATTACATATGTGTATGGCTTTAAAACAGTCTTTCTTATGCTTAATTTTTTCTTGAACACTTTCATCCCACCACCAAGTCTCCTTATCTTGTAGACCAAAACCTTTTGATTCTCCCAAAGTTGCTTTAGCAACCTACTGGACCTTTTTAGACATATTCTCCCACATGACATTAGCATTACTTTGTAACTCCCACTCCCCTTCCTTCAAGAGAGTTCTCTTAAAAATCTCCCTTTTCTCCCCTTTCAATTGCCACCACCTGAACCTTAGGCTTAAAACTTGCCGGCGCTTTTGTTTTACATACTTAATATTCACATCAATGACTAAAACCCTATGTTGTGTTGTCACGCCGTCCCCAGGGATCACTTTGCAGCTAGTACAAAATCGTCTATCAGTATTCCTTACAAAAAAGAAGTCAATATGTGTTCTTACGGCTCCACTCTAGTATGTTATTAAATGCTCCTCTCGTTTATTAAAACAAGTGTTGACAATCTTGAGGTTATATGCGAGGGAGAAATCAATAATAGATTGACCTTCATTATTGAGCGTCCTAAATCCAAAACCACCATGAGCCCTTGCATGAGGTTTTGCCTCCTTACCAACATGTCCATTAAGATCTCATCCAATAAAAAGATTTTCAGTTAGTAGGATACTCTGAATTGGCCCCTCCAAATCTTCCCAGAAGTTTTCCTTAAGATGTGCTTTTGCCCCTACTTGAGGTGCATACGCACTGATAATATTTATATTATTCTTCCCAACGATCATTCTTAAGGAAATAATTCTATCATCAATCCTCTTAACATCCACCACATTTTTCCTCCACTCCTTGTTAGCGATGATACCAACAACATTCCTTCCATTAACCTTTCCTGTGTACCAGAGCTTAAAACCATTAATTTCCTGAGACCTTTCTCCTGACTATAGTTTCCTGGAAACACATGATATAAATCTTCCGATCCTTCATTACTCCTACCACCTCCCAAGATTTGCCGCTTAGAGTCCCAATGTTCCAAGTGCCAAATCTAATCTTGTTCTCATGAACTAGCTTCTTTAGCTGCCTCCATTCAAAGAGAGCGGTAGCCCTTGCTCATTTAACACTACATCTGGGCGACGATGCAGCGGCTCTCGTTCACTTCTCACTATACTTGTGCCATACAACACGTTACTTATAGGCAACGACCTAGCATTAGCACAATTTCTTCGTTGATCCATGTTCATAAGAGATTTGACAAGATTTTACGTTGGTTGTCGGGGCCTAACACAACCCTCCTCCTTTACCCGGGCTTGGGACCAGCTATAAACATAGACGGAGTTAAGGAAGTATATTAAGGACTAACTTCTTTAATCTAATCAAATTAGGTAAATATATCTTATATTAAAGACTTAAGGAAGTATATTAATAGCTCACATCTTTAAAGATGCCAATGAAGTATTATTCTAAGCCCTCAAGAACAGGAACAATTGAACTATAACCTTTCTGTTCATAACATTTGAATCATTATGTTATGCAGACAACAGATTTATTAAGCCAGCCACCCACTTTTTGATTCTGGAAACAAACACAAATAATCTGAAGCTATCTAGTTGAACTACTTGAAACCCAAAGACTCCATCTAGTTACTTTATCTCTGTTTCAAAAGGGAAATATGAGAAGTTTAAGAAATTCATAATAGTAAGGAATAACATATTCCGGTATTATGGGAATTAACTATCATTCTATAGCGTAAGCAACACAGCATGGACCAAGAAGAGAAAAATAATAAAGCACAGAAAATAGCAAAAAACTAATCCTGAACTTAAGATGCTCCAAATATAACAGTTTATGCCCATGTAGTGCCATCTAACAGAATGAAAGGTCATGATGCCATATGTAATCAAGCACCGACACCAAAACATCAACAACATAACAAAGAGCAGCATAAACTTTGTCTCCAGTTTTCAAATATAAAACCCCTGATATTCATCAACAATGTACAAACCAAACGAAATTTATTGCATGCCTATCTTAGAGGATTAGGAAAAAACAAAAAGAATCTCAGTCTTGACACCCTTCAAATCTGGGGCATTAGGAAGAAAGGCATGTTTACCGCCTAATTAAATAACTTACACAAAAGTTAAAATTTCTCAAACGCACTGAAAATTTTAAGATCTAAACTGTGAAGTATGTCAGGAAGAAAAAGAACATTCACAATATCAAGAATCTTTATCAAACTCCTTTAATCGTATCTTTCCTACTTGAGAGAGAGAGGCTACAAGTATTCCCAATGTGAAAAAGTTTGCTTTGCTAAATAAATTTGAGTTAGGCTATTCCAATCTTCCCCAAAATCACCTACTTGCTAGATTTCAATCTTGAAATGTTATCTAATTACCTATCTAAACTTCAGATCTATCTAAGGCACATATCACCAGCAAATTCAATCTGCCTAATCTGAATATGACTCCAGTGTCCACAGGCATGCAATACCACTTAAGTTACTTGTTAGAACCTGGAAAATAGAAGTAGAAATAGGGGAAAGGGAAAGAGAGAGAATAGGAGGAAATCTAGAACCAGAATCTGTAATTCTAGATGAATAGGGAAGAGATAAGAGAAGAAAGGGATAAGAGGAGAAAAGGCTAGAGCCAGGATCGAAAACTCTAGTCAGAAAGGAGAGGGGAGAGACTAGAACCAGAATCTGAGTTCTAGGGCAAGAGGAGATAATCATCTCAATAATAATTTTATTCATCCATGAGACAAAAACAAAATACATAACACAATATTTATAGTCTTGAGATCGTAATTGCAGTTAACTACCAATCCCTAGACACATAAACTGCTGTTAACTTCCAATAACCGCCTACAACTTAGGATAAGATAGAAAATAACTAATCATAAACTACCCCTTGTTCATTCTTTCGTCCTAGATTACAATAAAACTGACATTGGACTCTATCATTCCTACTCAATGTATTCCATCAACTTTATTGGTAACAAGTCTCTGATGTGTCTTGTGTTCGTCTTAAGAGGATAAACTTGTAAAGATATCAAATTACAATTGCCAACTGTAAAAGAACGTTTTCCAATATAACATCATCAATTTACATATTCCATTTCCATATCAGTCTCACTAACAAATATATAATGAATGAAGTACCATACAAATTTTATCTACCATACTTTCATCTCAAAACAATCATAATACGACTATTGCAGCTGCAAATTGATCAGAAAAACCTGAACATTTCTTAATATTTTATCTACCCTTGAGAGAGAGCTACATGTACAATGTATGTGCAAAGTCTTCCTTGGCTAAAAAATGGTAATTCTTCTGAGTTAGGCTATTCCAACACAAATTTGCAAAAGACATATTCACCCACCCTCTTTATGCATTCCTCACAACCTTCATGAATTTAATCCTTGAAATGTATCCAGCCACCTAATGAAATTTCATATTTATCCAATGCAAAAGTCTCCAGCAAATTCAATTTCAGTCTGAAAATGACCCCAGTGTCTACAGGCATGCAACCCCATTTACGTTACCCTTCATAACAGCCCCTCGAATTTATTGGTAAAAACATATTAGATGTGCCATATATTCAATTAGAAACAATGAAATTTCATCCCAACTTTTAACTGAATAAAAGAATCCAAAGAACGAAAGATCAGCAAGGTCTAAACAAAGTACCAAACGAAAGGAGAAAACTTCGTTTATCAAACTCCTATCACGAAGGAAGATAAAGCAAGCCCCTACCTCTGACCATCAAGATTGCCCTGTCCACTGCTCCCGCCGCTGCCGAAGGACCCATCATCCGTCGCCGTCTGCCACACTGACTGCCACGCTTGCGAAGGCGGTTGCGCGTACACTCCGGTGGGATCCAGCGCCGGCCGGCCAATCATCATGCCACCGGGAGGTGGGGCAGGTTGGCCCATAGACGGATAGTAGTAAGGAACACCACTCGCTGGGGCCGCCATCATTCCACCAAGGGCAGCCTCGTCCTTGATCTCATCCCTAGGCACAATATCAACCAAGAAATCGAAAATATCAGTGCGAGTAATTGCCGCGGCGATGTCGTTCTTCTGGAGAGTGCGCCTCTTGTTCTCTTCGGCGTGGATCCAAGATCGAATTGTGAGCTCGAGGATGAAGAGCTCGCAGGCCTTGGCGAACAAAATGGGGGCTTCGGCGGAGATCATGCGAACGTCCTCATCGGCCTTCATGATCTTCTTGATGCGAGCGAGAGGGAGCTGGTGGTTCTTGAAATCGTTGACATGATCGATCTCTTGGCGCTGGGCCGACCAGAAATTGAGAAGATGCTGTTGCTGCTGATGAAGGAGGTGGTGGAAGGAAGAAGGAGGAGGAGGAGGAGGAGCAGGGGGCTGAGGTAGGTATACGGAGGAGGGTGGGGCTTGCTCGAGCTGGTGCTGGTTCTGGTGCTGGAGATGGTGATTCTCCATTGGTGATTGATTGTATTCGTTGATGGATGATGAAGGGAGCGATCGGCTTCAAACGTTGACAGTTGGATCTCGCTTTCAGGAAGTATCGAGGATTTTGGGCGACGCGTACAGAGAAACTTTTTTAAAAACTTCGAATTCCCTCAAGTGTCTTTTTATTCGAATATTTTTAGTGGTCTCCAAAATTACCTAAAAAAAGTGGGCCAAGGAAAACAAAAACACCGAACAAATTTCATACACATGTGAGTATACACACACACTTTTATCCATTTAAATTTACATTAAATATACTCTTATAGTCGTTAATATTATTAATAAAAAATATTGATACAGTAAAATTAAATGATAATTGTATAAGTTTTAGTAATGACTATATAATTAAATATTATCAATATTAAATTTAATATAAGTATAAATTGAAAAACATCTAAAAATATAATGAAACAGTCAATATCAAAACCTTGATTGTATTAAAAAAAATTTAGTTTAATAATCTAAATATCAAAACCTCTATTTCATTTATAGTGATTTGTCTTTTTATTTTAGTTTAACAATCTAATTATATTATATTAAAAAATTAAAAGTTAAAAATGTTTTGCTAGCTACATAGTCAATACTTGAGTTTTTTGCATCAACATTTTTTGTTAGTAATATTAACGGTGTTGGAAATATATGATCAAAAATATACTTTATAAAGTTAAATGATCAAAAGTATATTTTATGTAAAACTTAAAAGACTAAAAATATATTTTAGCTAAACATATTATTATAAAAAAATGTAAATTGGGAGTTAGGAATAATTTGAATTCTTCAAAATTGTGAATTGTCCTACTCACTACTCATATATAAGTTACTTATAACTCATTATTACAAATCAAGAAAAATATTAAATGAATACATATTTTTACGTTTGTTCTTATTTATGAAATAGTGTACTTTTTCTCTTTCACCCTTTTTATCACTTTACATTTATACCCTTCTCTCTTCTCTCTTTCCCACGTGCCCGACCAATAGTCAACAAGGAGTAAAATTAGCAAAACCCCATTTAATTCCCTACAAGTGAATTATATTTTGAAAAAGACATTTTGGATACAAATAACTTCTATATGGGTACTGAATGATATTGTATATTTAAATGCTTGCTAAATGCCAATTCAACATAACTCATGAGTGTTTTGTCTGAAGTTACTTTTTTAGCTTATAATAAACAAAAAGATAAAATTTTTATCACATACTTATCTCATATACCGTTAATCTCAACTACAAAGTTATTTTTAAATGCTTCAATTGTCATTCTAAATAAGCTCATCAAAACAACTAAACGTTGCTTCTTATACACGGTGGGTTAGAAAAAATCATTAGAATAAACTTTTATCAGAACATTATAGAAAATTTGTCAACTAGCTTTTCCTTCGCAAACAAAAGTTTTGACTGTGCTAAATATAATTCAAACAAGCTCTAATTTAGTGAGTGTTTGGATAACACCAAAATTATGATTTAAAAAATTCTTTTTCACAAGTTGAAACAAAACTCCCTCCAATACTTAGAGAATGACTTATATTTTGAGTATTCTAAATCTTCTAAAATGTGATCCATAATTTAGGATGGGCATTTTAATTTTTTATTTTTACTATATGCATGCATAAATATAAAAGATGAAAAACTAACCCTGTTGGGATGAGTGTTAAAAATTAATCCCTCACAAAATAACGAATCAATGTTTTATCCTTTGTTAAAAAATATGCTCACATTTAATACTTGATAACGCCTCAAACAAATTTTCCTCTAAAAAGAATCAATGTTTTATCCTTTGTTAAAAAATATGCTCACATTTAATACTTGATAACGCCTCAAACAAATTTACCTCTAATAAAAAAATACCTATAAGGGGGGTTAAAAAAGACGAAAAAGGTAGATTCGTCTTTTTCAAATATCCTGACTATTTCAGTGTTTTCACATCGCTGAACAAGATGGATTCTTTTCAAACCCCAGCAATCTAAAATTTTGAAGCAATGGTGTATGAATGGAGACCTTGATGGACTCTTTGGAGTTTGGACCTTTTGTAAACCCTTGTTTTATTAATACGGTTAAGGTTTCATTCAACGAAAAAAAAAAAAACAAAATCGAAATACCGAGAAACAATAAATATTGGCTAGTCTACTTGACAGCAACTCTGCAAGACTTATACAATGATTTGATCATAACAGTCACTAAACAGCAAGGATAATAATCTTCAGGAAATCTGGCAAAGAACAAGAGTAAAGATGCGCATTTAAGTTAACGATATGAATATGAAGGGCCAGCAAAAGAATAACGAGAAGAAACTGGTACTGGGGCATTGTCTGGCCTGGCCCCATTGTAATGGTGAGTCATGTTATATTCTGACAGAGCTTCAGCAGCGTATGTTGAGTATCGCCTATCTTGACCAGTTTCTCTCCTCCTAAGGTCTTCATCAGTCCTGACCAAGGTTCTTTCACCAGTAAAATATGAACTTGAAGGGATTTCCTCTCTGCTCAAGGGTGGTGGTACATACGAGTCCCTCGATGACGTGCCGTAGTGATAGGCATGCTGATATGGGTCATTTGCAAATTCATGTCTCGCACCACGACCGTAGGCCTGATATTTGGTCTCATCCAAATAAGGAGGATCAAGGCGAAGTGTTTCTGCATGTACAAGGAGATTGTCCTGGGAGATAGGGCTCAAGCGTTGGCGGTGATCCCTTTCATAATCTCTCTCGTGAGGATCTAACCTAAGGTTAACATGAGATGGAGGGTTTATAACACTTCTATCTCCTTGTAAACCATAAGCTCGATATTCTCTCTCGGTAAGAAATAAATCACGACGAGCTTCCTCTCTCCGATCACTCCGGCGAGGGGCTTCCTCTCTCCGCTCAATCCGGCAAGGAGCTTCCTCTCTGCGCTCAATCCGACGATCTCTTTCATCAGGCAGCACATTATAACTATTCAAATGGCTATTGGCATAATATTCTCTGGCAGATCTATCCCTGTGGGAATGTGGCCTTGTTCCCCTTGCAGCATCATGAACTTCCCTACCCCGGACAATCAACTTTGGAGGGGAGCGGGCAGAGCGCAAAGTAGAATGAATTTCCACAGGTCGGAATAGCTCTGTCAGCTTCCTAACCTGAATCATAAAATTTGAGTAGAATCAAAGATGAGAATTCAGCAAAATGGTAGAAACCAAAACACAGGCAACGTTTGAATCTCACTTGTCTGACGGTAAGTTCTGTTTTGAACTTGTTCTTTTCATTATAATTTTCTTTGATAGCCCTTTTGAAAATGCTCTCGGGTACTGGATAACAATCCTTGTCAACAGAGAATCGCACCTACAAGTTTGAACCACCAGCACAGAAATCTCAACTCAGTACAATGAAGACAAGAATCTTAGCCAAAACCAAGTAAGAAAATAAACAGGGGAGAGAAAAGGTAACCTGAGCGGGAAACGAACCCTCAAAAGCTCTGGGTTCAAGTTTCAAGCCACCTGAAGATGTTGCCTTGTAAATCCCATACAAAAGCTTAAGATCAAAATCAAACAGAAAAAGCTTCAGCCCTTGCTTGATTCCAAATACAACATCTTTTTTACCAGCTGAAACACCCATGACACGATAATGGAAGCAATCGGGTTTTGTCTTTGCATTGCACATAAAGATTAAGCCACCAACCTTTTCTCTGTTTTTCTCATTTGATTGACTCTTCCTAATACCCCCATCCCTACCTTTACTCTTTTTACTCATGGCACCCATAGGTAAATCTCCACGTTTTCCTTTATTCTTCTTGCTAAGCATTTTATCACCATGGCTCCTACTGAGCCCGTCCACCTTATTGCTCTCATCCCTCTGGCTCTTCTCAGGCTGTTCATCAGTAGTTCTCTTCTGTCGGGTGCCTTGTGAAATTTTATTATCCGAGTTTCCCATCAATTTCTTATTCCTCCCCCTTTGTCTTTCCCAAATCTTCTGAGCAACTTTATTGTTGTTGGTCTTGAATTTACTGGCCTGAGATTTCTTCACAATTTTCGGGTTGGCCTTTAATGATGGCGGGGTATTCTTGTCACTTGACTCAAGTTTACTAGATCCTACAGGAGGATTCTCAGCATCCTTCTTGCTGTTATCTTTTTCTGATGACTCAGATTTAGAAGACACATTTAGTGGATGCTCACTGTCTTTCGTGTTTTCTTCTTGCTCCTTATTCCTGGTGTCACCTTGAACACCATTTGTCTTTTTGGCATTCGATGCACCAACCTGAGGCTTCTTGACGATCTTAGATTTGGCCTTTAATGATTGTGAGGCATTCTTGTCACTTGACTCTGGTTGACTAGATTCATTGGGGGCATTCTCTGCATCCTTGATGTTATCTTTTTCTGATGACTCCGTATCCTTCTTACTTTTATCTATTTCTGACAAATCGGTTTTTGGAGTCGTATTTAGAGAATTTTCAGCGTCCTTTCGGCTTTCTTCCTGCCCCATATTCCCAATGTTTCCTTGAACACCTTTACTCATTTTGGTCTTAGATCTACCAACCTGAGACTTCATAATTTTTGGTTTAGCCTTTAATGATTTAGGGATATTCTTGTCACTTGATGATGGTTGACCAGATCCTTTGGAATTATCTGCATCCTTCATATTATCTTTTTCTGATGGCTCTGCACCCTTCTTGCTGTTAACATTTTCAGAAGACCCAGATTTTAAAGACATATCTGGAGAATTCTCAGCATCCTTCATTTTGCTATCCTTTTCTGATGACTCTATATCCTTCTTAATGTCATCTTTCTCTGATGAATCTGCATCCTTCTTCCCGTTATCCTTTTCTGACAACTTTGCATCCTTCTTCCTGTTACCCTTTTCTGAGGACTCTGCATCCTTGCCGTCAACTTTTTCAGAAGACTCAGATTTAAAAGACACATTATGAGAATTCTCAGCATCCCTCCTACTTCCTCCTTGCTCCATATTTCCAATATCCCCTTGAGCCCCTTTAGTCTTTTTGGTCTTGAATCTCCCAGCTGGAGACTTCTTCACAATTTTAGGTCGGGCCTTTAACTTTTGCGGGGTATTCTTGTCACTTGAACCTGGTTTACTAGTTCCTTCAGGTGTAATCTCTGCACCCTTCATTTCGTTATCTTTCTCAGGTGACTCTGTATCCTTCTCACTGCTATCTTTTTCTGATAATTCTGCAACCTTCTTGCTGTTATCTTTTTCTGGTGACTTCACATCTTTCTTGCTTTTATCCTTTTCTGGCGACTCCGCATCCTTCTCGCTTTTACCCTTTTCTGGTGACTCCGCATCCTTCTTGCTGTTATCCTTTTCTGGTGACTCCGCATCCTTCTTGCTGCTAACATTTTCAGAATACTCAGATTTAGAAGACACATCTGGAGAATCCCCAGCATCCTTCCTACTTCCTTGCCCCATATTCCCTTCATCCCCTTTAGTCTTTTTGGTCTTGAATCTCCCAGCTGGAGACTTCTTCACAATTATAGTCCGGACCTTTAACTTTTGCGGGGTACTCTTGTCACTTGAACCTGGTTTACAGGTTCCTTCGGGTGAAATCTCTGCATCCTCCATTTTGTTATCTTTTTCAGATAACTCTTCATCCTTCTTACTGATATCCTTTTCTGATGACTCTGCACCCTTCTTGCTGCTATCCTTTTCTGATGATGACTCTAAATCCCTCCTGCTGTTATCTTTTTCTGATGACTCTGCATCCTTCTTGTTATCCTTTTCTGATGACTCTGCATCCTTCTTGCTGTCATCCTTTTCTGATGACTCTGCATCCTTCTTGCGGTCATCCTTTTCTGATGACTCTGCATCCTTCTTGCTGTTATTTTTCTCTGATAATTCAGCATCTTTCCAGCTGTCATCCTTTTCTAGTAACTCAGGTTTAGAAGACACGTCTGGAGGATTCTCAGTGTCCCTCTTTCCGTCTTGCTCCATACTATACAGAAGGCCAAGCGCACTAGCTTCCAGAGGAAAATCTTACTGCATGCAGAAGGATATATGTTTTGAATTCCAAAATCTCACAGCCATGAAAGGGATATAATCAACTGGGGGAGGGGGATGGAATGGCAGCATGACGACAAACAGAGAGGAAGGAATACAAGCTTTTGAACTCTGAAAGGTGGACACATTAGATTGATATAAACAGCTTAAATTCGATAAAGAAAAGAATATATGTTTTAATTCCATGCTCAAAAGAAAGTCGCGCATGCATAGTAATGCGTAAAATGTGCACAAAACAGAATTTCAAATCTCAATTGCATAAACCTATCTCCCATAACATAAACTATATCAAATAACTTAGTTTTCCCCTCTCAAGAAAACATTACAAAATGAGATGATGTCCCAAAAACAAGGCCTCGTCCTTATTTAACCCAGGAGCCAGGGGATATGTTTAACATAGCAGGGGCGTTGAGAAATGATGCTTATGTGGAACAGAAATCTGACTCTAATTGTCAATCCTTTTTCTGATTGAGAGGCTTCATCAGGGCATGGTAAAAAAAAAAAAACTTCTTTTAAGGAGAACAATGGCAGTGGACTACATATTGAGAGGTTACATGGAGAAATAGCAGAGAAAAGCGATGTGGAATGGGTATTCACTGGGCTCCAACTTGCTCAAGATAATGGATAGTTAGCAAAACATTCTTCAAACTGGTTCTGGATCCCATTAGGATATCCATCTTTATCTCCAATAGATGTTCCATTCTTTTTCAGTTTCTTCTTCCAAATCTTGTGAAAAATCCATCACAGGTGACAAGAATGTTGCAATGCAAGTATTCTCATGCGGGCAGTTTACCCATTTCAATCTATAATTATAAGCTCATAAATCACAATTCATAAGCAATTAAATTGGTTTATTCTACCTATCAATAATATTGAAGAACAGAAACAACAAATAATAGCAGTCCTGCACCAAAATCCAGAACAGAAACTACGAATTCAACCTTTAAAACTTAAGTAAAGCAAAACATAGTCCACACGACAACCAGAAACTTTGATGACAGTTCATTGGCGTGTTAAAAGGAAAATAGATGTTGAAAGTGAAAACCATGTCATTTTTTAACAGGAAAACCATTCTTGAAGTACTTGAGGTTTCTTCAATTTTTAATTTGGTACTTGTGTGTTTTTTCTCTTTATTAAATCTTTTAATTTTACTATTTTAGCACTGTTAGCTCCACCCTATAACTTTACTCTATTTGCATTGTTAGCCCCTGTCCAGAAGGTAATTGTGCTAACAGAGTAAAATTAAAGGATTTAATAAGGAGGAAAAAACAGAGGTACCAGATTATTATATGAAGGACGCTATAGATACCTCAAGAATGGTTTTCCCTTTTCAACCCTACATACACAATAGAGTGCTGACTCCAAGGTCTGGACAAAAATAATAATAAAAAGTAGATGTGTCACACAATCAAGCATTAACCATATCTTTATTTGCTAAAAAGAGTTCCATATCAAAGATTAATACCCTTCATGACCTCAACTATCTTTCAAGTAATACGATTACATGGTAGTTTTACAAATTTTCTTGTTCACTTTCATGTCATAATTTATTTGCTCTCATATACTCAATCTCCATAATCCTTACAACATGTAAGATCACTGATAAATGAAAGCAATCACTAATCACCAAACAGACAAAATACATCCCAAGCCACAAAAACACCACTCCCTGCTTCTCTCACTGTGTTATACTTCATGCAAGGTACTGTAAACTGTTATTTTAAGCTCAAAAGATTCAAAAAACTATGAGAGGAAGCTTCGGTAGGTTGTACCCCCCCACAGCCATTTTTTTGTTTCAGCAAAATTTCCCAAAAATAAACAGCAATTTTCACTGCTCCTTTATATACGTTATGTTCTGGACCCCAAAAAAATGCAAAGTTTCTATTCAGGAACCCCTTGGTTGCACAAAGGGAGAGAGAACGGTGCTCGCCCATTAGGTTGCACAGAGGGGGAGAACAGGACAGCAGCTAGGGAGGAACGTTTCCTTCCAAAGGAGGGTAGATGTTTCGTGCCAGGGATGGGGGCAAAACTGGGTCCAGAAAAGGAGAGGGAGATAAATTTGCAAAGCTGCCCATGAATAAGTAGAATGGGTTGATAAATAGGCATTTGTATCGGATTTGCCCAGTAGTAGTGGAAAAGAATGAAAATTTACTCGCATTCACTGAACATCAAAACTATTTGCATAGATTGATCAAGAGAACTTGTATATTCTCAGCATTTTCATAGACTGAAAAATTATTTGCAAAATATAACAGATTCGCACAGCCAAAAGATCAAAGAATTGTCCGTTATAACTCAAACGAAAATCTTTGCCCCACACATATGTAGTAGCCAAAGATAACAACCATAATCGGATCAAGAAAAGGTTGGATCAAAAGAGAGATTTAGGTGTATGGAATCCGAACCTTGAAGGCAAGAATTTCGCCCTCCAACGCACTCAAATCCACTAATTTCCTATCTCCTCTGTCACCGCTGCCACCTCCGGCGCCGATTCCCTCTTCTCCGTCAAGTCCCAGCCGAACTCCCCCACCCCTGGCTCTCTCAGTCGTTCTCACCCAGAAATTGCCCTAGCGACTGACTTTCCCGCACCTCCGGCACCGCTGTTACCACCTGCAACGATTCCCTCTTCTCCGTCAACTCTATCAATCGCCAGCTACACGTGCAGCACTTAAAACCATCGCCCCCGTCAAGCGCTCGTTCGTTGTATGTTCTATCCAACCTAACTCATCTAGGAGAACAAAAGATTAATCAGTTTTTAACCCAGATATAATCAGTAAATCATCAACGCATTAATAACAATTCAAGATTCGTTGTTATCGATTCATTATATAAACCTCTAATATCTTTTTGACAAATAATCAAACAACAAAATATACATGAATGAAGGGGGCACATCCACACACGCAAAGAAAACCTATAATTAGAGGAAGAATCGAGGGATAGTACATGGGAGAGCAGAATCAATGAGAGGGTTAGCGAGAACAGTTCATCGAAGATATGAACAAGTACATCGAAGGTAAGTACCATCCAAGCTCCGTTCCTTTAGGTTTTTTTTTTTTCCTTTCTTCCTTTGGGACAAGATTCAAGCTCCGTTCTAAGCAAACAAAACAACGGAAGCTTGACTAGACCCAAGTCCGCATTTAAGTTGGGCCTAACCTGGATTCAATCTTTGTTTTACTTTTACACTTCTACCCAAAAAATAAAAAATTAAAACTTACAGAGGAATTTTTTATCTTTCTAATTTTGTAAGAATAATTTAGTGTTTAAAATAATAAAAAGTCAAAATGGTACTCTTATTTTCTGAAATAATTCAATTTTATAATATTATCCCTTTATCTAATTATCATCCAAACGGAACACACAAGAAATAAGATTGCGATAAAATTTTATACAACTACCTTGTGTCGTCAATATAAAACTTGATTTGTAATATAAATTATACTGCCAACAAAATGTTATATTAAGAATAGGAGCCAGAGGAGTATTTTAATGTTTGGAAGAATTTCGTTAAGGGATATAGAAGTAAGATAATAGCATTTTTTACCAAAAAAAAATTTGAAACTCTTGCATGCCTAGAAATATAAATATGTTATGAGATTAAATTTGAAAAATTCTTCAATATGAGATTAAGTAACTTATTTAGTTTTCTTAATTTCTAAAAAAAAACTTTATCTTGTATTTAAGATCAGAAAGAGTAATATCTCAAGTCCTCCAACAATTTTGTCTTCGCGACTCAATCTGCCTACAAATAGTTAAGCTCCACTTTCGGAACAATAACTATAAAAATATAAATATTTGGGAAAATTGCATTTAAATCCTAGACAAGGGAAAATATGATAAAATTGTCCCTTAAAATCTCGAAATTATATTTAAATCATGTGAGACTTTTTTGCAATAAATTTCAATTATCAAATGCATATGGACTTGTTAATGGGCTCTCATAGACTTGTCAGTAGACGCATCTGGACTTATCAGTGGATGCTCATAGACTTATCAGTGGAATTTGAATTTATTGTAAAAAAGTATCACATGACTTAAATGCAATTTTGATATTTCAAGAGATCATTTTATTTTATTTTCTCTTGTCTAAGACCTAAATGCTATTTTCCCTAAATATTTCAATAATCTGTTAATACAAATATTGAAATCTATAGAAAGATATTAAGTTATAAATATTGTAACTCATTTTTAAAATTTGTAATAAAAATATATCGAGTGATCTTTAATTTACCACTAGGCATAGCCTAGTCTTTTAATGCACATTATTACCGTCAGTTTTAATAACACACAGATCACAAAGTATTCTGATAAGTTTCCATTAAAACAAACAAGTGCTCTATTTATTTTAGAGAAATCTACAATGTGATCACCATTATTGCTCTGCCATCTTAACCTATGTAACTTACTGGAGCATTAACATCTCTTTAGTACATAAATGTGTTGGATTTGAGATTTAAATCTTCCAAAAATGAACAAAATTAAAATCCACAAGACCACAACCATATTGCAATTCCCTCAAACTGGTAAAAGACTAGTATCTGTCAAGTAATCATCTTGCTCTTCACTGCCTAACTGATAGCAAAAATAGCAGCTTTTGAGCAAGTGTGAATTGGAGAGAAAAGAGAAAGACAATGATAAATCATGATGATATCCCAGAAAGTTACGAAGCATTATAATTCAAAAAAGTAACCAGAAATCTGCACTTTTTGTGCAGAATTTGACCAATGATAAGGATTGGATAAACAATGGATTTTCTAAGAACTATCAGAAGAGTAAAGATAAACTTTCACAACTGAATCTTGATTGATAAGAAGCAAGAATAAGTCATTTACATCATCCTCCTAGACTCCCTTCAAGCCACAAATTTAGCTCAAATTAGTCACGAGGGCCCAAAATTATATGCAGACAGCAAAAGATGCTATATCAATCTCTTAACCTGTATCTAAAACCTCCTATGTTTTCCCCACTAGAAACATAAAGCAAATAAAGAATATAGAAAGTTCAAATCTGATTTACACAGAATTGGTTATTGTAATCTAATGATTTGTTGAATAAACTTCTATCTTTGCAACTTTCTGACTATCAATGGAACTGTGAGTCTCCTCAAGTCAGTTCAGTAATTAGCACTTGCTTGCCACGTGAATCACTGTCTTCTCCCTTACTCGTTTCCGCCTATATACAATCAAGTTCTCCAGCCTACTCTCCTTTCGCATTGGTTCAGCCATCACCTTTTTTGGAATGTCTTCTTCCTTCACCAGCTGGCGGCTCTCTATTAAATCACCATCCTTTGGAATCTCTCTGCCTTTCAATCTATCTTCTGAAGAATTTTCAACTGTTGTTACTGTCTCCAGGTCTTCGGTTCTTACCTGAAGAAGTTCCATAGGTACAGCAGCAGGATCAAGCTCCAAGCAACCTGGAGGGGCATTATGACCATCTTGACCAGTAAGTGAGTAGCAAGGAACCTGGTGAGAGAAACGAAACATCTCCTCTCTTGGAATATTCTTGATCTTCTTTGAATCTGCATGCCGGTGAAATACTGTCTTGAAACCGGCAACTTTAATGAGAGGAGAAACATTCACACCTTGCCCCTCATTGTAGTCTTCAAGCACTTCCACCATGTCGTATTTTTGTACAATTTCGTCCGGAGTGAGTTCATTCCAATCAAGGGACCAATTTCTATAAAGAGCCCAAACATCACCCTTCTTGGGATATATCTGTATGACCCCTCTAGTGCCTTTGGTCCACTTGACCCTGTGAGAGAAGGAATTAAGAGAGCCATTCAATTCACGCTTGCCTATCCAGAAATCCCCAGAAGTCTTAGGAAAGCCACAACCGACCCACTTTATTGGGGCCAATTCATCATTGCTTTTAGAGTTAAGCCAACTCATCCTCATTTTGAAAGGTTTGCGAGATATCACACTATGAATCATAGCATAGTAGCGAGGCATGCCATCATCATCATCATATGCAGCCCAAACCTGGTTCGCCCCAAATGATTTCTCTGTTCGGTCATTATCAAAATTATGGAAGTCTGGGTCTGGAACACTCATAGACAGAGAATCAGCCACCTCCAAAGTAGACATATCAGGATCAACAGAGGATGACTTTTTGGCTGTGGTCTTAGAATCAACAAATCGTTGAAGTTTTTCCACACCATGCCTAGACCTGTCATTGTCCTTCTCCTTAGCTTTCTCATCAGGTTTTTTCGAATTTTCTATCTTCCTTGGCATATAAGCAAAATTCAATTCTTTAAGCTTATTATGAATATCATTCCTAGCCTTTTCCATCAACGCCATCTTTAATTTCTGCTGGGACATATCCCTCATACCACTACGTTTATAGTTTCCCACAGGATTAACCCTTCCTGTCCCCATAGTACCCTTCAGAAATCCACATTCACCAGCCAGCATTATTCCTTCAGTTTGAGATGCCATTTTGGTTTCCACCTCCTGTTTATCACTATCATCTCTATGTTCATCAACACTCCTTTTTTTCCTTGGCCTGTCTTCCTTCAGGACTGTATCTGAATCAAAAGAAGACGACTGAGAAACTGGATTGTAAGCAGTTGCCTCAGTAGCATGAGTTTTCCCACAATGGGCTTTTTCCATCATGGTAGGAGGGAATGCATCCTCATGCCCTCTCTTCAAATTCTCAGATGTGAACCCAAAATCACTAGGAGCTTTAGCAGTAGAAGAAGCTGATCTCGGAACATTGGCAGTACCAAAAGGCATAGCAAAAGGTTTGGGCCCATATAAGCTTTCAAGTGAGTTAATGGAAGAAGTCGGTATCCTTCCAGAGATATTGGTAGTACCTCCAGGCATAGTGAAAGTTCTGGACCCATATAAGTTTTCAAGTGAGTTAACTGAAGAAGTCGGTGCCCTTCCAGAAACATTGGCAGCACCACCAGGCATAGTGAAAGATTTGGACCCATACAAGTTTTCAAGTGAGTTAATGGAAGAAGTTGGTATCCTTCCAGAAACATTGGCCATACCACCAGGCATAGCGAAAGGTTTGGACCCATTCAAGTTGCCCAGTGAGTTAATGGAACAAGTATGTGTCCTTCCAGAAACATAACCATTTTCTTCCATTCTTGTTGATTTAAATTTCTTTTTCTGTGTCTCTGCACGTGGACCATTGCGGAATGTAGATGGGTGTGGTGTCTCTCTGGCCAAAAAGGGCTTATGACAACAGTTGCACACAAGGTTGCAGTTGCGATAAACTGTAGGGTACTCGAACATTGTTCTGCAAGCACCACAAATGGTCCAGAATGATTGCTTCAATGACACAGGAGATGCTGGAGTAGGATTTGGATGAACGGCAGTTGCATGGTCCCTAGCCTTCCAGTTAGCAGTATTGAAGATATTAAAGAAACCATTCTGACTTGCTGGTACAGAAGGGTTCCTGTTTGAAACTTCTTGAAATGAACCCCTTACGTTGCATCTTTGGTCATAAACCATTCTCTTGCCTTTATCAGAAAATAAGCTCCATGCTTGAGAGATAAGTTTAAAAGCCCCTTCAGAACCGACCGATTTGTTTTTATCAGGGTGCAGAATAAGAGCCATTTTCCTATAATGCCTTCGAATTGTTTCATCGTCAGCCAAGGGATCCACTCCAAGGACCTTGTACCAATCAATTTCTCCATTCATTCTTTTCTCAGACGTGACATAAACCTCAAGAGTTGCCAACAGTTGAGAAAGGCCATCGAGACCTGGATACAATTCTTGAGCTTTCAAGGCAAATCTTTTTGCACCAGCAAGGTCCATCTCCAGGAACTTCTTCTCTGCAAGCTCCTTAGCCCTAAGGGCATCGTCTTTATTACATTCCATGCTTGCTGATTTGTTGCTCCAAATGATCAAAATTCCACATGCACAGAATAGAAGCACTTTCTTCAAATATAGAAGCCTAATAAATCAAACAAATAGAGCCAATTTAGCAACAAAGGAAAGAAAATTTCAACAGATAATGGAACAAATTCCTTTTAATCAATTGAATAAGAAAACCAAAATCATGTCCAATGCTTCTTTTGATTCATTAATGCAGAACCATGGTGTAAACAACTAAACGATCAAGCAAAATAGATATCTAACACACTCAGCCGTTCATCACCTAATTTACCAAAATAATCATGTTTCATGATAAGAGATTTCCCATGGATTTTCGCATCTGGATCCCTATCAATTACAAACTATCGTACGACCAAACCAAACCCTTTCTAGTAAATTAAAGCCTTTAGTTGTACGAGCAAAGGTCTTTTAAACAATTGAAAAACATATACATTGCTCTAAGAACACCAACATTATGTCCTATGCTTCTTTTGGTCATTAATACAGAACCATTATGGGATGGCTAAATGATCAAGAAAACACATTATTTAACTTATTCAACTACTACTACTAAATTTCAACAACGAAAACAGATTCTTGATGGATTTTGACTTCCTAGATACCAATCAATCACAAACCGCAGAACGACCAAACCAGACACTTTGATGAATTGAAACCTTAACTGGGATATTTTACTGCAAGGAAAAACATTAGGTATGATAAATTATCAAAATATGAGACAAAACAACAGTTTTTGTTGATTTGGTTTACATTTGGGATACAATTCAGAGCTTGCTTCTCTTTGAAGCGAACGCTCGCACATTCTTCTGCAGTCCCAATGAACAGAGTATCAAGGAAAATAATCAAATAAATATCTCAAATAAATAATTTCTTTGAAGAGTATCTTAATTATGCAAATCTACTATCTTTACCGATTTTAAAATTCAACCAAGTCTGTGCAACATTATAGATTTTACGTTGAATATGCCCAATTTGAGTGTCTTTGACTTCAAACCCCAAACAATATCTATCATCAGCAAAATTCATAACCGAACAGCAATAATAGCGACGATAACCCATTCAAGCAGAGAGTTAATGTAAAGAGGGACACAAAAAATTCACCTGTTACAAGCGATTTGATGTTCAGTAATGCCATTGATCAGCTTTAATCACAATTCTGATATTTCGCCCGTTTACACCACCGAGATCAACCTCTCGAATTAAAAAACCCAACTTTCGAGTGCTTTTTGTGAAAAACTGAAATCCCTTTAACCCTCCAGAGCAAGAGAAAGATGCGCCCTGCAAAATATGAATAGAATTTGCATAGTATTTATAGCATGGCACTGCCTTTATAGTTCTAATTTTATATTATATTTTTTCTTTGGCCCCAGTCAAAAAACCTAACTATGGTCATATTTTAACTATGGTAACCGGTATTGTAAACAGTTGCCAATTCCCTAAATTAGGCAAGGATAGTGGGGAGAGAATTTCAAATATGCATATATTTAATGCTTGTTCATCTCATTTAAACTGATCTTAAATTCCCGTTTGTAAGACATTTAAATCAATTATGTGATTCTTTTAATTGAAAATATTTATAGATTCTCATCATGAGAGGATATGCATGATATTAGTTGTTATATGGACATTTATTTCAACCCAATATGCTAATAATATATGAGGGGCATTTATGGACATCCAAGAAGAATATATGGTATAGAGTATCCATATATATTCTTTTTTTGCTGATATATATATATCAGTCTGGATTTAAAAATTTTAAAATTCTGAAATTTATTTAAGGTTCACCAACAAGTGTTTTTCCTTTCTAGTCTTGTTGAATAAGAAGCTCTGTACACCCCCATTAATGATCTTTACCTATTTCTCTGAATACTTCTGAGAATTTTGGCCTTTGTTTGAAAACATTGTTACCAGAAAATACATGAATGATTCAATAATGCTCTGCAAATTTGCCAACAGACACAACTTTTGGCGAAATTAGTTAAAATATCAGCAATAACTGACAGATTCTGACTTTAACATTGTGATCTTTCTATGCATTGCACCTTAATCTTTAGATTCAAGTTACCAGCATTGGAAAATCAGTTTTACAGAGACAAGTTAAGAGAGTCTGATCATTTTCCATTGAAACAAACAAGTGTTTCTATGTATCTTCCTCCAGAGTGAGAAATCTATAATGGGGTTACCATTGTGGGAATGCTTCACTGATCTTGCATTGCTTTTTTGTTCCAGAGACCTCTGTACTATTGCCCTGTTTTTCACCAATGCTTTATTATTTAATCTGAAAAGTTTATGACTGAACTATATTAGGTAAAGGATCTCTCATATGTCAAAGACTTGAAGTTTCCATCACAAAGAGACCAGATGGGTTTCATAATCACAAACTAATGTTCCTTCATTATCAGTTATATCTTGTAACATGCTAGACAAGTTCAGAGAAACGTTACGATGACAATCAAATCAAACAAAGGTGAGGTTTGTTTTTTGACTTGTCTATCCAGAAAGCCTCGTACATGGAGAAAATCTTTAAAATTTCTGAATTAAAGGAGCAGGCACAAATGACCTAAAGTTTTAAGTAGGACCCTATAACTTCTTATTTACAAGGAAATTTTCGTGTCACTAGGTTATAAGGCCATTGAAAGAAAAATCTTAGAGATTTATTAAATAGAGGGATCAATGAGATTCATGTATAAGCAATGAGAGAACTTATTTTACCAAAAGTCTAGAAACTAAGACTTTCTCATACAGTAAGGCTTAAAACTCCCTAAATCTTAACTACCTCAGTATAATCACAATCAAGATAGTGAACAAGATTCAAACCTTCATGGAATGAAACAAAAAGTTCTCTTACTCCAGTATGTATACAGCTATAAGATCTCAAAACCCTGAAAAATTCCCGTATACATACAGCTTTCTTACATTCAGTGGTCTAAATTTTGGTCTTGAACCTTTACGTTCATGGATCAAATACGGATATTGCTCCATATATGTACATTTATTAATTTATATACTTCATACACAAGTATTTCTTCAAAATCCTTCATGCCAGATAGTTTTGAAAACTGAAACTATAACAAGTGATAAGAAGCACTCACAAAAACAAAAGGTTATCATTTACACTGTCATAAAACAACTCTGGTCAAAGCATTGGAAAGGTCAAAATGCATTCTATAGACAAATTTTCTGGTACCTTGTGGACATGTAATACAAATACATAAGCCTGTGACAGAAAGAAGAATATGAAGGTCAAAAACTCAAACTTGGTCTTCACCAGGCTTACTTGAAGATGACATTTCTTCTTATATATATATATTCTCCTACCTCACCTTAACTCTTCCTCGTTCATCCTGTTTGGTCTTCTGATGATGGAATAGAAGAGAGTCCATTTTAGGAGGCTTGTCATCTTCAACCTCATTGAGAATATACTTGCTTCATGTCAACATAATGCAACTATGTATAGAGAGTTCAAATCAAGCAAATTTTTTAACTTGCAAGAGTCCCAATAAGCTGCACCACAACAGTAGCTAAAAGAGAAGCCACAGCTTGTATGCTATTAAAAAAACGAAATGAAATATTTTTTCCTCTTCTCATGTAACATTAACGTCACTATTCTATTTGGGAAAATGGACATCTCGAGTTGCATTAAGTAACCAACTAAATCATTTATTACCTACAAATTCCAGAGTTAAGTGGAAAAAAATTCTTATGGACCTCCCAAAATAGAAAATACTTGTCTTGGCATGTTTGAAACAAACTATCTCTTCATAATTAGAAATGAGAAAAATTATCTGTGATCTTGACGTGGAGTATTAAAAAACGTATAATGAACCCATAACTTCACAGCAGCATCAAGCAAAGTGAACAAACCCATGTTTACTTTTCATGTCGTCTTGTTAAATTAATATCTATTTGATAGATATTATTTAGAAGAACCCAATGGCATCCAGGACCGCATAGCGCAGTGGATTAGCGCGTCTGACTTCGGATCAGAAGGTCGTGGGTTCGACTCCCACTGTGGTCGTAATTATGCAATTATTATTAAGTCACATAAATCTTTATAATTTTTGGCGGCCACCAAAAGATCTTTGCCGTTTAGTAGGCGGAAGATGTGGGGAGGAAAGAGAATAGAAGAATTTGGAACATAATTTTGGTTTTTGGGAATTGAAGTTTTTGGGCTATGTTTCTTAAGATCTGAAAGATAAATATATCTTTCAAAAATTTAAATTAAAATAGGGTATGATAAAATTTGCTTATTATATTTTAATTTGTTTAGTAAATTCGAATGCGATAAACAAATTTCAGGATTCCTACCTTTTAGTTTAAATTTTGTAGGATTTTCGCTTTGTAAATTCGAATTTCATTCTATAAAAAAATTCAATTTCATTAATAAAAAATTATAAATTTTTTATTTATTTAAATTATATTTTATATTTTATTCATTTTATTTAATTTTAAATTATTATACTACTAATTATTTAATGTGTGAATTGAAATATAAATTTGATTAATATATAATTATTAATTTATTTTAAGGGTAAAATGGGTATTTTTCTTTCTTCTTTTTTTTCTCAAGTTCCACTCTCAATTTTCTTCATACTAAACAACTCATATTCCATCAACCTATCTTTTCTCACCTCTTACAATCTTCATTTCCATTCCCTTCCCTTCTCTAAGTTCCTTTCCCTCCTCAAATTTTCCTTATACCAAACAGGGGCTGGGGGTGTCAGCGGCCCCTCTCAGCTGCGCCCCAGCTACCCCCTTATTTGGGGCACTTTGTAAATATTTTTTTATTTCTTTTTATCATTAAATTCTACATAAAATGAGTAACATTTTGATATATTATAGGCAAAAAACGGTGTTGTTTTCAATTTTTTATGATTTTTCAAAGATTTAGTATTATAAATTAAAAATAAAAATGCACTTTTTTCTGAAGAATCTTTGAAAAATCATAAAAAATTGAAAACAACACCGTTTTTTGCTCATAATATATCAAAATGTCACTTATTTTATATAGAATCTAATAATAAAAAGAAGTAAGAAAAAAAATATTTGGGAAGTGCCCCAAATGAGGGGGCAACTGGGGGCGTAGCTGAGAGGGGCAGATGACACCCCCAGCCCACCAAACAAGCCCTTAATGTGATTGGTTTGAAGGGAGGATCCTCATTCTCTCATTTAATTTGAATTTTTTAGTGCGAGGAAAGTCAAAATTTTGACTTGTATTCCCTTTCTCCTCCATTTATTTTTGGCTCTTATTACAAAAAATATTCTCACTGCCCCTCTAACGAACGAAATAAGGTAATATACCCCCTCCCCTTCTCTCCCCTCACCTCAAACCAAGCACACCTTGAATTAATGAAAATACAATTAAATATGGAGAAATAAATAAATTGGTATTTTAAATTTATCAAATCATAAGTCAAAATTAAAGTATGAATGTAAGATTTTCAATTCTAATCAAATAACCAAAATGCCCTGAATTAATGGCACAAATTTCATGGATCAATAATAACATCTGTATCTATATTAACCACATCAGATTTTACATTAACAACTTTACTTTCATATTTGAAAACTTCATATCCCAAAAATTTGAGATAATTTTGAAGATACAAGTTTCAGATGTCAATAACAACATTTATATATGTATTAAGAATATCAAATTTTCCATTAACGACTTCATTTTCATGTTTCACAACTTAACTCAAGGTAATTTGATCATTTGATTAAAATTAAAAATCTCATATTCATACCTCAATTTTAACCTTTAATTTAATAAATTCGTACCATTAGTTTATCTTTTTTTTATTATACTTTTTTTTTGGAATTTTCCCAACATCTTATATTTACCTTTTTTTTATTTTTTATTCAAAGAGGCATCCCCAATCTTCAGGTCTGTGTTGCGTAGTGCGTAATTGGTTCCAGTGAGAAATAGAGATGGAAGAAGACGATTCAGTAAGCAGCATTAGGTCAAGCTCCAAAACGACGCGGGAGCTAGCATTGGAGGGCCAGAAGCATCTTGAAGACACCATCGACCACGCTTTTCAGATCCTTTCTTCCATCAACCACGAGCTCTGTAACGCCACCTCGTGGTCCAACCCCTCTCCCATTTCTCCTTCTTCTGTCTCTAATGGCGTCTTAACGGCGGATTCACCTTCTGATAACGCCGAGAATGTCGTCGGTGTTGGCGCTACTGGTGGAACTCTGGAAGATGCTCGCATTCGGTATAAGAATTCTGTGAATGCACTCCGGGCCATTCTCGCTGCTATTCCCAACGCTCAGAAGGTACCATTACGAACCCTAGTTTGCCTTTAATTAATGCTCTGTTTTTTCTGTTCTGGAAGGTACCAAGAAGGCACATTTTAATGACTTGTTAATCCTTCGGATTAATGTTCCGTTGAATTGAGTTGTTCTTTTAATCAACTGCATGAATTTGACGTCGTTCGTAGGCAGGAGATCCTGCATTACAATTCTGTGTTTTCCTCACCGAACACATTACGAACGAAAGTAATTCCATAACGATGTTAGCGGTCAAGACATTGGTCAAAATGTCTGACCTGCGTGAAATTTAGAAACCATTTAAAATTGTCTTCACAACACTGAAGCGTGAAGAATATTACTAGTATTACACAATAGAGAAGTAGGCAAGTAGTGAATGTTATGTTTTTCTGGTTAAACTAATTCTGTTGGCGTATAATAGGCTAAAGCATTTGACCCTGGCTCAGCTGCTAGCCCTTCGGAAAAAGCTGAGATTGAGAATTTGGAACAGCGAGCTTCTTGTCTGAGGAAGGTTGGTTGGGAATAGCAGTATAAATTTCAAATTCTACACGCCATCATGTTCTTTTTATTGTATGGACTTGGAATCGTCACTTTGTCCACAGGGTTTAGATGATGATTTCAAGGTTTATTGATGAAAATACCTGTATAAGTCATCTAGTCTCAAGTGAATCTAACAATGTGCTTTCAAAAATACGTTGACAATCTGTCATTATTTCTGTTTATAAATATAGGAGCTTGCCAACAAGAATATGCACCTGAAGATTCTCATGGATCAATTGCGGGATCTTATCACTGATATATCCACTTGGCAAAGTCCTTGTTCAATCTAAAGTTTGTTCAATAAATAATGCACATCTATTTTGAAGGGGGTGCATTGCAATGGAAAAGTTAGGTGGAGGGACCAGTAAGTGCTAATAGTGATTCTTGATATTTTAACTCTTGAATTCGATCAAAATTATGTTCTTAAACCACCCCCTTTGTTTTTCCACCTCTTCGAATCTAATGTTTGAGCATCGAAAGATAAGTCCTATATCTGGATATCATAGTACTAATCTCGTATATGTGGATAAGGAATATGTTAATATGCCTTCCTGGGTTCTAATTTCCAATCATGATCTGACAATTGTTGTATACTTGTGTGGCAGGGGCACACCATCTTTTCATTGGAATTCTGCATGTTGTCTGCAGGATGGATTCTGTTCTGTGCGCAAATATAGCACATGCTCAGAAATACAAGTCATTATTATGGTTTTGGCTTGAGCCACGTTCACAACCAAAAAAAAAAAAACAATATGTCCAGCAAGCACTACCTTCTGTTGAACCCCTTGTTGAGCAGAGATTGGTTACAATAATTCTCGCATGTTGAATATTGAATGGTGCATTTTTTTTTTTAGAACAATTGACTACGAATGCTGCCCATTGCCTTTATCAAAGGTTCAAAACAGAGGGAGTTCCCTATAAAGTAGAGGAGGTTCATTAATGAGTCAAGAGGGTCCTCCCACATGTCGCGTGTTCGTGTGTTTGAATGGACATTGAGAGGTGAGAGGTTTATTAATGACAACAACATTGAGAGATGAGAGGTTCATTAATGAGGCAAAATCCCTTTCAATCGAATTAGTGAATGCTGCATTGGGAAACTTAAGATCAATTAAAAAGAGTTTAAATGCGTTTTACGAGACATAAATTTTACTTACATATATTGATCTCTTATGGCGTAAAACTCTAAACACTCATCTTGATGCAACCTAGAAGTTGTTGGACCCAAAAAAAAAAAGCCTACAAGCCGGGTTGCGTCTCCAAATTTTGGTGATCGTTTGTCGCATTTCCATCTTTAAATTTTACTCTAGTGCAAACAGAACCTTTCTGTATATGGGTCAAGCATCGTTGACTGTGAGTCTGATGAAGATTACTGTAATATCTTATTCTCAATAGTCTAAGATGAGTATAAATGAGTAGTGAAATCATTCGTGGAATCAGGATTCGAACCTGGATTACCCAACTTCAGAAAACGTTCACAAATTTTCAATCTCAACTCAGGAGTTGAACCTAGAATTGAGAGTGTTTTTCAGAGGGTACAAAATTTTTTTCTAAATAATTTCACGTGCTTTACTACGTCACTAAGACTCATTGGCTTTTAATGTCAATATATCAGAGTATATGCGAGCGTTTTACCTTTAATTTAATTAGAGCGGTTCTCTTAGAGTTGTTCTCTGCTAAACTTCATTCATACATCCATATACATACATATCAAATGTATAATCATAAAATATCAAATGTTTACACTAAATACAAAAGGTAGTGCATTGCACTACAATCCACCCTTTACTTCGTAGTTCCTCCTTGCATATCTTCAGGTATTCTCTACCTGTCTAAATGGTTGGTTTGAGGAGAGTGAGATTCGAAGGAATCTCAGTAGTAAACATTATCACTATGCATGCAGATATATAGTTAATGCATGACATGCTTGCCATTTCTAAAAAAAACATGCCGATAATGACATCTACATGGTCAATGATGCAATATACTCATGGCCATCGTATAAACATAACAACATTTCAATCAATCAAGCATGTTCCACACAGTTAGGCAAAACAGTCACATAAACACAATGCACAAACATACATATCATATACATATAGTCAAGGTAAGTTCACTACCTGTAGAACTCTATGTCCTCTTTTGGTATTTTAATCTTCCAATCATTGCTTTTTCTTCTTTGTTACTTCATGACCCTATATAACCAATCACATTATTAGAGTCATGATTCAAAGCTCTATTTGCCTCTCTTGAAGTCTACTTTCAGTAAAAATCATTACTCTTCACCGTCCCAAGACAGCTTTCAGAATCATGTCCAAATGTCAAAAATCATAAATAATTCTACAAAACTCCAATTAGACTGATTCCAAATCCTAAATGAAGCTCTTTCAATTTAAATTTAAGGAAAAATAATTAGGTTTTCCTAATGTAGAAAAATTATTCTCAGAATTTCGTTGAAGACCACTGTTCCAGATTTGGTTCCAAAAACAAGGCCCAACTTTAAAAATTCACCATTAATTACAAGAAATTACAAATTGAGTAGTTCCAAATTCTATGTAACCATATTTAATTATAATTTAAGGGAAAAATACGCACATAAGCGAAATGAATTCAGAAAATTACAGAATTCCACTCGTTTGAACACTGGTTCAGAAATTCCCAGATTCACATGATCAGAGTTTGTAAAATCATAACTCCTAGCACTCTTGTCCAAAAATTACAAATTACCTATCAAATTAAATCTCTACATGTCTACTTTAAGACTGAAAAATATTATAATTTTTGGACAATTTTTACATCTTCAAACATCATGCACAACACTGACTGCCACACAAGGCAGATTTAAGCAACATGCACACATGTTTCATAATTTCCCAAATTCATATATAAGTATCCAAAATTCATGAACACTTGCATACCTACACAATTTTGCCTCCTAAAGCCAATGGAAGCATCCAAATCATCAAATTTTCACTCCTTCCCCACGAAATAGTACAGGGCAGTCCTAACGATTCTCAAAAATAGTTTGTTGTTTTCTCGTTTTCTCTTGCCTAATCACTTCCTTGTTACTCCTAATCAAATGATTAGCTATTTAAATACTCATTAGACATCATTTAGGGGAGATTTTTGCAGCATTTCCTCTAGGGTTTAATCAGCCCCAATTTACAAAATAAGCCAAAACCAACAATAACAATCATAACCAAGATAAAGGAAGCAAGTCTTGAAGTTTACCTTTGATTCTTGAGCTTTTTCTCCCAAGAAAACGTCAACCCCTCCCTCTCTTCTCTTGATATTTTTCCTTGAATCCATGGATTTATTGAAATAGAAGAGATCAGGGAGTAATTAGAAAGCTTAAACTTCAAGATTACAACTTCTTTACCTTAAATTTTGCTTGATCTTCTTCCTTCTCCAAGCTTTCCCATCTCGTTCAAGCCCTCACTCTTTCTGCGTTCTGATTCTGTTTTCACGGGAAAAAATGGCTAAAGAGATGATGAATTATTGGTTAAATGAGGTGTTAAAGTGGCTTGCCACGTGTCATCTTCTGATTGGCCCAAAATTCTAATTTTCGCATATAGTATTAAATCTGGCAGAATTTTCATTAAACTTTGAAAATTCATATCTAATTGTAAAAATGTCCAATTGGAGTGATTCCAAAGGCTATACGACCCTCATTGAGTCTAGTTTTAAGAAAAAATATATCATTTGGCCAATTGGAAGGTCACTCTTCCAAGAATTTTAATCTTTGAATGTTGTCCCAGAAAATAATTAATTTCACTGGGCTAACTTTAAAAATTCATTTCTCTTTGTGTACAACTCCAAATGACTTATATGACCTATCAAATTAAAGCTTGATAAGTCTACTTTCATTCTGGAAAGTTTCATAATTTTTGGATATCATTTTCCCCTTGAAATCTGCCACATCGGGAATTTCACCGATAGCAACAATACTTTGTATTCCACTTTACTATATTATGTATGACTTCTAATCACTTTATTTTATTATTCCCCGAGCTCTTTAATACCCCCAAGGATATAAAAAAATTTTAAGGAATTTAAACATGTCTCATAGGAACATTTGCTAAACCGGAGCTTAGCAGTCCACTTGATCCAGGCTTAATCTCAAGTCTTTTGTCTCAAAATTCGAGATATTAAGTTTTCTTACGTAATGATGGCCAAAGATGGATGACACATGGCCAAAGATGGATGACACACTTTCCTTGCGAATTTCTTCAGCCAAAAAGACTATAAAGTACCATTAACGAAATAGGAAAAGACAGAGTAAAAGTGATTGCTAATTTGCAACAATCACTTGAGTTTTTTATTTTTCCTTTTCCTCTTTCAATTGTAAAAGAGCAGAATTTCAGCACTGCACACTTCCATCTATAGCTTTCAAGTATCTACCCTAAAATGACTACTTAAGTCACATGACACATCCTTAACTAGGTACAAAGGTAGGCACAAACCACACCAAAACAATATATTATAGGTTAAGTTGCAATTTTAACTACAAAGCTTTTCACTTTGAGCATTTAGCACAATTAAGTTTTGAATGTATAAAAGTAGACACAATCTCTTAAAAACATAACAATTTTGATAATTTTGTTAAATCAGCCTAAACATTTGTCTCTTTTTTATGTGAGACCCACTTGTTCTCACACTCACTTTACAACGAACGTTTGGATCAATTTAATGGAATTATTAAAATTGCATCATTTTTAAAAGATTATATCTATTTTTGCATCCTTTAAAACTTAATTGTGCCAAATGATCCTGTCGTTTCTATAATTGCATATTAACCTTGTATTATTCTTTTTCCTTTTAATTGTGAGGTGAAGATCTGGTAGTGAGGGATGATCTCATATCTACAATAGCAGACTCATCTGCCCCAAGCTTGATGGCCTCTTTGCTGGCTCTTATGAATCTTGAAACAGCCCCTTTCACATAATCATGAGCTTCCTTTACACTCATCTTCTTGCTCATTTCATCTGGGAAACTGCTCAAGAAGTGGTCCCCATTTAGAACGGCAGCCAATTGGACTAACTCGCTCTGAAACTCTGATAACCCACCATTTTCTTTTGCTTCACTGCTCCTCAGAGGAGTGACTTCTGGCAAAGTTTCTGCAACACAAAAATTCAAAGTTTTTTTTTATCAGTTTATTCACCTGTCACTATGCGGGAGATATGATCACAATAATGGTGACTGTCTAACCAATAATTCGCCTCTCACATCATTCAGTCAAAGGTGATGCGTCTTTCGGTCTTTGTTCCCACTTCTTGCTTGCAATAGCTTACAGGTTACATATTCCTTTGTTAATTTAGGATTTACATTCACTTACATGTTTCTAGAATCTAGAAATTTAGTGTTTGGGTGCTTAAAAAGCATTTTTCCACTGATCGAGATAAAAGTCATTTAACATATTTATCTTGAACCCCGTAAAAACATTTCTAGAAAGTTAAACAGTAGTTGGGTGCAATTTCAGGTATTTATTATCTAATTCTCCTAATAAATATATGAAAATTGGAAATGTACTATGTATTTATTAAACGTAAATGTTTTTAACACAATTGACAAGGAAATGAATACCCGGGCAATCCGTTCTGGGTGAGGTTAACTCTGAAACAACACTCTCGAAAGTACCAGCCCATGCATCTCTGTGGGTTAAGAAATTAGAGGAAAGGTTGAACATCTTCTTAATGGTGGCAGGTATAGAAGAGTGCTCAAACTCTGAGTTTTGAGCTGGTCCTTTGGGGCCACTTACAACTGAAACAACAGACCAAATCAATAAGTCTACAAGCTAAAAACCAACAAGAAACACAGCTTAACTGAAGCTAAACAAGCAAAACACATCAACCTCAAGATTAGATCATGCATGACCATTATGAGTTGTTTACTTAACCTAGCATTCTCAATTCCATTATGGTGTAGATTGTAGAACATTGTTTGAGCTTACCAGTTCCCTTCTTAATCCAAGGTGAGACCATAATAGTGGGCACGCGAACACCTAACCGATCAAACTTGAAGAAAAATGGAGCAGGTCCTGTGTTCCCATCTGGACTAGGAATATTGACAAAAGGAGTCTCTACATGATCATAAAACCCACCATGTTCATCATATGTAATCACCAGAAGAGTCTCATTCCATTGAGGGCTTGCTCTCAGAGTCTCATACACCTCCTTCACTAGCTTCTGTCCATTTGCAACATCATGAGATGGATGATCATCATTTGCAGGGAAGCCTATCAGATCAAAGTACCTAGGCTCAATCACTGTCAAGGGAGGAAGCTTCCCGTTTCTAGCGTCTCTCTTGAACTTCAGATCATACTGATGAAACTTGAATATGTATTTCAATTTCCTTAGATTTCTATAGAACAGGGTTGTGGGAATGTTCTGGAAATATATCCCAAAGTCTATGTCATTCTCATGGAGAGAATCAAATATGCTTTTCTGAGGATACCCTTTCGCTAATTGCTTAGCAATATGGCTTACTGAACCATGAGAAGTAGCAGAGTACGCAAAAAGCCTATTTGGCTGTGTAGGGCCCGGAATTGAAGAAAACCACCTATCAAATACAGCAAATTCTCGAACTAAAGCAGTATAAACAGGCACAGATTCAGGTCTAAAGCCTTTCATTACAGTCTCAGAGAGGTTTTCAGACATAGATAATGCTTGTTCCACAAATCCAGTCATGGAAGGAAAAGAAGCAGACCCAAATACCTGTTGTGCCACATCTTCAAACGAATGGCCCGGATCCAGATCCACGAACTGCGCATCATCCGTGAAGCAAATTGATACGGGTTTCGAACTGTTTGTGGAAACCGGGTTGCATTCTTCGCCCGTAACCCCATTGATCAATGAATTGATGGCTTTCTTCATCCATCCCAGCATGTGATCGAACGAGCGATTCTCCATAACCAAAACTACAATAGTTTTGATGGGTTGTTGCTTCTGTGAGGAAGTCGGTGGAAGCAGACATAGCAGAGTGAGAAGGAGAAAGAAGACGGAACAAAATGGGTGAAGTAATCCGGGTTTGGTACCTCCCATTGTGCCTCGAAATGATGATTTTGAGAATTGGGTTTTTCTGGGTTCTGGTTTTCAGTTAACACCAGTGAGGGAGGAAGAAATGGAATGCGAGGTGAATACAGATACAGTGCAAAGTTTTATCGCTGGAGCAAGATTTGTCCTTAGTGGGTGTGATGTAGAGAATAGAGAATAGAAGCTTCTGGATTTGCGCGTTACTGCGTGTACTACCTTCAATGGAGGCTGCAGATAAGGAGAAGAAATGAATGAAGTGAGAACGGAAAGTAATCTTTTGGTGGGTATTTATGTTGATAGCTCACGTACTCCATTGTCGAACACCTTGGTTTTTTTTATCCCGGGGTTTAATAATACTCAGTGATTTGTTGGACCATACTGTGAGGGTAAAACAATCGAACTCTGTTTTTAGCTCTACGTGTTTATTTGTATTGCAATCATTTAAAAAGCTTGACAAGGGATGTGGAAGAAAGATGTTAAGGATTTGCCAATGTGGACGAGTCTTGTGGGCCCGGTGAATATGCAGAAAGGCATGCATGTGAAACTTGGAATTATTTTATTTTTCACGTGAACCTTTTGGGTATGATTTTGACGGATTTGCTAATCAGGGGTTTTATACATTCCTATGGATTTGATTAAATGATAATTATAATTACCGTTTTTTTTATTATCCACCCCTACTAGTAACTCACTAATTTGCCGAAATATGTGCCCCACAGTGAGGGAAACCTCTCCGCCTTCAAATAATTATCATAATTATCGAAGTTACCTACCTAAAACTTAAACACGAAATCACTATAATGCATGTTTGAGATCATTTTTAAAGAGTTTTTAAGTATTTTTTATGTAAATCAAGATAAAACTCATCTCACATACTTATTTCATATATCATAAATCTTGATTAAAAAACTATTTTTAAAAATTTCAATCGCTATTTCAAACAAGCCCATATATATTTAAGGAGACCTAACTGACAATGATTACATTTATTATTATTTATTTTATTTTGATCTTATTTAGAATTATTTATTTAATTTTGCTGGATCATTAACAGCATACAACCTTGATCTTATTTTTACTCTAACAAAGTGAATCCTATACTGTTAAAAATAAGTGAATTCTATATTAAAG
The DNA here is from genome assembly GCA_037074505.1 of Albizia julibrissin. NCBI lineage: Eukaryota > Viridiplantae > Streptophyta > Magnoliopsida > Fabales > Fabaceae > Albizia > Albizia julibrissin. Next base: position 50,201,102 of record CM073482.1, on the reverse strand, counting down.
TCCAAGGGAGTTTTTCCATTGGGTTATACTCTTTCGGTCCTTAATATAAGACATATTTACTTAATTTGATTAAATTAAAAAAAATTGTTAAATTAGTTAATATGACATATTTTCTAAAACACTCTAAACATCTTCCTTAATCATTCTCTCTCCTTAATTATTATTGAGAGAACAAATAGGATTAATTAAAAAAATCAATAAGTATATAAATTATGTGTTATATTTAAAACTAATTTCAACTCTGTTGGCCTCTAATTAGGACTAGTATGAGAGAAACTTCGACCTGAACAGATATGGACTGAGTCGGTAATTAAAAAAAGGAACAGAAATCGACTAAAGCCCAAATTTGGGCTCAAGGCCCGTACATGAGACTGACCCAATTTGTCCCCAAAATAAAAAATGCAGAATTTCAAGAGAGATACTTGCTCAGTACAAGTTCGTCCCTTCCGATCATGTGCACGTGGCATATACTGGAACTCTTGGTCCTGCCAGGAGCTTCAACTAAAAGGATAATCATCATATATAAATAATCAATGTTAATCACCTCGAAAACTGATCAAATGATTCTTTAAGAACCCACAACGTCCTCTTGATGGTTGTTTACTTATTACTTGCACACAATCCCCAGTATCCCTTTATTTCCACAATATACAAAACATCCAAGGATGATGCATCCCAGACGGCGCAATAACCAGGACCGGAATGAAATAATGACAAATATATTTGGAATTTTCACTTATAAATGCATGCACTCGTACAAAAATTTAGCACATACAGACTGGCAAGGGCAAAGACTGCACCGCACCGGCGTTCCCAGTGGACTTCAGTTTGATCTCTACTGGTACACAAATCCAGATTCTGTTCTGCTACTCTCATTCTCATGAAGCACGCTTCAAGTATGTTAACAAGCCTAAGCCGGCAACAATGGCAGCTCCAGCTGCAACAGCGCTGTATGCTGAAGCCCATGCATCTGATCTTTTAGCGTAATCCAAGCTTCCCGAACCAGAACCCTTCCTACGACCAGTTGTTCCTGAGTAGTCTAAATGCAATTTCAATCCCTGCAACATTTTATCTTTCCAGAGTCAACACACCATTTCAACGTCCGGTTCGCTTCTTTCTTTCTTTTTTTGTGTTTTTTTTCCCCGGCGCTTGTGAATCTTTCTTGGTTTGGTCAAAATCAAAGCATCCATTGGAACAACAATCCAATACAAAACTTAGACAGCAATCAGATCCAGCCATACCTTCATACCAGTCGACCTTGCATGGTCAACAGCTGCAGCAAGATCACCATCCGAAGCCAATATAACTTTGTCATGATCTTCATCTTCATACTGCGAACAAAAATGTAACCGGCTAGCATCAGGGGAAAAGGAAAACATATTGGCCCAACCTTGCTATAGTAAATACTACATCTTGAAAGGTTGAAAGATACCAAAATTTGGGGCAGATTGCTCGGGTCAATTTCATTACCAACTCTCTGAATGATGGCAGTTATAACCTCTGTCAAATTCCGAGTATCTGAACTTGCAAGCAACCATGTAAAGTTAATCAAACAATAATTACTTGCACAATCAAACAAGAAAATACAAGAGCAGGCAGATTACATCAGTCAGGTCTTTGCGTTATTAACAAAAATCAAAAGCGGATCTTACTTACTACAACAGCACTGTCCTAGCATTAGTGAATTACTAAAGTCAGAACTACAAACATCACATGAAATATAGATTTATGCATCAATTTAACAGGGAAATGTCATTAAGTCATATTCAAGAAAGAGTGAGACTCATGAAAGAACCACAGGGAACAAAACAAACAAACAAAAGGTTGAAACCACCATCCAAATGCTGTCAAAAATAACAGGACGACCTCACTTAAATTCAAAGCTCTAATTTTTAACACAATATTGCATACCACAAGTGAATCGATGCATTCGTCCCTTCTTATCTTGTATTTTGAAGGAAAACGTATTTGTCATGCTTGATGAAAGATAAGGAAGAGACTTTGCAGTATCTCCTCCCTCTGATGGCAATTTCAAGGAACCATCACTGGCACATATAAAATGTGTGAGTAATAACTAACAAGTGCATTAAAAAATTGGAATGTAGCACTACCAATGCATATATAACCTTCTGGTCTCATCGTCATCATCATTCGGAGTTAACGCCATGGTTGAATCCCAAAACTTTTGCATCAGAGAGCTTGCAGCTTCAGTGTTAAAGCTGCCACTATTTCCAACCTGCTTAAAAAGTAAAACGAAACATAGTTTCATATCATAGCATAACAGAAATATAAAACCAAGAATAAGTTTGGTGACATAAAGGGAAACTTGATCAGAAAAACAAAGACAGCCTGATATTTTAAGGGGAAGTTGAAGTTTTTACAGTACATCACAAAAGCTAATGAGGAAAAAGTTATCACGTCACTATAGTGATTAATTACCGAAAAGAAAGTGACAAGTCAATGTTATTTAGGAAGAAGATTTTTTCTCTACATGTTCACTAATACTAGAGTTTGAAAATTATTTGAAATTTAGGAAAAAAGAAAACTTTGTATAACATTAAGTAAAATGGAACACACACACACACACTGATCGATTAGCCTGGAAAACAAATGCAAGAAAAATTGATCACAGCCTTGTGTGTACGGTGTGCACATGTGCAAATCAGCTCATCTAAATTCAAGCAACTTGTATTCCAAGGAGACTAAAAAGGTATCACTGGACATCACAGTCTAACGTAACACACCTGACTTGCTGTTGTCACAGCAACATGAGTAACATGAATCACATCAACTACAGAAACTACATTGCCATCTGTTTCAACAAGCCAAATCAGAATAAATGCTCATGAAAAACGGTCTTTAACACTTTAGCGAAAGAAAAACCCACTTGAGCATCACATATATCATTATGGTACCTCTATCAACCACAGGAAGATGTAAAAATTTTCCATCATGCATAGTATGAAGTGCATCAACAATTGGAGTATCAATTGTTGCACATTCTGGATTGGGAGTCATGACCTGCAGGGTATATTGAATGATAGTTAGGGGAAAAAAAGGAAAGAAAAGAAAAGGAAAATGAGAAGGGTTAACTTAAGAGACCACTCTTTTCTTCAAGTACATGAGAAGAGTGATGTGGTTGTACATATATTATCATATTTATACATATGGCAAAATCTAATAATGGTTAAAGCAGAAATGAAAGGAAGAAATACCTTCTCAACAAGAGTTGACTCTGGTTGAAGATTTTGTGAAATTACCCGCATCAAAATATCCTTTGAACTGAAATACCAAAGCGTTTAATTAACAAAATGACCGATAAATTACCATAAAAGCATATTATTCTAAAATTCCACAGGTGTTAAAAGTCAAAATATAGCCCATCATAAATAAGAGGGTAAAATTTTAAGGGCCTAAAAATTACGTAAGAATGCCACGAGATTTTCCATCAACTGTCACAATTGCACAGCTTGCACGAAGTTCAAGCATCTTCTTTGTTGTTGTCAAAACTGATTCTGTTGGTGAAACTGTTACAATCCTGAAAAGTTCATGAGCCTGTTAAAAGAACCAGGACAGTAGTTGCAAGCATGCAAACAGGTAATCCTTCTTCAATCTAAACAGAGAAAGTATTACCTACTTTGAATTCTCAGAAATGATTGTAGACAAAGAGGGCTTGAACATCCGCTCCCGAAGAGTCTCAATGAATGTGTTAGGGCCTACACAATAACCAAAGATTAAACTCAGCTACTGAGAAGTGAGAACCTAAGTACGATCAAGATTTATCCAATAATTCCCTGATCAGAAACCAAAAAGTAAAACGGGGAATGTTGAACAAACCAGAAGCAGATGTCCCCCAATGTTTTTCAACACCTTCAACAGCAGCAGCAATGGCATTTCCTTTCTCAGCTGCCCTTTCCATGCGAGCAATAGCATCAAATAAACACTTCGCTATGTCAAGCAAGGCAACAACTTCTCCATTATCCACCACTGGTAAATGTCTGAATTTCCCTGCAAACAAGATCAGCTATCAGATCTGTATTCTCAAATAGCAACAATCATGAAAAGGTGTGTGCACCTCCCCGCACAATACCAACCTTGTACCATCTTCTGGAGGGCTTCCACAGCAAGGGTATCAGAAAGGACAAAAATTGGATTTCTTGTCATAACCTTTGAAACAGGTGTCTCTTCAAGATTAAGCTCACAAGCAATAACTCTTGTTGCTATATCCTTTAATCACAAAATAAGTTAGACACTAATATTTGTTAGACTACAAAACCAGGTGCAAAATCAAAGATAAATATGACTCATACCTTGTCTGTAAGTATTCCACAAAGCAACGCATTAGAGTCAGTTAACAACAGAGCATCAACTCGGCGACTAGCCATCCGACGGCAAGCTTCAGACACAGTAGTTGTGTCAGGTACTGTCAAGGCCTTAGACAATCGTAATGATTTCACTGTACGCTCTCCCGTTAATCTGATTATCAAAGTCCAAACGGTAGGAGGTGTTATACAGTGATTTGAATTAATAAAGTCAAACTAATTAATGAGACAAGGCAATATAAAGTCCAAACGGGGGGAGATGTTATACAGTGATTTGAAAAGACTCATATTGGCAATTATGGCACCTGCCAACCTGAATATCTGTTTCTAATAAGCGCAAAGGGACATGCGAAAACTTAAAAAAAGCCAATGATCAAGACGACGGATAATATCATATTTAAGAACATAAATATATCTCGAAGAAAATTTTCACTTTAAAAACGTCTGTATAGTTTTAAAAACATTATTCAGACGATATTGACGATGAAAAATTCTGACTATCCGATGCATAACTCACCAAACAAGAGATAAGGCAGGGAAGTTAACAGAAATCAACTTTAAAGAGAACAGAGAATATTGAACAACGAGTCGAGGACCATCTCTTTGCGAAACCATAATCATAAAATAAGGAACCAAAATTAATTTTTTTAGCAAAAATGTTAGGGAACTGAAAATAATATAGCAACTCAAGAACATACGGCGGGCGTGAAGAGGATAGAGATTTCCGAGAATTAGACTCAGACGCTCCATTCTGAGAGGATATTTTCCTCCCCTGCACTGCTGAAAAACTCCTTCGGGAAGAACTGCTTTGACTAGCCATCTGCAACGCAACCGGCCCGATTCCTGCAACCATATCACCATCAAAATACATAAACGAATTTCAAATTAGATGGAGAAAAAATATCGCACTGGGGAAAAATCGAATTTATTTTCTCAAAATAAAAGAAAAATTACTCCCCGTGTCGAAAGTTATTTATCCATTTTCGAACGCTTCCATCCAATTCAAAGGTAGCCATGTCGCAAAATAGAGATAACACGAGAGGAAGAAACTCACCAAAAACTATAATCCTCAGCTTATGTATCGAGAACGGAATAACAAAACAACAGAGAATACAGCAGAATCCCGAGAGAAGTAAATTCAAAAACTGTCAATGAAGATTCCGAGCTAGAAAGTGGGGGAAGTCAAGCGAAAATGGAGAGGGGGAGAGAGGTGACGGATAGGGGTGAATCAGGGAATCGGAAAAATGGCTCTCGGGAACCTCGTCGGCAAAAGATTCCCGGAGAAACACACCGGCGGGGAAGCGAGCGGGAAGAGAATGGGGAGAAGAAAGAAAGTAACCCTACAAAATGGGGAATTGAGAAAGGAGAAAATGAATCCGAGTAAATGGGAGGAATATTAGGACGACACGTCAGCAATTCGCCCTCTAAAGAAGAAAAGTACTCCGACTCCAAAGTTCAAACCATATCAGGTGCACTTAACCTACTTACTACTGCAACCTGTCCCTTTTATAATATGGCTCTTAATACTTAATATAAAAAAATATCATAATCATCCTCTTTATTTCTTTCATTCCCTCTCTTTCTTTATTATTGTGAAGAAAACATCAATAGAGATAAAACAAACAAAAAATTGATAAATATAATAAAAATTTATTATATTTATGATCAAAATCAACTTTCTAAACATGTCTTATGTCAAAGACAAGAGGAAATATAAGGAATAAATCCACTTTTCTGAAATTTGAAACCAATTTTTTTTATTTTTAATCCTCATTAAATATGTGACACTTATTATCTCTCTATAATAAATTTTCACATATTATCTCTCATACATACTTTTTTTAAACATGGGTGTAAACCAAGGTTCTGAAATTCGAACCGGTCATTGAACTGGTCGGGGTACTGGGTCAATGGTTAGTAGGTCATATCGGAGTCAAACCGGAGCTAAACTGGGGTCAAACCAGTGAGAAATTGAATATTTTAGGCTTATTAATATGAAATTCTAAAGAAAAATTAAAAAAAATTAATTTTTTAAAAATAAATAAATAAATAAATAAAGTACCAAACCGGGTCGATCACCGGACCGGACCGGTTTGGTGGCCGGTTCCCGAGCCAGACCGGCCGGTCTGGGTTCCAAAACATTGGTGTAAACGGAAAGAATGGTACAAAAGACACACATTTATTTCTTTAAACTAACATTTTGAATAATGTGATTTAGGTAATTGTTCCTTATAAAAAAATATTAAATTAATTAATCATCTTTGACAGATCCTTGCAAAATACAATGCTCGAGTTTTTATTTTAAAAAGATAAAAAATATATAATTTGAACTCTTGAATTTTGAAATATCAAATCAGTTAATTCCTACTAAAATAAATTATCAGTTATTATACTCTTATATAGTCAATACCTATATTTTTATAAGTAATACAACTAATTTATTATTTTACAGTTCAAATGGTATTTTCTTTTTTTTTTCTTTTCCCTGAATCATTTTATATTACAGTGTGATTATAAAGTTTTAATAGATAGAAAATGTATGGAAAAAAGTAATAAAATTATTTAAAAAATTTTAATCAAAGGAGGATAAGAGAAAAAAATGTATTTACAACAGCAACAAATCATGTTTCACTAGGGAAGTCAGGTATATGAGTTGCATAATTTCACTGTACTCCATTGATGAGAATACATGTTTATAAGCATAGAATAAATGCTTATAGGCACAATAATTTATTGCTTGTTTGGGATTACTTTTGGGATTCCCAAAAATACTTATTTACGTAAGTCGAGACAAAACTCCTCTTACATACTTACCTTGTATATCATAAATCTTGATTAAAATGCTATTTTTGAAGATTCCAATAGTTATAATAAACAAGTAATGGTTTGAAGCTTTTGAAATAACTTAAACTATTCAAATGACTTTTTTTTTAGAATTCTAAAAAAATACCATTTAAACTTCAAAATCTCAAATAGGTGATTTAACAATAAAATGATTTGTTAATTGCATTACCATTCTTGTTAATCCCATTACCGAACTTGTTAACGGGATTTTGAAATTTAAATGGTATTTTTTTGACATTCTCCCTTTTTTTTTATAATTTAATGGTGAAACATGAAATGTGCTGTAAAGCTACAAAATAAAAAATAGGCCCATGCTAGAATTGGAGACCACTTAAAGCACCAAGGAATTAATTCAACATGTTATTAAAGTTGTTATGCCCAATAAACATTTTAAACCATGTTTAAAATAATGAATTTGCAAATACTACCTCCAGTTTTAAATATAAGACTCAATTTATTGTTTTAGAAAAATTAAAAAAATTAAATAAATCAATTTAAAATATGTATATCTATCGTTTTTTTTTCAAACTAATTTGATAGACTTATAAATGGATATATAATCTAATGATACACTACGTATATTATGACTAAGTAATTTATTTAACTTCTTTAAAAAAAATCAACTAAATATTATATTTATGACAGTTAATTAAATTAGAGTTATCTCTGGTAAAAAAAAAAATAGAGTTATCCAATAAAAGAGGGAGTCTCACTAGTTTTGGATTTGGGAGTGAGGATGAGCATCCACACAAGGAATGGATGGCTGAAATTTGCAATGAGCTAAGAGCCGCATGAAAGGATACCTCCCCATCTCCCAATATCACGTTTGCAAATGGCAAGGGTTGTGAGAATTTATCTTTTTTATTACGGGGAAAATCGGTAAAAAGTCTTAGTCTCAAATTTTTATTAGGGAAAATGATCTGAATTCGAGTACCTTTTTGTATATGAAACCTGGCAGAATATCAGTGTTTTATGTGTATTATTAATTATGTATTATTAATTCGCTTCGTTCCAGATTTATCTTCTTTACGTAACGGCTTTTGTTTGTGGAGATAAACAGATTGGATATTAGTGTATGCAATTGAGCTCATAACTAAATTATACAATATGTAGATAGTTGCGTGTCTTTTTTTATTTTTTTTTTTGCTGTCACCTTAATTTTGTTTTTGGTCTTATCTGCCATTGGTTTGTTCTGTACGTGTTAGATGACGAAGGCTTACCATATATATATATATATATATATATATATATATATATATATATATACACACACACACTATTCGATCGAATAATTAAAAGATATATTTATTTAATATGATTAGATTAAAAAAATTAATTTATTTATTTTTATCGATATTTAATATAACAAATTTTTATCTAATTTAATTATATTATTTAAATTAATTAATATGACACGTACTTCATAAAATACTATAGTCGTTTTTCCTAATTTTCTCGTTCTCTCTCTTTTTTTATTATAGTAGAGAAAACATCAATATGAGTATATTAGAAAAATATTGATAAATATAAAAATCACATATTATATTTAGAATCAAGATCAACTCTTCAAACATGTCTTATATTAAGAACCAGGGGGAGTAGTTAATATGACATATATTTTTTAAAACATTATCGTTTATCTTCCATAATTCTTTCATTCCCTCTTCTCGTTGGTTATTGTTTGTGTGATAGATATAAAAAAATATATCTTATATTTAAAATAAAGATAAATTTCTTAAATAAGTATTATATTACTTACAGGAAGGAGTACTATATTTTATTTGTACATTGGTGAGTAAGGGAAAAGGTATAAAAGGACATAACAGAACAAAGTAGAAGGCCTAGTTGGAGAGAAGACCATATCAAAGCTGGGCCTTGCGACAGAGTGTGGACAAATTGAAAGCATTAAGCTAACTTGAAAACATTGAGGTGGAGAACTACGAGACAGCGAAACACAGACACAAGTGGCCAGGCCCAGTTAGCTTAGAGAAGGATCTCCTGCCATCCCTCCCAATGGAAAGTAAAAAATAGACCATTGTCAATAAATATTGGTATACTTGGTAAAAGGGTTAACTCATAATTATAAGGTTGTAAGTTTAAATCTCATCGATGTGAGAATCTTATTAGTGGGTGATTTATAAATACTATGTAAGCATTCCTTAAGTTTAGAAACATACCCTAATCCTAATAAAGCTACAGCCCCTGCCACCGAAAAAAAACAGAAAGAAAGTGAACAGACACTGTCCTGAGCAAACCGACTTCAGTATTTTATTTAAAAAGAAAAAACAGACACTTTCTATTTGATGGACTTTGTCTTCATCGTATGTGTGTCAGTGTGTGTTTTCCTTGTAAGAGACAAGGAATTGCTTGCAAGGGAGCAAAGCTTTTGTTGCTTTTTTGAAAATTGTTCCTTTCTTTCAAGTATCACATTTTTATGCAGATGACCCAAGCAATCAATTAATAGAAGCATCTTATTTTGGTTATCATCTGTCTTCCTCTTTCACTTGTAATTCTTTTGGCTCAAGTGCCATGTGCCTCTCCCTTAGGAAGAAATCCGCTAATATAACATGTGTGCTTTTCGTTTGACCATATCAGAAAGGAATTAACACACACATATAAATATATATATATCACTCAAAAATGTGAAAATTGTCAAATTTCAAGTGTTTACTTGTGGATTATTGTCAACAAGCAACATAATCAAATTTTCATCACTTTTAAGAATTTATAAGGAGCAATTAAATAAATACATTACTAAAATTAAATAGTACACATGACATTAAAATTATTGATGTGAAAAACCCTTCAATGTAAGGATAAAAATCACGGCTCCTCCAAACCAATAAAAATTAATTCTATTGTAATCAAAATAAGGTGTAAAAGCACTAAATTTATAATAAAGAATAAAGAAATATATTCATATTAACTTTAGCTAGTAACACGCAAATAAACTTTAAATATCAGATATTTCTCTATATAAAATAGAACTCAAACCTAAATTTACTAACGCATAATCACAAGTTAACTATATATACACTTAGACTCCTACAATTTTAAATAATGTGAGACTTTTTCTATTGATGCACCCGCACAAGCCACAACATCCAGCACTCACTTTCAAAGCTCATCGTCTTATCATAATTTCATTCAAAAATGAAACAAAATTATCAGATAAACTTATGAAGTGAAGATTATATCATGATAAGTTTAACCAAAAAAGGATATAAAAAAAACAGTAGAGGCATCTGAATCGGCACAGAGGGATTGGAGGGGAGGTGTTTGGTGGGGAATGATGATTGGTATGAAGAACAAGTAGGCACTAAACGGTCAATTTTGTAATGTAATGCAGTCAATGGTCATAAGTCATTACTTAAAGGGCAAGGCATTCTTTAAGTCTTATTGTAGACCCCACAATTTGGTGGGTCGGTACCTACGGGCCCAAAGGCCCAAGCCAAGAGCCTCCCGCCAACTCACAAAGTCAATCGTACTATTAATTTCAAATTTCTTGTCTCACACAATTTAATATTCACTACGTGTAATGCCTAAACTCCCTAGGATAACATAAAATAATAAGATAGATGAAAAAAAAACATAAAATAATAAGATCAAAATTTGATTGAAAAATATCAAAATATTCCTCTTTTTATGAAAGTTCTAAAATCTGGACCGATCATTGAATCGGACGGGGTACTGGTTCAAGGATCAGTGGATCAGATTGTAATCAAACTGGAGTTAAATCGGGGTCAAACCGGTGATAAATTGAATATTTTAAGCTTATTAATATAACATTCTAAGAAAAAATTTAAAAAAATTATTTTTTTAAAATAAAAATAAAAAAGGTACCGAATCGGGCTCGGTTTGGGTGGCGGGTTCCCGAGATGGACCAGTCAGTCCAGTACGAGTTCCAAAACATGGTTTTTTATAAATAAAAAAAACAAGAGAGGATATTGTTAAATAATGGTAATAGGGATAATATATTAAACCTAATTAATTTGCATACATCACTTTTTGGAATACTTTTCCAGCAGCACTCAGTATTTTAAAATAATATTTTCACTAAAAATACTTTAAAATACTGAATGCTATTGGAAAAATACTTTAGGGTGCACCAATACAGAATTAGTCCAACGATATAAGGTCCCGCTAAATCTCATCAGGTCTTGAATTCAAGTTCCAAACGAGACACCTGAGATTAGAGGGGTAGCCATGAACCCCAAACCAGATATTGGAATATAATATAAAAAAAATATTTTAAGATACTAAATACAATAAAATTACTTTAGGACATTGAATGTTATTGAAAAAAAAAACTTGATAAATGCAACCTAACCTTAATTAAATAAAGAAGTATATTAGTTTGCACTTAGTTCTCCGTGTTCTTTTTTTATGCTGAAAAAAAAAATCAGTGTGTGGGAAATAATGTTGGTGACATTGCAACATATTGAGAAGCCTTGTGAGACTCCACAAATGTGAATAAAGGCACATCATTGGGCAGTTGGCTCTTATGCGTTAAACTTTTTAAGTAGTGAGGGATTAGGACATGGTCTTAAAAAGCAGCTCAAGTGGTATTATTGTTATTAAAATATGAAAAAAAAAGGGATTGGCCACCATGCATATCCGTTTGAAGTTGTTGGGAGGAAGAAAGTGAGTGTGAGCATGAAGTAGAGAGTTGAGCAATAATTGTGAATTTACCTTTATCTGGCTTGGAAGCATTAATACTAAGAAAAGAGAAATGAACCTGAATCTGAATGTGGGGCTGAAATAGTTGTGATGGAAAATATAAGGAATAAGAAATGAAATATAGACTTGGACGTCTCAACCATTGTAACCTTCAGCAGACAGATTTTCCTCTATAAATTGCCTCTGCTTTCTTCATTGGGACACTAAGCCCTACTTGAAGCTCCATTGTATTCTTCAACACATAATAATCCTTCATCAGATAGCTAGCTAGGGCAACACAGAGACAGAAAGGCGAAGAAGGAAGCAACACAGAATTCTTCTGTATTAGAGGTAGCCATTAATATTATTTTCTATACAGTGTTGTGTTCATAGTAATGAATGAATCATTGAATTGGTTGGTTTTGGGGAGAAGATGGCGATGTTGGGACGGCTCAATCAAATAAAATCTCCCAAGGGTTGGGTCCTTTAATCTGATTGAGCCGTGCCAATATCGAGCCAAAGTTTTTGTACTCTCTTTTTCCAACTCAAATTTTCATCACACAAATAGTTGGCTTGCACTTCACGTGACAAAACATTTTCACATATATACTTTCTGCAAGGCAAAATCACATAAAACAGTTGGTTAATCCAAACATCTTGAGTTCTCAGCATTGCTGATATTATGTTGCATTCTTATTACTCCCATATAGTTTTATTTGTAAGGCATATAAGATTTTTTTTCCTATCTATGTATCACTCGGATCGTATTTATAAGTCCGAATTAATTATATAATTCTTACATACTAAATAAAGTTAGTTAACTTAATAAATATGAACTAAATTGATAAATTTTTCTAATTTTTTTCTCATTTATTAATGGGTATTTTCACCTCTTTCTTTTTTCTTTACCTTTAATAAAGGTAAAATTATAACACTCATTTATTATTCTGGAATTAGACTTATAATAAGGGTCAGAGTTTTTTTCTAAACTGAACATATAATTAGGATCAGAGTGGTAAGTCACATCAATAAGTTTTTTAAATAAATATATAATTTTACACTTGCTTTATTATTGGGTAGAATTTATTCTCATGCAATATGGTGTATATTAAATAAAGGTAAAATTGAAAAGTTGTTAAATTTCAAAGCATAATTAATTAATGAATTTTATCAAGGTCAACAAATTAATGAATTTTATGAATTTTCTTGATTACGGTGGCACATGTTAAAAGTGACTAATCAATAAGATCAAAAGAGTAAGATAATTTTTTTTTTTTTGCCTGCAAGATAATCCCATATTGCAGTATTAATTTCTTCATCAAATATAAATTGAAATATATTTCTCCCGATCACTTTAATGACATTGAGGAAGTTGTGAAATTAGTTAATTGTTAAATGAGTTACAGATGCCAGGTCAAAAAAAAATGAGTTACAGATGTTTCATTAAATTTTGTGGAAACAATAATAATTCCATTAAGAACGGATTGGTAGTTCTTATAATAAATTTTACTAGAGGGAGTATTATGTTTTCACTATCTTTTTCAAACAGTGGTGGTCACTTTCATATAACTTTTTTTAACAAGACATAAGAGAGCTATTTATCATCTCTAAATTTATTTTTTTTTTCATTTTATTCTTTGTTATAGAGTATGTTAGCTTTACAAGCGATGCAAATAACCGATGAAAATTCGTTAAAATAAGGTTGAAATTAATAATATCTACCGCTCGTTACCTGGTGAATTATTTTTGATGATGATAAAGGCATTGGCAGGTATTTCGGTTTGAGATTATTCTTGGAGAATCTTGTTTTATTGTCATCCACGAGATTAATCTAATGGAACCTTGCCAAATCATTCCACAAATAGTGATCGAAAAGTTGGTAGAGATTAGGTTACAGTACAGATGTTTTATCATAGGGGAAGAGCCTTTCTTCTACGCATTCTTATGGAATATATATATATTTATATATATCAGATAAAACTAAAGTGTTGTATCACTGTATAGAAAATTACTAGTATTGTTTTCTTATAATAATATATAATGCTCAATCATAGTACGTTCAATTTATTATTGGCGTTGCGTGCACCCATTTGTATTCTTTTTTCCCCCCAAAAATAAATACAACAATGAGCCTCATCTAGGTCCTATTATAGCTATGTTTATATAAATTATATATGAAAAATTGTGTAAAGCACTTGTCACAATGTAGAGCTATATCTATGTATGCTTCCTCTCGTGGCAGTCCCACTGCTAGAGAATCTTTAAAGATTGCTTCATTTCCAATATTTCTATCTGTATGAGAAATAAATAGGAACATTGTCCTTTATTTGGATGAAAATATATAAATGGCACAAATAGATTAAGGCTAAGAAACAACATGGGAGCATAAGATTAAAAGATAGAGGGAATTATTATAAGATCAGACTTATCAAGAAGTTAAGTCTCAATGACAAGTGAAATACCGTAGTTTTTTATCTTATATGTTGTCATTATAAATTTTTTTACTTGTCATTGAGACTTCTTGATAATTAAGGCTATTCATTATGACCTTATAATGATTCTCCTAAAACACATCAATTCATGGAGGAAGAAGATAGGAGAGAGCCAAATAGACCGCACTAGAAGCATGAACAGTGCAATGAGGAGACGCTTCTTCTTGAAGAAGCTCCTGATCGGATTTCACAGAGCTTGATGAAGAAGAAGACGAAGAAGAAGAACTGCGTCCGATCTCTCCTTTGCAGAATATTCCGGCGAACGGAACATTTGGGAAGTTGGCATGAAAGGGGTAGGTATCAATATTTGGTGTTCCAAAGTATGATTGTCCTCTAGAGGCACAAGCAAATATTAACCCTCCAAACACTTCGTCTTCACTCTGCTTCAACCTCCTCAGTTTCTCAAATGCAACTTCACTGGTGCCTCTTGCAGTTTCCAGATCTCTGTGATAGAACAGAAATGTGTCTCCATGTCTCACCCCTACTCCTTCCACCACAATGTACTCGCCCTCTCCCCTGTTTCATATATTCAATATCACTTTTTTTTTTTTGGTCAAAGATATATTTGACATCACATTCAACAACTTGTTAGATACTGTATTTTTGTTATTACATAACATAGCTGCTTAAATAAAATATCCTATGTATGTGGCTGTTAGTCAGCTTCTATCTAGTTCTGTTTAGGGTTTTTATTTAGTCTAATTAGTTATTTATAGGGTTAATATAATCTTTAGTTTCTCAAATTTACCCTCATTTTGATTTTGATCTCTCAAATTTTAAATTAAATGTTTTAATCCCTCAATTTTCATTCTGTTTAAAACATTAGCATCTATCCTTAAATAAAAATCTGGACAATTTTACCTCTTAATGGACTAAAACCTCTTGTTTGAAACTTCATGAACCAAAAATTATACTAACCCTTTATTTATAACATTGATTATTAGATGTTACAAATATGACGGCAAAATGACTGAGAGTGGACACATGAGAAAACCGCTATTGAGAATTCTTGATTTCTTGATTAACGACGACTCTTTCCTAATTGTAATCACTATGTATATACCCTAGTTAAAAGAGTCCCTAACATTCTTTTCTACCAATATTATTATGTGATTTCACTTACCCCTATTTAAAATCTTGAGTTCTATGGATTAGTGCTTTGATAACATTTAGCATGGCAAATGGTAAATTTAATTAAGGCTTTTATATTATGGAAATTCCATATATATGATTTATTTAGTTATATTCATATGGTTCATCTTCAGGGTGAGACTTAGAGTAACAATAAAAATTGATATTACATAACTAACAGGTTGTGAGTTTAAATTTTAAAAATAGATTCTCTGCTCACGGGATAAAACTGCACACACGTAATCCTCCTCAGATCCAACCTAACGAAGAACCATCTGCATTAGGCCACTCAAAATAATTCATATGGTTTGTCCTACACAGCTCACTCTTATGACTATTCTCTGTGAATGATTAGTTATTACTTATTATCTTACCCAACAACTTGATGGAAGGATGTGGATTCTGCTACTTTGTTGATCAGTCTTCCATTGCCAGAGTAGTATTTTCTTTCATGTGAGACGCCTATGTACAAATCAGGACACCTGTCACTCACCTGCACCATTTTATTAACACTCTTCACTTCAGATCTTATATATATAATATGACAAGACCAAGAACATGAAAGCATTACTTCGAGTATTTGAACATAGATAGATAGATAGATAGATACTGTTTCAAGGAGAGTTTCTATGACAGCCTCGAAATGCAACATGGTATCGAATCCTTGCATGAGGGCAGAGAGGCAAGTCCATTTGACCTCACCTTTGACCAATACATCTACCACCTTAAACCTCGGCCCAAATGGCACTAAACCCCCTGCCATTGCCACATGAAACCTGGTCTCTCCTACGTCTGTTAAAAATCATGAAGTGAAAACCAGATTGATTAAAAACAATACAAGTTAACTCAAAAGTTACATAGAAATAATAAAGTTGTTGTTACCAGGAGACTTGTGTCTGTCTCTAGCAAAGACGAGGGCAACAGCATCAAGTTCGTATAAATCAGGAGGAAAATTGATTGTGTAGTTCTCACTTGTGAATAGAAAGCAGCCTCCTCCATCCCCTACCATCACTGTTTCCTTTCCTATTCCTTGATCTGTCACGTAATACTATACTTGTTCAGCAAAAATTATATTACATTCTACTCCAACTCTTAATATAAAATCTCGTTCATATTACATACTTTATTTGGCAAAAATAATATTATACTACTAATGAGATCTTATATTAAGAATATAGGTAGTATCATATGACCGGATTATATTCCTCCCAAAGATGCAGGAGACTCACCTATTGTTGCCATAATGTCGTTCATGTCACTTTTGCGATCCTAAGTAACAAGGAAAACAGCAACAACAGAGAAAAAAACAACAACAACATGTTCATGACATTTCATAAATCAGTAACTCCAAGACACGCAAATCATGGGTAAAATATTAATCTCACTCCAAATATTATCATAGCAGCAGGGGAGTGATATCCAGAAACAGAGTGTGTGTAGATCTCAATATGTCTCACGAACTCATCAACCATGCTAATTCCAGGATCCTGATCATATCATATCACACAAATAGTCTAATTTAATTTATAGAAATTGAATTGGGAGCTAAACAAACGAAGAATCTGGCTAGCTTACATTCTTTGGGTGGATTAATGGTATAGCATCCACTTTGAGACCAGGAACATATCCAACCACCAAAACAATGCCTCGATTAACATCACTAAATCCATTAGCCTCGCGAGGATGAGGGCCTTGGTAATCAAAGTAATCCCATTTCACCTGCACTTTTCCCAAAAAATATAAATATGTACTCTAAAATCTGATTCACATATCTCTCAAAAAGAAAGCTGAATACTCATAAACAAGATGATACAGAATAATAGAAAAACGCATTATTACTTCTCCAAGTTGATTTGTGAGAGCTTCCATGCCCATCACTCCATTCCCAATATGAGTCACCAAAGGAGTCTTGCTTCCTAGCTTTTGACTCAACTGTATTCACAAACTCTAGTCATTAATTACTAACTGCTTAAATTATGAAGAAACCGAAACAAAGATGAGATGAGATGTCATATATATATATACAAGAAGGTGAGCCGCTCTTAAGCCGAATTGTTCACTGACGCAAGCTATGGCAAAGTGTGGACGAATTGGCTTGCTCAGAACCTTCTCAGTAACCTCTTCAACTGCACCCTGCAAGTCAATGTCAAGAACAAAGGTATTACTAAAATATAAGAGTCTCGCATGGACTAATTAGAGAAATGATTGAAAATATATAATGTCAAGGGAAGTCTTATCAAATTTGCTTAATAAGAAGAACTTACAAGAAGAGAGGGATTCAGTGAAAGAGCTGAAGCAAGCATGGGACGTGAGAGGATACGAGAGCAGATTCGGTACCAGGTTTTGCTGACACAAGGGGCATTTGCGAAGGTTGAGGCAGGTAATTTGGCCAGAATGTTGTGAAGAATGTCATCTTTGCACTCATTGATAGATGCCATGTCGGATTATGTCCCACACTGGGAGTTGATAAGAATGAAGATAAGCTTATATAGATTGCTTTTTGGACGGTTAAAGTTCGCGCGCAGTGACGTCAGGATCTCATTAAGGCTTGAGATTCTAACCCTTACTAGCTTTTAATTAGCTGTAAATGAGAATTAAGAAACCACGCCACATTAGATTTCCGAATGGATTCTGTATTTATGGCCTTGATGATTGTTTCTTTTCTCAGCTGTATTTCAAATCATATCTCTCATTTTATTTTTGTTTTTTTTTTCCCTTCACGTTAGTTTGTAAATGATGGAGTAAGTTTTTTTTTTTGTCAGACATAAATATGAAATGAAATCAACTCTTTAATATCTATTATACTCATTTTAGTCCATAATATAAATTACTTCTAAAAAAAAATAGTTTGGTCCATAATATAAATTATTTAGAAAGCAATTAATATTTATTTGTCTCTTTATATTTTTCTATCTCCTTTAGTACCTCATTTAATATGGGTAAAATTAGAAATTTTATTCAATCTAAGACAAATTTAATGAATTAATTATCATTTTTTTAATTTCAATAAATTAATTAAAATATGTTATTTTGGGGATTTGAGAGAGTAATTATTCACCTTCAATCACAAGACACATAATAGTTTACAATTGAATGAGCTTGCTTTAAACATTTTATGTTATACAAGATAAATAAGCCACGACAATTTTACCTGTCAAAACAATTTTATCTCATCAAATATAAAAGTACTTAAAAGTAAGCTGAGCCAATTTGACACAAAATCAATATAAACAGAAATAATCAGGTTATATTATAAAGAAAATGAGAAGAATTGGTAAGTGAAAAATCAAGAGCAAGTAATATAAAGATTTCAATCTTTGTAATAAGTTTTCATTCAATTTAGATACAGTATCATTTAATGGCTATGGATATGAGTTATTGAGTTCGTGTACTTATTTTTATTATAATGACAGTAATAATTAATCTTTGTCTCATGAACATACATCATGAATCCAGATTGAGGTAGGTTCCATGAATTAGCCTATGAACCAGCCAAATCAATCAACAGACAATATAACAGCTAAAAACTAGCTAATTTACCATTACATCAATGAATAAATAAATATTTATTTTTGAATTTTTAAATAAAATGTATAAAATACTAAAAATTAATTCAAATTCAAGTAAGTTTCCAACAAAATCAGTTCTCCTAACATAATTTTTTCCATACGTAATATTTGAGTATAAGACATTTTAATTTATAAGGTATTTTTTAACTTATTCCACTCAGTCCAATTATAATTTATAGATACACCAACAAGTTAATTAAATAATATGCTAATTTAATTCGTTACTTGTGGAGTCCTAGCCATTTTTATTTTTTCAAATTATATATACTACATTTCGTCCTTAATATAAGACCCAGTTGATTTTTGTTTTTAAAAGAACAAGGTATCTAAGTAAGTTAGTTAATTATAACATATGTTGTGTATTATTTGATTATATATCAGTTTATAAGTCAGACAAATTAGTTTGGTATAAAAAATGATAAATAAAAAAAATTTAAAATAATTTATTTAACTTCTTTAATCTCTCAAAAAAATTCAAATGGATCTTATACTAAAGATTAAACTTAGTATTTTACTTTTTCTTTCCTTCTTTTTTCTTCCTGGGTGGAAACGGAAGCCTTTTTCCCCCCTTATTGCTTTCTATATTATGAATAAGATTTTAGTTACTAAGCGATTCAAATAATATTTTAATATCCCTTAATATGAAAATTTCTTAAAAGGAACTTTAAAAATGTAAAAAAAATAAAAAGGTGTTCTAAATATTTATAATATAAAAGAAGTTTTAAATCTTAATTCATCCTCTTCAAAATTAAAAGGAAATAACAAAATTATCTTTTGGAGTTTAATTTTCACTTTGACAAAATTAATTAGAAAAACCTTATCCGAACTTATGAGACCTTTATCAAAATTTGTTAAATCCTTATCAAGTCTTGTTAAATCCTTATCAAGTCTTATGAATTTTGATTTGCAACTTGTGAAATTATTTTGAGAACTTGTGAAAACCTTATTCGAACTTGTAAAACCCTTACCAAATCTTGTGATTTGTGAATTTAAATTTGCAACTTGTGAAATTATTTAAGGAAATTTTGAAATTCTTTTGAGAACTTTTGAAAACTTTATCTGAACTTATGAAACCCTTATCAGATCTTTTGAATTTTGATTTGCAACTTGTGAAATTCTTATAAAAAATTACAAAAACATGATCTAAACTTATGAAAACTTTTATCAAAACTTATGAAATCACACTTTCCTCTTTGTTCTTAATTTAAACTTAAAGGGATAATTATGTCATTTCTTTTCAATTTAAAAAAAGGACGTATCATGCCCTAACATTTTTTGATATTATCATTATTCATGCCACCTTTTTGTCTTTTAATATTTTTTAAAGTTTTTAAGGGATTTTCCCTTTAATAAAATGCGCTTTCCTCTGTTACTAAAAGAGTACGGTTAATATTAAATTCCTTGGACTATGAACTGGGCTTGAGCCCCGCAGTTTTTACCCAAAAAAATTCGTTGGACTGATCAGAATAGATGTCAGAGAAAGTTAGAATGAATGAGTTAGTGGAAAAAATATTTACGGATAAGGATCATAAAAATGGTAAGGTAATTAAATTCGGAATGATTATTGGATCAGTTGGAATACTAAGTTAAAGGTTAATGGGTCAAATTAAAGCTAATCTGAGACCAAACCGGTGAAAAATTAAAGATTTTATGATTATTAATATAAAATTTAAAAAAAAACTTTAAAAAAAATCGATTTACCGGCCGGTCCGATCCGGGTTCTATTACACTGAAAAATTGTAATTATTTAAAAGAACTAAATATAAAAATATAAAATTCAAAGTACTAAAATGCCCCTAACAAAATCTTCCGCATTCCCTCCTACATTCTTTTCCACATTCTATTTTTAACACTAATATAAAATTCTAAGTTTTATTAAATTAAGAAATAGTTTTCTTAATTTTCATTTTTCACAACTTGAACCTATCTATGAAAAAAAATTACATATTCTTCAATTAGTAAAAATTATAATTTTTTTATAATCAACAAAAATTAATTAAAATAAAATTATATAATTTTAATAAAATTCAAAATGTTTTATAACTTATCATATGTGTTAAATCAAAAAAGTTTATATGATTTATTTTTTTTAGAAGCGATTTATGTGGGTTAAAAAATTCATTTAATGTTAATAAAATTAAAAAATCTAAGTAACCTATTATATCCTGAGAAATATGAAATGATTTTAGTGTTTGTTTTTATAAAAAGAGCTTAATTGATATCAATATTGCTAATAAATCAGGCGACTAGATGATATTAATTGATGAAAAATAAAATTAAAAAAATCACCGTTGTTAATTAAGTAACATATTGAAAATTAAAAAAAAAAGATATAATCATATCATGATCGGCAATTTTAATTTTAATTTTAGTTATATTTTATGAATACAGGAGATTTGATTAGGGGTAATTTAGTGATTTTAAATATATATTATGGCATTCAGTCTTTTTAAGTAATTTTCATTTTTATGGTCCTTTATAATAAATATTATTTTTTCGGGAAAATTACTGTACAGTCCCAAAGAAACAAAAAAATGAAAAATCAGTCCCATAAAATGACATAATCACTGTCAAGTCCCAAGGGACTGATTCTTAATAAATTGTAATTGTACAATGACCTAAATAACCCTATACAATAATTTCCCAAAAAAAAATGCAAACTCAAGCTTCACTTACAGCTGCATCAACCTCACGTGCATTTTCATTTTCGTCCTTCAATCTGAGAGACCACAAATCAACTCTCCTCATTCTACTTTCCTTCTCTCTTTTCTCTATTCTTCTTATCGTTTTCCTTTCTTCGTCTTCCTCCTCTCCTTCCCATTCTAGCCCTGACCCCTTTCTCTTTCCCTCTCACCAAACCAAACGCATCATCTTCCACAAAGCTGCCCAATCCGATCCCTCTCCTCCCTCCATTGCTTACCTCATTTTCGGATCCCGCGGCGATTGAAATCGGGTCCTCCGATTGCTTCTGGCCACGTACCATCCCCGTAACCACTACCTCCTCCACCTCAACCCTTTTTCTCCTCATGCCAATCGTGAGCGGCTCGCTCTCACTATACAGAGGAGTTTGCAAAATATATCAGTAGAGTCCTAGGGAGGTTGTCTTCTCCCATGACGCAAAATTCCATAAACTTGCGACTCAAGATAAAAAATGGTGCTCCTGCAGAAGAGAAGATTCAGATTATCTCAAATTCTAAGCAAATTTACGAGGCTCACTTTAGTTTGTAAAGAAAGCATTTCTATACAGAATTTCTTATTGAAAAGTTGCACTGATAGTTTGCGGGATTTTTCTATACAGCATGTTTGTAAGTAGATGTAAATTCATTTGTAACTTCAGCTCTATGTAAATTGATGTAAATTCATGTTTGGTATTGGGGTTGTCAATATAGGCTGTATGGGTTGTCAATGAAGACTGTTGGGGTTGTTAATATAGGTTGTTGGGGTTGTCAATGGAGGCTGTCGGGGTTGTCAATATAGGCTGTCGGGGTTGTTAACGCAACATGAAGGACTTGTCAATAGAGGCTGTCGGGGTTGTCAATGGAGGCTGTTGGTGTTGTCAATATAGGCTGTAGATGTTGTCAATAGAGGCTGTTGGGGTTGTCAATGGAGGCTGTTGGGATTGTCAATGGAGGCTGTTGGGGTTGTCAATGGAGGTTGTAGGGGTTGTCAATGGAGGCTGTTGGGGTTGTTAATATAGGCTGTTGGGGTTGTCAATGGAGGCTGTAGAGGTTGTCAATATAGGCTGTGGGGGGCTGTTGGGGTTGTCCATGGAGGCTGTAGGGGTTGTCAATATAGGCTGTGGGGGTTGTCAATGGAGGCTGTTGGGGTTGTCAATATAGGTTGTGGGGGTTATTAACGCAACATGAAGGACTTGTCAATGGAGGCTGTCGGGGTTGTCAATGGAGGCTATTGTGGTTGTTAATGGAGGCTGTAGGGGTTGTCAATAGAGGCTGTTGGGGTTGTCAATATAGGCTGTGGGAGTTGTTAACGCAACATGAAGGACTTGTCAATGGAGGCTGTCGAGGTTGTCAATATAGGCTGTAGGGGTTGTCAATGAAGGCTGTGAGGGTTGTTAGGCAACATGAAGGACTTGCCAATGGAGGCTGTCGGTGTTGTCAATGGACAGTGTAGAGGTTGTTAACACAACATGACGGACTTGTCAATGCACGCTGTGGGTGTTGTCAATGGATGTTGTGGGGGTTGTGAACGCAACATTAAGGGCATTTAGGTAATTGTACAATTGCAATTTATTAAAAATCAGTCCCTTAGGACCTGACGGTGATTATGTGATTTTTTGGGACTGAATCTTCATTTTTTTGTTTCCTTGGGACTGCACATTAATTTTCCCTTTTTTTAAGTCATTTATTTTATCACGCGCGCTAAAAGTTGATTTAGTGCTTGTTTGTTATCACTTTTACCAATCGGGCTTATTATATAAGCCCGATTCACGTAAATCGAGACAAATCTCCTCCACATATTTATCTCGTAGACCGTGAAAGCACCTCGTAGACCGTAAAAGCACCTCGTAGACCGTAAAAGCTACCTCGTAGACCGTAAAAGTTACTTCGTATTCCGTGAATTATAATTCATAAGCACTTATAAAATTTTCAACCGCTATTCCAAATAAGTTAGTGGTATGAAATCTTCTTGCATTATTGGATGTCGATTGAAAACAAATACTCTATTTAATTTTCTTAGATATATTGTAATCAGTACTAGCCAAGAATATAAAACAGGAGTAAATCAAAACGTAAATTGCTGCAAAACTCATTTCGTTATTTATACCAAATCTTTCACTGCTATGATTTTGTTTTGTTATTCGCATTATAGTTTTTATTTTAAATAAGAACAAGATAATATTTAGGCGACCTAATTAATTAAACTATTGTCCCTAAACCCTAAACCTCGAAATATACTAGCGGGCATTTCTTACATATTTGTCAAAAACACATAAATTTGTAAAAAAGAAAATAATCATACAATATAGAGTAACAAAAAACTATCAAACTTCTTAAAAATACCACGACACCTAAAAATTCATTTAAAATATTTTGTTTAGAACAAATTATTACACTTAGAAATGAGAGGTAGCTTCAAATATAATCCCTCTTGTCTTTTTTATAAGAGATAAGATTTGAATTGTTTTGATTTTTTTTATAAGAGTTTGATAAGAGTTATCTTATCATTTAATGAGTATTTTTCGTTTGTGCCTCTCATTAATGATATATATGACATTAATTAAGTGCCTGTTTTGATTAATGGTAGAAATTATTTTTTCAATATGATTTACAATACACAAAGTAAGTATGTGAGATGAGTTTTGTCTCGGCTTGTATGAAGATGTTATTTAAAAACTAATTCAAACAAAACTAGTTTCAGACTTTAAGTGCTCATTGCAATGATGAGCACCAATAGCTAATCAATGAGGCAAGATCTACACCATCCAAATAGGATTTTAATTATTTTAATTTAATATTTTCAAATGATGATTTTTGAATAAAAAATATTTTTTTGAAAAACTGACACTTAAGAGATTACCTTTATATTATATATATTCTATACATATTCAGATAATTTTTTTCAAAAAAAAAGTAAAAAAATTCAAAATGATCCATTCAAATCAGATCTAAATGATTTGTATTAATAATTAGCTCTTAATGCTCATCATTATGGTGAGCACTGAAACTAGTTTCCAACTCAAACAAGCACTAAATGGTTAGTTATATTTATATTTATTCTATTTCTCTCTCTTGCTTATCATTTACAAATAAGGGTATACTTTGGGGGGGGGGAATTACTTCAAAACATACTTATTATTTTTAATGAATTTTAATCTCATTCTTAAACCGCGTAATCCGGCTATCGAGCTCTTATTAATGAAAAATACTTATATACTTTAGGAGCACCCCCTCATCTGTACTCTAACTAATTAAAATGCAACAACTCACATTATTTTAATCCTACATGACAAATAAGTCATTCGGAGAAATTCAAGTTTCATGATTTTAGGGATGATTGAGGGAATTGTATTGTTTTTTTTAATTAAGAAGTTTATGTTTTTTAAAATCATAAAATTTAAAGTTCTCTAATGATGTAGAATTAAAATAAAATAAATTATTATATTTTAATTAGTCAGAATACAGATAAAATGGAATAGAGATGATGTGACATTCCTAAAGTATGTAAGTATTTATCCTTATAAATAGGATGGGACCGAGTATATATACTTATACACCGTATAAATGCAAATGTAACCATGGAAACTTCTGGCTTGTGCTTCTGTATCATATCCTTGAATAGTAAGGATATATATATATATATATAGATCATTAATTCCTTCTCTTGATTAAAACGCGGGAAAAAAACAACAATAAAATAGTCCATGATTGGAGTTCTAGAGAAGAACCCTTTTTATGGAGATACAAGACGAATCAATCCTCACGAAAAGAATCTCTCTCTCTCTCACTCACTCTAGTCCCAATGAAAAGGAAATGGAGGAGGAGTCTCGTTCATGTTATACGTAGTCGTCGGAGAATGGTCACTCCCATGGTGAACCATGACCGGATCCACCGTCTCCAGGCCATGATCATGGAGGCTCAGTCCTAAGGGTTGGTGCTGCTGCATAATTGACATGGCTTGTTGCTGTTGATGTTGATGATGAGGTTGCATCATTTGGCTCAAACCACTCTCACTTGTGTGCGTCTGTGAGGATGACAGAAGAGAGAGAGCACAGTGAGAGTCATGGTGGTGGTCGCCGCCGCCCCCGTGAAGTGGAGCTGCCGGCAATAATGGCGCCGCTCTCAGAAACGTAGGTAGTGGTGGTACTGGCAGAGCCTGGTGGTTGCTACTCTGGTTGTCCTCCATTGTTACTGTTAAGTTGTGACCAACTTGCAAGAATGCTAGCTGCTGCTTCTTGTTGTTGTTGTTGTTTGCTTCTGTATAAGATGACGACGAGGGCGAAGATCCTAGAAAAAGGTCCTGTTTGTGATCAACCAAGTGATTATGATGAAGTTGGTGAAGCCTAACATCTGTATTCCAACCCGGGCGAGCCATAGCAACAGTGGAAGGATACAAATGTGAGCTTGAGAAGGGCAACAAGTGGTGGGTGCCTGAAAAGTCACAGTTATTTTTTAAACTCTCACTTTCTTCTGCAATCCATAACTTTGTGATATATACATATATTTCATCATGTGTTAAATTCTGAAAGTTGTGCTTCTTTTAACACCCAATTAATTAATTTGGAGAAATTAAAAAAGTTAAATATGTTAGTGCTTAATTACAGCATGTTTCATGAGATCTTTATAATATTTATATGCATCATTAGATTATATATCAGTTTATAAGTCAAACAAATTAATTTAAAAAAATTATAAATATAAATACTTTAAAGTAATTAATTTAACTTCTGTAACCTCTCCAAATTAATAAACTCCCTCAATTAGGTTTTATATTAAAAACCGGAGGTAGAATATTTTTCTCACTACAAAATCAAATTTGGTTTAGTACTGTGGCCTGATGTGTGTGATATTTAGGTCTATTCATGCTTAATTAGCTTGATTGTCAAATTATTTTATCAATCACACTTAGATGGACAGTACTTATTATATTAAAAAAATACAAAAAATAATAAACACATGAACCCATGGTGACCAATGCAAGAGGTGAAAACTATGAGAAAGAGAATAACAAAAATATTCGGCGGAGCAAAGGCCACATCAGACTCCTAAATACAGACCATTCATTCACATCCTAAATGAAGAAACTTTATGTCTCATCAATATCGATATAAAATATACAAAAACAAGCCCAGAAAATCACACTAATTACAAAATGCTGAATAGTGCAACAACTCATAATTAGTAGCTGACAAGTATGGTTTTAGTGCTAAGTACCACCAACTACTTTCACCAAGTATGGTAATTTATGGTAAAATAAGGGAAGAAATTCCAATTCCTTCCAGGCTGGTGGTGACAAGAAAATATCATTTTAAGCCTCTCTCTCACTAACACTACCTGAGACAAGGAGTTTAGAACATGTGAGTGTACTTATGAGTGAGTGGCCACTAGATTGTCATGAAGTGTGAACAAACATGAGTGGACCAAATGTCCAAATCAAGGATGTTGGGAGCGCACTGAGAGAGCCAAAATGCATAGTTCTCACAGGAAATTCTTACTACTAAGATTTGTGTATCTATGTGGGGATCTTTGGCCAATGCATGCTCCAAATCAAGCCATATATGGGTCCACACTCATATAATGCACAAAGCTACTACTAACCTTGTTGGTAATTGGACAAAAAGCTTCCACATCTTCCCCCTACCCCTTCTGCCGCCGCCTGCGGTGGCTTCCTCCTCCGTCGGTTGTGTCCATCTAATCGCTTCCTGCAACTTCTCTTCCCTTCGTCAAACTCCTCCAGCGAATGAAACCTACACACACATAATCACCCATGAAGATTGTCAACCCCAGCCTCTGAGACTCAAAAGAATGAATTAAACGTTGTTTTGATAAGAAGACAAATCTAATATATATTGAATTCACTAAATTATAATTCTAATAGTAAGGAACATAACACAACTTCATAATAAAGCCATGTATTTGTCAGCAAACACTTGTTATCAGCAAAGAGTGAAAAGGTAGATCTACTACTTTGAGGTCAAGAGATCAAGACTAGTAGTGTAAATCAAGTGGAAAGGATTTAGTGTGCTGTTTGGACAGAGAATTTTGCTGGTGATAAAGATTAATAGCAGAAAGCAAAAGAAAGTATTAATCTGAAAACGTGAATAATGAAACAGAAAGAGTGTTAGTGAAGCTGCAAAATGAACAAAAAAGTACAAATTTAAAGGAATAAAAAAGAAGGGTAATCAACAATTTTGCGTCACAAACTTGAAGCATAATATATACTGCCTCTTGTCCTTAATGTGAATAAGATCTTATATTAAGGACAAGAGGTAGTATATTATACGGCATCATCAATCACCTGCTACATTGTTGACAGAACCTTTGCTTGTGGCCACCAATTCTGACCACCGGGGTCTTAGAATGGAGTTCACAGACCTTATGGCGTCTGTGATAGTCCCTACAATTACTAAGATCTGAATTGCACCCATCCACAAGACATGACGCTGTCTGGTTTCCATTGTTAATGGCTCGAGCTCTCTTAGATGATCCCGAGGAAGAAGACGACGGCGAAGAAGAAGAAGATGTCATCATCACTTTGGAGACTCCTCCAACAACATCTTTCCACTTATTGGCCACTACAACTGCTGCTACTGGTTCATTATTACTACTACTAGAATTCCCCACTTGACCAAGCTTCAAATCCACAGAAAATTCCCCTTTATTACTTCTATCACAACTTCCAAATCTGCTTGACCCATCAATTGTTTCTTCTATGTTGGGTAAGCCCGTTGCTTCGTCTAATTCAGCCAGATCCCATGTTGCTTCCTTCATATTCCACTCCATAATGCTCCCCCTATGAAGAAACTTCACATATGTGCATAAAAGACACCCAAAGAAAATCAAGCAATGAAGAATGAAATTAACCAGT
Source organism: Albizia julibrissin (assembly GCA_037074505.1). Classification (NCBI taxonomy): domain Eukaryota; kingdom Viridiplantae; phylum Streptophyta; class Magnoliopsida; order Fabales; family Fabaceae; genus Albizia; species Albizia julibrissin. The sequence continues at coordinate 50,172,539 of CM073482.1, read as the reverse complement.
AAAACTTAAAGAGAAGAGAAAATTATGCAGAACATGGCATATAGAAGTTTTAGTTACACAACACATTGGACATTTTTGGGTGTCCGTACATAAAAAAGAAATGGGAGAAATCTCTGCATCAAACACGTTATATGCATTAATGAATGGCTAGCTAGAAAGTACCAAGCAGCTCGTAGTAGCAGCAGCAGTAATAATTAGTAGTAGCAGAACTCCTAGAGAACTTGAAGCAACCCAAAAACAAGGTCACCAAAAATATATAAGAAGCAAGCTAAAGCTAAAGAATAAATTGTAGTAATACAGAGATGGGGAAGAAAGAGAGTACTCTCAGAGACAAATCACAGCTTGTTAGTTGTTTCTTTCACCACCCACTTGTTGCCTGACATCGATTCCGTTAAGAGTACCACACCCAAAAGAGTAGATAGTCAAAATGATAAATAGGAATAATTTCTTGTCAACAAAAAAAGGGGATGAGATTGGACAGTGTGGGTTGAGAGGCAATCCCCAAAAAAGAAAAATTTAAAGAATGAAATAAAAATCATACCTGCGAGTCCTTTGAGAAGAAGGAATCGTGGGTTTGAGCAGACAGAGAGAATGGTTATTGAATTTTGAGGCTTTGGGGAGAAAGAAAGAGCCAATGGACGTACTCTGTTTTTTTGCAAGTTCAGATGAATATTATATAATATTTTTCTCGCTTCCCATATTTTGGGCTCTCTCTTTCTCTCTCTTTTGAGTATGTATAGCTTTTTTTTTTTTTTTTGGGTCAACTGAGTATGTATAGTAGCTTGAGGCTATGGAAAAGAAGAAAAAGAAGGATTGATATAATAAGGACAGGCTGTTTGTAGCTTTCAGCTTTACGAGTCAGGATAAAAAAATTTTGGGGAAAAAAATTAAAAGAAAAAAAAAGTACAAGGATGGATGCTCAACACAAGGCATGTGGCATTGTGTTTCCCATTTCATAGCATGTCTTTCTTTGACAAATATGCTTTTGATAATTATGATTTTTATAACATTGATAAGATCCCCTAGTGTTATAAATTTAAGTCTCACGCATTAAACATGTAATTATATGTTAACCTTTTTATTATCTAAGTCCACTAAATTAAAATTACTTGGTTTTAATTTTAATTGATATTTTAAAATTTTAAAATATGTTTTTTTAAAATGGAAATACCCTTATGATATATTAAGTGTGATGCTTATAGCTTATTTTTTGAGTAATTTTAGTTAATATAAATTGATTATTGATTATTATATGTAACTAAAAATCTTTTTATCTGCAAGGACGTGAGTTAAAGTCAAATGTGAACACTTTTTTAAATACTAATATCTAATGTGAACACTCTACCAGGGGCCAAATTTATAGATGTATATCTGAGTTCTCTTTAAATTATAAATCTTCCTCTAATCATAATGAGGTTTTGAAACAGAGCTCATCATAACTATTTGAAAAAATAAGAGAAAAAGAAGAAGAAAAATGTTTTTATCGTGTTTGATGTATTATATGTAACTTTGAATCTTTTTATCTGCAAGGACGTGAGTTAAGGTCAGATAATGTGAACACTTTTTTTAATACTAATATCTAATTTGAACACTTTACCAGGGGCCAAATTTATAGATGTATATCTGATTTCTCTTTAAATTATAAATCTTCCTCTAATCATAATGAGGTTTTAATTTGAAACAGAGCTCATCATAACTATTTGAAAAAATAAGAGAAAAAGAAGGAGAAAAATGTTTTTATCGTGTTGGATTTTTTTCCCCCCTGATTTATCGTGTTGGATGTATTATACGTAACTTAAAAAAATCTTTTTATCTGCAAGGACGTGAGTTAAGGTCAAATAATGTGAACACTTTTTTTAATACTAATATCTAATGTGAACACTTTACCAGGGGCAAATTTATAGATGTATATCTGATTTCTCTTTAAATTATAAATCTTCCTCTAATCATAATGAGGTTTTGAAACAGAGCTCATCATAACTATTTGAAAAAATAAGAGAAAAAGAAGAAGAAAAATGTTTTTATCGTGTTTAATGTATAATTTTTGAACAGAATGAAGTGAAGTGGGAAACTAAATGGGAAACGAGAAAATAATCAGAAAATAAAAATAAAAATAAAAGACAGCTATTGAAATGGCACTCCCTCCTATTGATATTACAAGTCACATCCGAATATAAGTCACACACATCAAAAATGAAAAATATAGTTAATTTATTAATCCTTCCTTACAATACAATTTTTTGCCAACTATACTCATATTAAATAAATGGAGTTTTAAGGGAGGGAGAAAAATACAAAAAATTATATTAAAACATTCACTACACGGGTCAATGATAACAAATGAGTATTAATTACTCTTCAAATAACTTATATTATAGACTAAATAATTATTTTATAAATAACTTATATTATGAACTGAAGGGAATATAATCTAACTAACTCATTAGGTTAAAACCATAAAGAGAAGGTTGGCTAGTCATTAAGATATTAAACTTGTTTAACAATAAAATTATTATTTTCTGAATTTTATTCACATACAAGAATATAGAAAAACACTACATCAAGTAACTATAATAAATGCAATTTTTTAAAAAAGTTTATTAATAACTTACCGAATTTGGTTCAATGTTTTGTGGGTTTATAAGTGTTTATACACATAAATTAAAATAATTATCATCTTATATATTTACTTCGTATTTCGTAAATTACGATTTAAAACTATTTTTAAAAAAATTAATTATTATTCCGAACCAACATATTACATGAAAAAAAAAAATCTTTTAGAATGCCTCCTTAAAAGGACCAGAATATTAAATTGATGTGAAATTTATTAAGGAGAGAGTGGGGTGGGTCTTAAGTAGTGGTGGAACCCCACATGAGGTAATTTTGAAAGGGAGAGTGGGAAGTAAAATAAAGACATGAAAATTTGAATGAGGAATCAAAATGAAAGAGGAAGATAATGATGAGAGTGCGAGGAGGTCGATGATGATTATTGTTGTTTGTTGGTGGTGGGCCTTACCTTTGATCTTCAACTACTATTAATGTTGTGTTCCATCCTTTAGTGTTGGCTAAGAATCTTTTCTACTTACGTAGCTTCTGTGATTTGATAAAAGGTGAAGAGTAATTTTGTTTTAGAAATTTTTATTAATAAATAATTTTGTTTTGAAAGTTTTTTTAGGAGGTAAATTTGTCTAAAAATATCAAAAAATAAGTAATTTTATGTTAGTCGTTATTCTAATTAATTTTAAATATTAATTAATTAAATATGTTAAGCTGATAGTTTACATATTAATCATGTTATTTTTGCTAAATTACAAATTTGTTGAGGGAATCTATGTGTCATCTACTTTATTTTTTTTAAAGTTAGATTTAAAATTTTTGGGATAGATTTACGCCTTAACAAAAATGACATGAATAACATGTTGACTGTTAACTCTACATATTTAGTCAATTAACTATCAGAACAAAATTACTCTCTTTTTTATACTTCCGGAATAAAATTTTCACTTAATAATAACTTTTACAACAAAATTACCATTAACCCTTTGAAAAACATATGCTTCCACCCTGAAGTCTCATTTTGCAGTTACCCTTTATTATTGTGTCTTTCGAGTCCACATAAGGCAGTACTGTTATATTCTGTTAATTGAAAATATATATACATATGCAAGAAAATAAACATCTTGTTTATGATGATAAAATTTTAAGGATAGGAAAATGAGGAGGTCTGAATCCATCTCAGGCTTGGGATGATTATATATAATTTAGCATTTTAATTCATAAAGATAATATTTTTAACAAATTATATTATGGGGAAATCCAAAAAAAAAATTGTTTAAAATAGGAAAAAGACAAATCAGGAAATTCAATATCACAAATCTTAAGTCAGACTTGTAGAAAAAGTATGAGATTTGCAAATGCTTCTAAATGACCAATCTACCTCTAACGGCATATGAGGAATTCAAATTATCAATATATATACTAAAGCTGTTACATGCAATTTTTAAGTTATTATATTTTATATCTAAGTAGTTAGTGACGTCTGACATGTGTGACTTCAAAATAATACATACAAGGTTATTGGTATTTGAAGAGCTCAAGTTGTCAATATGTATGCTAAAGTTGTTAATTGTGATGTGTAAGTTGTTATACTATATACCTAAGTAGTTATTCACGCTTGACAATATTAGGGGAGCTCAAGTTGTCAATATATATAATGAAATTGTTAATTATGATTTTTAAATTATTATTTTTTATACTGAAATAGTCAGGGACAAATTGATCATTTGTAAATATTTACAAACCTAAATTCATATCACACATCTAACTTAGAAATTTGTAATATTTGACTCCTTGATATATCTTTTCCCCACTTTAAACAAGTTTTTCTGGGATTTTCCCTTATGTTATTTATATGTTTTTAGCATTACAAATTATTTCCCGTATTTTTACAATTAGATTGCATGCTTGTACTTTTTCATATTTACAGTCTATCTATGCATGACTTTGAGCCCGTTTGGTTCAACTACATTACATTTATACAATGGTAATCATGATTGCATTACCATGAGAAGAGTGTTTGGTTGCTCTTTAGCATGGTAATAGGGTTTACTATAGTAATGATGATTACCAAAAAATTGGTAATCCTCATTCATACCTCTCCCCCTATGAATCCTCATTACCATCTCATTGCATAGTTAGAAAAGTCTAATTTACCCTTTAGTTTTACTTCTATTTATTTTACTTATATATTTTTACTTAGCCACATTGCCACAACCGCTACCGCCGGTGTCACCACCACCTCCTCTTCCACCACTGCCGCCACCTACTGCCACCTCCTCCTCCACCACTGCAACCACTTGCCGCCGCCGCCGCCACCTCCTCCTCCTCTGCCGTTGCCGCCACCTCCTCCTCCTCCTCTACTGCTGCTATCACCCGGCACCTCTGCTACTACCTCCTCCTCCTCCGCCGCCACTGGCCACCATCGCCACTACCTCCTCATTTTCCGTTCTCGCCACCACTACTTCCTTCTCCTCTGCCGCTGCAACTACCGCCACCACCACCTCCTCCTCCACCACCACCACTACCTCCTCCTCTTCAGCCGCTACCACCACCGGGCACCGCAGCTACTACCTCCTCCTCATCCGCCGCCGCCCGGCCCCGTTGCTACTACCTCCTCCTCCTCCCTCACCGACACCTGTCGCTGCCACTACTCCTCTTTCTCCGTCGCCACTACCTCTTCCTTCTCCGTTCCCACCACCACTACCTCCTCCTCTTCCGCTGCCGCAGCCGCCCCTGCCACCACCTCCACTACCTCCTCCTCTACCTCTTCCGCCGCTACTACCTCCTCCTTTACTACCGCCGCCACTACTACCTCCTCCTCCATCGCTGCAGCCACCCACTACTCGGCATCGCCGCCACTACCTCCTCCTCCTCCACCTGACTCTTAACTTTCTTTTTACAAAGATTATAGTAAGGGTAAAATAGACTTTGTGTAATATATTAATTTTAAATAATTGTTAAAATAATAATTCATTGCACCTTACTTAAAAATCAAACCAAACACTAGCCCTCTAATTAATATTGCATTGCATTACCATTGCATCGCATTACACTTTACTACAGGATGTAATGTGATTGAACCAAACGGGCCCTTTATTAATAGCTTATAAACAATATATACGGATTTATATAAAATTTAGATTATATATATATATATATAGGGAAAACATTTTATTATTAATTCATAGTTGAATTTTAAAAATTAAAAGAAAACCGATAGAAGCACATAAATGATTGGGCTCCAGATATTTGATGGCTTGCCAATTGAAGGCAAGGCAAGAACGAGATGGTGCCTGCATTATGACCATCCAATTTCATGATTTCATTTTCAATGTTGATTGGAATGGGCCCACTTCTTCTTCTCTATCTCCATACATTTTATTATTTTCCTTTTTTTTAATATAAGATTCCATTGTTTTTTTTGGGTAAGGATTTAAGAAATTGAATAAGTTATAATAAAATATTTATATTTATCATTTTTTTAAATTAGTTAGTCTGTTATGTAAACACATATATAATCTAATTATACATAATATACGTTATAGTTGAGTAATTTCTTTGATTTTTTTAATCTCTAAAAAAAGCCAACTAATTATTATCTGTTAAGCATGTAAGGTAGTATGTTTTCATATATATTTTTTTATATGATTATTTAATTGAGTTATATTTAAATATTCATATTTCATTTTTACTACTTGCTTTTTCAAAATCAACTTGTATGATGATGTTTTTTTAACAACGTGCAAACATCTTCTTGTTGGAGACAACTCATTTGGGATACTGCAAGCCCCCAGCCCACCCCGTAATCGGCATTTCAGATGATGAATTTAATGATTTTGTTTGGTTTGAATTTGTAAAATAATTTCTCTTGGCACATTTTTTTTATTGCAAATATGGATTAAATGGAGACAACTCAAATATGGATGGGAGTCAGAAAAAAAAAAGCCCTCTACCACCTTAGTTTCGTTGTTAATAAGGCTTCAATTTAAAGATGTGCTAATAGATTATTAAGGGTATTTGAGGTGACTTCCAAAAACTTTTTTTACGTGTTAATAGATAATTTTTTTAATATAATGACCATCCCATTTAATCCACTAATCAAATAAATTGAGTTTAAAATGACATGCATCGAAATAGTCATTTGTTTAGCAATCCAACCATTTATTTTTAGTGATTTATCTAAATCAATCCAGTAAGTTTAGCTCATACTACCAACTCAATTGACTAAAAGACAAAATACAAAATACATGGTATAACCAAATTACCTTATTCTTAATTTCTTTCAATCTTATCAACAAGGTACGAACTCTTAGTCATCACCACATCTTATCCACCACGTGCTAATAATTAATAATACAATTTCTTTTGGTGAGAAAAAGCTTCTGAGTAAAGTCAGGAAATCGAGCTGAGCTTGATGGGTCAGTCTTTTTAAACTATTTTAAATAATGGACCGGGTTTGAAAAGTAGAGCTTCAAAAGAAAGTCGGGTCTAAAAGGGCTAGCCCTGAAGTGCCGAAAGTCCTGCAGGGCCGGCCCGTTAGGCCCTTTAGCCTTATTTTTTGTTTTAATTTCACTACCTCTACTACTCATGCCGTTGCTGACTCCTCCTTAATAACCTTAAAATTTTTAAATTTACATATGATTGTAATTTACTAATTCTTGATATTTTTACCCCTTAAGTAGACTTTACTACTTAAAGTGAAGTACAATCAAAATTTCTTGAAATTGATGATAATAGCGAAGAAGATGAAAACGATAGTTGTCATAAACACGTTGCTTAGAGTGTTTAGCTTTTTGCCTTCTTATGTTTTGTATGAGACTATGAATTACTTGTACACAGTATTTTTTTACCTTTGATTATGAATTAGTAACTGCATTTATTTTATTGCATGAGATGTGTAGACGTATAATTAAATCTTGTGAAAATGACCTCAGGTCGGGCTTTGAAAAACAACAGTTTTTCTTTCCCCGGGTCTTATAGGGCTAGCCCTTTTATGCCCTAACCCGTCAAGGGCCGACCCTGTAGAGCCGGGCCGCCCTGATTCCCACCTCTACTTTTGAGTTTTGAATTATACACCAGAAAAAATGTAGATGTATTGATTATTATTTTTTGTCATCACAGTTATATTGATTATGTAACAAAGTTATTACTACTGTAATAGATAATAACACAATTTCACCCTGCAGTGCAGTGCAATGGTAATGCAATGCAATATTAATTAGAGGGCTAGTGTTTGGTTTGATTTTTAAGTAAGGTGCAATGAATTATTATTTTAACAATTATTTAAAATTAATATATTACATAAAGTATATTTTACCCTTACTATAATCTTTGTAAAAAGAAAGTTAAGAGTCAGGTGAAGCAGGAGGAGGAGGTAGTGGTGGTGGCGGTGGCAGAGGAGGAGGAGGAGGTAGTGGCAATGGTGGTAAGGGGAGGCGGTGGCGGCGAAAGAGGAGGAGGAGGAGGTAGTGGCGGCGGCGGAGGCAGAGGAGGAGGAAGATGAGGTAGTGGCGGCGGTGGCAGGGGGCAGTGGAAGAGGAGGATGAGGAGGTAGTGGCAGCGGCGGAAGAGAAGGAGGTAGTGATGGTGGGAACAGAGAAAGAGGAGGTAATGGCGACGGTGGCGGGTGGCGGCGGAGAAGGAGGAGGTAGTGGCAGCGGCAGGTTCCGGTGAGGGAGGAGGAGGAGGTAGTAACGGCGGGGCCGGGTTGTGGCAGCAACAGAGGAGAAGGAGGTAGCGGTGGTGGTGGTGGAGGAGGAGGTGGTGGCGGTGGTTGCAACGGCAGAGGAGGAGGAGGTAGTAGCGGCGACAGAGGAGAAGGAGGTGGTGGTGGCGGGAACGGAGAAGGAGGAGGTAGTGGCGGCGGCGAGTGTCGGCGAGAGAGGAGGAGGAGGTAGTGGCGGCGGGGCTGGGCGGCGGTGGAGAAGGAGGAGGTAGTAGCGGAGCTTCCGGGTGGCAGCAGTGGTAAAGGAGGAGGAGGTAGTGGCGGTGGTGGAGGAGGTGGTAGTGGTGGAGGAGGTGGTGGTGGTGGCGGTGGCGGTGGCGGCAGCGGCAGCGGCAGCAGTGGAGGAGGAGGTGGTGGCAGTGGTGGAGGAGGAGGTGGTCGCGGTGGCGACAGGTGGCTGCAATGGTGGAGGAGGAGGTGGCGGTAGGTGGCGGCGGTAGGTGGTGGCGGCGGTGGAGGAGGAGGTGGTGGCGGCAACGGCGGTAGCGGTTGTGGCGATGTGGCTAAGTAAAATTATACAAGTAAAATAAAGAGAAGTAAAACTAAATGGTAAATTAGAATTTTCTAACTATGCCATGGGATTACCAATTTTTTGGTAATCATCTTTACCATGGTAAACTCTATTACCATGCTAAAGAGCAACCAAACACTCTTTTTATGGTAATGCAATCATGATTACCATTACATGCATACAATGGGGTTGAATCAAACAGGTTATATGTAACAAAGTTATTACTACTGTAATAGATAATAACACAATTTCTTCTAAAAAAATAATAATACAATTTCTGAGTTTTATAGAGTATAAACTTATATATTAATATTTATATTTATTAGAAAGGTAAAATTTACCAGAGTCGGACTAGCCAAGAATGGCATGGTTTCTCCAAGACTTCTTATACTTACTTTTCTCATCTTTTTAATATTTTCCGAACATTTCATTAGATTTTGTGCATCATTTAGTTTTTAAAAATATTTTATACATTTTTAAACATGTTTAAAATGTTATAAAAATACATATGATCATTTAAAAAATTGTGGAGGCATTATTTATTCTATGATGGAGAAAGATATATAGTAGTTTCTAAGGATATTAATATAAATATTTTGATTCTATTGATTATGGTAATAAATATGATAAAAAAAATTATGGCAATAATTAGTAAAAATATTGAAGCTAAGAAGTAGAAAGTAGTAGTGTGCATCCACCATGTCGGGTTTGCCTTAGTGCGAAAATTTCCCTCTATTAGGTTTTCCTTCCATCTGATAGGATGAGCTCGTTGACAAGAGGAAACCTAATGCTGATTGAGTGTCGATTGCTCCTTCTTGTTTGTAGGTTTTTCTCTCCCCTTCTAGTGGAGTTTATTGGTAGGCCTCCTTTGTCGTGGCCAGAGGATGTGCTGCTTGAAAGCGAGTACTGTGACAGCGACGCATAGGATTGTAAGGTGGATGGATACGAGGAGGTGTTCAAGCCTCAAACCCCCTTGACGATGTCTGACAATGACCTTTAATGGGTGCCCCCATGGCCCATGGTGTAACATCCTGATTTTTATTTTAGGATATAATTACAATTATTATTTTAGTAGGGAATTTTTATGAAAAAAGGTGATTTGGTTAAAATATATTTTAAAAAACAAAATTATTAAAAATAATAATATAATATAATATATATATTATTATTCCGGTAAGGCTATGATAGGAATATTTTTATTTTTTGGGGATCAATAAGGTACTCAAAATCTTTTCTAATTATAAAAATTCTTTATGAAATATTTTCTAAATAATTTTCTCTTTCTTATGTTATTAATTTTGTACTGATTAGAGAATATTTTAGGATTAAAATTTTGAGCAAGTTTGAGTTTTGCCAATATATGACTATAATAATATGGATGATAACTAATAATTAATTTTAATCGATTTATTTTTGTTATTTAGTTTATATAAGATTTTATAATGAATTTTCTATATAATCAATTTATAAATAATGCTATTTTGGACTTTTAAACCAATTAAATTTAGATTAGATAATTTATTTGACTTAATGGAGATATTATTAAAATTTTAGTTGGTTTAGTTTTAAAATCTGAAGGACTAAATTGTTACTTCTGAAATTTATAAATCTAAATTGTTATTTATGAAATTCATAGGACCAAACTGTTATTTATGAAATTCATAGGTCTAAATTGTCATTTATGAAATTAGGAGGACTAAACTGTTATTTATGAAATTCAAATGACTAAACAGTCATTTTTATAATTTAAACCCTAAATTGTTATTTTCATTTTTTATAGTACATTATTATTATAATTTGTAAATAAGTTATAATTTTAAATTTTGAAAAATTATTAACAGGTAGTAAATTGATTGTGGTGGATTGATTTTGGCGTGTGTTTGAGCTCTTGGATTTGGAACAGTGTGATAATAATTAGATTTGGTGAGAGGTAACCACTTTCCACTTATTATGTGTGTTGGTGTGTGTTTGTGAATATTTTGTAAATTGATTATGAGATTAAAAATCATATGTGGATATTTATAGATTATTTCAATGAGCAATATTGATGAGTATTTTGTTATAAACTTACTTTGTGGAACCTTGCGATTTAAATTGTAAAATATATTTGTATATTTTGAATATCCTCGTATGAGTATGAAAATCTTGAGAAATTCTTATTGAGCTATTTATTGATACATATTGGGTTGTTTGGTTTGGGTTGAGATGGATAAAGTTATTTTTACCACGTGGTATAGCCTCTATTGGTGCACGATGGTTGGCTTTCTATTGTTCCACCAGTTCAATGAGAGACTGCCCCACCAGTTCAATGAGGGGTTGCAACACCCCACTAGTTCAATGAGGGGGAAAGACCCATGGACCGGAAACATGCTCTGTGGATTTTGGTCAATCCTCATCATGTGACCGAAGAGCTCTTTGAGTAGCCAGTAACATGGATAGTAACTTAGCCCATGGGTCTAGTCGGCAAAAATAAGGCGGTTCGGTTGGATTGATAGGAGGCACTTGGGAATTGTGATATGAGATATGAGATATAATATTATATAATTTCTGATATGAGATTTGTGTACAAAAAAATGATATTATATTTTTAATATTTTATTATATGAAATGTTCCACTTGGCACCTTATGAACACATGTCGGCATGTGTAATGAGTTGGAAAGATGGTTACTGAGGCTTTTGTCTCACCCCGTCGATTTAACATTTTTCAAGTGATAATTTCCGTGTTGGAATGTCGGGAAGAGCTCCTGAGGCATATATATATCTCTATGGCCTCTTGTGGTTTATTATGTGTTAAATTGATATATATTGCACCTTATAGGGCCTACATCTTGTAAACTCTGATTTGACTGCATACTTTGGATTATCGTATCATGGATTGTATATTATAATATTTAATAGTTTATGAAATTGTATCTCTATTGTGATTAATCTTTGAGAGATAATAGTTAATATTATAGAAATAAGGAGAGGATTTTACAAATGGCCTTTGAGATTGCTGGGTGGTTTGAAGCTATTGCTCTCTCTCTCTCTCTCTCTCTCTCTCTCTCTCTCTCTCTCTCTCTCTCTCTCTCTCTCTCTCTCTCTCTCTCTCTCTCTCTCTCTCTCTCTCTCTCTCTCTCTCTTCCTTCTAGTGTATGGATGATGTCTTGTTTGGGATGGCATTCTGCCATCTAAAACGGGATTTTTTTTAAAAAATCACGGTGGCTTCTGACTTTTTGAAAACTGGGGTGTTTGGGTTGGCGTTTTGACAACTGATTTTTTTTTCAAAAACAGCTTTTGAGAAAAAGCTCAAAAGTATGACTTTTCCAAAAAAACCACTTCTAGCACCGTTAATCCAAATACAAATCGCATTTATAATCTGACTTTTGCAAAAGTCAGATTAAAAAAAAGTCATTTCTATCACCGTTAACCCAAACAAGCTCAATATTGATTGAGGATTTAAGGGTTGAGAGGAGGGTCTGGCAGTTGGGGGCAGATTTGCGGCAAAGATCTGGCACACACGACATCAGAGCATAAGGGATACATGAGTTAGAGCCATAAAGTCAAATGGCTTCTCTACCGGCATATTCTCATGTGAAGGTTAGGTGATAAAGAATTGATGGATTAGTAGGAGATGGGGCTCTTCAGTCGCCTTGAGGAAACCAAAGCCAGCAGAGCAAAGCGGTTAAAGGTATGAATTTTGCGATCTTTAGGTTGTGGCTCACTAAAGGTTCGATCCTTTCCCACTGATATCTTATTGGGTTTGAGATTTGCTCTTGGTACAATAACCTCTTTAGATGTTGGCTTCTCTATGTTTAGTTCTGATGATTATTTAGAAGATTTGACATCTAGAGTGACTGGGTTAGCCTCATATGATTAGGTGGTTTATTATATATCTTCACTGGTCTGTGTGTATTTTAAGTTAATATACCTTACCCAAATTGTATTTGCCCCATTTGAGCTGGTATGGAAGGCTTATTGGTGGGAAAGAGTCAGATCAACTACTCTAAGCCCCAAAACCAGAGTTCTTCAAACACTTTCAAAATTTAGTTATGTTTGCTCGAAGGTAGCGGTATGTGGTAGGAGGTCAAGTATTTTGTGGGTGTTCTATCTAAGGAAGGCGTAATAGATAGACAATTGAAAATCATCATTCTGGGACTGTTTAGTATAATTGTATGCGTTGTTCATCTTTGGCTCAACATGTGCCTGTTCAGTGTTTTAATCAACACTGTTTATTATAGGACTAGATATGAGCTTGTTCAGTATGTATGGCATTACTGCTTATCCTCATGCTAAAGTTGGGTTTTCCTTTCCTATTGTCCTTTTAATGGTGTGTTCTCTGATCTTATGTTGAATGTTATTCTCCTTGAGTACACTTTTGTGTTAAGGAATTTGGTTAGAAACTTCTCTTCCAGGTGTGTTCCCATATAAGTAGATTTAGTAGTTGGGAGGGTTGCCAAAGCTGCATTGGCAGGGTCAAGCCCTTGTATTCGAGCATTTCAACCTTCATCCCAATTACAAACCTATTTAATGAATAGTTTGAATGATATCTCAACTCTATTCGAGTATTGGCAGGTGTGTTCTTGTTGTATTGAAGAACTCCTATGTATTTGTTTCTCTAATTTGTTAATTAGATTTTGGGGATTACCTTTTCATTTAGTGTGTTTGGGTGCTATAATTTTACTTATGTGACATTGTTGTTATGAATATTAATGATGTGAATGTTCATTAAACTATATCCAGACTAATTTACTCATCCAGTCAATTTGATATATAAGATTAGACATACTGTAGTAGTCACTATTTATTACTGTAGCAATTTAATGTGTGGTATTGTAGTATTCGTGGTTACTTTAGCAGACTGTTCATGCATAGGGTTACTGTAGCAGTGTTGTTTATATACGGTTTACTGTACAGTTACTCTTTATACTTGATTTACTGTAGCTGTTACTGTTCAAACACGTATTTTACTATTTATATACATTTTTGTGTCTATAAATAAAAGCATTGAGTTATATATTCAGAATCTACAAATGTTCTGCTTTATCTCTTCTTCATCACTTATTCTCCTTTATAATCAATATTTTCATTAGTTTTATTGTTGGAAAAAGGGGGAAAAAAAGGTAGTATGAGCAACAGCGTCCGTATTAGGTAGGGAGAAAAGGGACTGGCAGCAACTTGGGAAGTGGCATGGGGTTGGGGGTATAAGTGGAAAAACATAAGCGAAGTAGGGATAAAATGGGAAAGATGGAGGAAAGAGAGACAGAGCTATTAAGTCTGCAACAACCCCAAATAAAGTCAGTGTGGCAGCTGTATTGGGCACTGCCCTTGTCAGTGGCAAAGACTCTCCCTCTTTATCGTCTGCCACGTGTACCCATTTATCCCCCAACCTATCCATTTTTGTTGTCTGTCTACTCCCAAAAATCTCACTACCGTTTTCATGGTAGTATGCTACTACTCATAAACGTTTATATATATATATATATATATATATATATGAATCCCTAATATATAATCCAGTAAAAATTATAAAAAAATATCATTTAAATTATAATAACTCTAAAATGTTCATTAAATTAGTAAAAATATAAATAAATGATGTGATAGAAATTTAAGATTTTAAAATTTAAATATTTACAACTTAAATATAGAGAATAATAATTTTAGAATAATAATTAGGAGTTTAAAATCCCAAACTTTACAATAATTTATTGTTGTTTGTGCCCGTCAATTTAGTTTTATTATCAATCTTTTTATTATTAACTGTTTTTACCCTCACTTTGCCACTCACCCCCTATTTTTTAATGTGTCTGAAGAATTTAATTAAAATTATTTTTTATTCTTTTAATTTTTATTCCTTCTCGCTTATTTTATTCTTCGCCTAATTGAGTGGTTTATTATTATTTTTCTTAAGATATTCTCTTTCTCTTTTTTTCCTGTAAGCCATTAATGTTTACTGCTGAAGTCTACAGCCTTCCAATGCCATCGACTTCTCTTTTTGCGTTTATTTTATATCAATATCTCAACATTTTGTTTATTAGCTCGTTTGGATTAGCTTATGGAAGCTCCATAAATGCTTATAAATCGTGATTTACGAAATACGAAGTTGCTTTTACGGTCTACGAGGTATTTTTACGGTCTACGAGGTAAATATGTGGAGGAGATTTATCTCAATTTACGTAAATCGGGCTTATATAATAAGCCCGATGTAAATAAGCTCAGGCAAACAAGCTAATAATATATCTAAAATCAAAATTCAAATTTAGCTTATTTTCTTTTGAGGAATCGATGCCATGATCCCATCAGTATTTGCTTAGGACGCCAGCAATGAAGGGGGATAAAAAGAAAAGTGACAATTCAGTCTTTTACATAATGGATTTTAGTAGAATTCACTCTTATATTTATTAGCAAGTGAATAAAGAAATGCTTCTCTTGTCTCAAAATATCTTCCCTCTTCTGCTTTTTTAGAAATCCACGTTACCTGCTCATTCAAAAGATGAGTAGATAATGTTCATCCTCAAATTAAAGAGGTATTTTTTTATTTTTTAAAAAATACTTTATATATTAAAAATTAACTAGCTCAAGATACTATTTGTTAAAAAAATATTTTAGATATTAGGTGTTACTAAAAATATATTTTAAGATATTAGTGTTACAAGAAAAATATTTCTAAATACATGACTAGAAATTAATTAATTTGAGATATCAAATAACAAAAATATTTTAGAGTACAACATATAATTTTATCTAAATAAATAAAAATATATAAAAAATAAAAAAATGGTTTCCACCTCAAGATTGGGGAATGAACATGATATGAGGACCCGCTTTCTCCTTCTCATACTTTTAAAAATCAAAACACATCTATAGCCATCAATTCATTTATTTTTTGAAGAGTTCATGTTCAATCATGCCATCTTCAATATCAATAGGTTTGTTTGGATTAGCTTATTGAAGCTCCATAAGTACTTATAAATCGTGATTTACAGAATACGAAGTAACTTTTACGATTTATGAGGTTGCTTTTATGATCTACGAGGTAAATATGTTGAGGAGATTTATCTCGATTTACGTAAATCGGGCTTATAAAATAAGCCCGATAAGAAATAGAGTTTCCAAACAAGCTGAATTATTGTTGGTTGGTTTTTACATTTATGTGCTTTTTTTATAAAAAATAGGTTAAGATCTAAATGGGTTTTAGTAACTAGTTTTAATTCGTCTATTTATGTCTCAACCCATTTAATATAGGCTAGATGAGTTGAGGTACGGGTATGAGTTTACCCATACTCGTGTAATATTAAATGGACGGGCTATGAGTTAGGGCCAACTCATCCATTGCTTAACCCTATGAGAGATCATGGGTGAAAAAAAAATGAAAGAGATGGATGTTTAATTGAGAGTAAACATTAAAAAAAATGTTCTTTCTAGTTCACAATACAAGGCACTTTAAGTAATTCATCAAAATCAATAAATAATAGTTTATTCATTAAATATACATTCAATTGAAATTTTTTTCAATTTTGTCCATATTAAATTAGGTTTCAAATTAGAAAGAACATACTAAAAGTTACATTTAGGCATTAATTATATTGATGAAATTGACAAATAAGCAATGAAAAAAAATTGGACCGGACCGGCCGGTTCAACCTTAGCCTGTGAACCAGTTTAAACCAGTTAAAATCAATAAAATCGGTGGTCGAACTAGTGGGACCGGTTACCATTTTTTATCTTTTTTTTTGTGAAATACATTTGTTTATCCTTCTAACTACTATATCATGCTATTTTTTAGGGAAAAATGAAAGGTTGAAGACTAAGATGAAGAGAAAAGTAGGTAAAGAAAGAATAAATTTAAAAAGAAGATGATGATAAAAAATATTTAAAATGATATAATAATTATAGAAAAGGAGATATCATTATATAAGTATAGACATCATAACTAATACTAATAGATTTTAACCATTTTTTCTATATATATATATATATATATATATATATTGCCACTAATAAATTATAATATTTTAATATGACTGGTTCAACTATTAGTTAGACCCTGATTGACCGATTGACCCTTGAACATGTGCCTGACCAGTTCATTGTCCGGTCCGGTTTTTTGTTCTTTGCAAATAAGTATTAATTACTCTCTAAGTGACTTATATTATGGACTAAGATATTTTTCTAAAAATGACTTATATTATGGAGTAAATAAATATATTAAATTTTAGATAAAGTCAAATTATTATTTTCGTACAGGATTAACCATATATAAGAGAAAGTTACTTGTAAACATGACAAGAGGATTACACAAATGATTGTGAGTGGGCAGATGGTAAATATCACTGGGAGTAGTAGCCACCGTGGAAACAGGCTTTCCATATGCGATTATTAGTCCAGAACAAAAAATTTCAATGGATGTTTGGTGAAAACTGAAAACTCAATAAAATGGGAGGAATCCTAGTCATCTTTCTTAATTATCTCATTTTCTCTCCTCTTTAATTGTTATTTAGAGAGCATCAATGAAGACAAATTAAGAAAAGATTGACAAATATAAAAATTATATCGTACATTTAGGATATAGATGAATTCTCAAAATATATCTTATATTAAGGATCAGAGGAGTGGTACTTTATTGAATTCTTATTATAAGCCACATCTAACTACTTCAATAAAACTAAAGAGGGGTGGTGGGTGTCATTTGAGCTAAACAGTTTCGACAATTTGCTTTTTATTAACATACACACTTCATTGTAATAATTTCAGTCATGAAAAAAAGCAAATAAAAGTGGTGGGAGGAGAGGAGAGGAGAGGTTTCTCTCTTGAGGCGGTGATAGTTTCCTCTTTTCTGGTGTATGCTTCTTGTTTGTGGTGGTGATTTGCCTTGGATTTTCTCATCTTGGTAGTGTTTTCTCTTCATTTCTACTAGCCTCTTGTATTAGTTTTTCAAGTTTCTTATGGCATCATTTAGGTCAGTACAACTTCCCTCTTGTGATATCAAACGTTTAGTGTATTGTTAGCAACATTTCTTGTTTGCTAAGTATTAGAATCATATCTCGTATGATTAGGTATTTTGTTAGAATCATATCCCTTATAATCAAGAATTGTATATCGACATTATTAAGCAATCATACACTACTACAGAAAGTAGTTTTAACGTCCATATTTTAGGCTTTTTAACGTCATTTTATTATAGGACGCCTATTTGAGCGACGTAGTAGGGAAAGACTTTAGGCGTCCCTAAGGCCTCCCTAAGGAGTTAGGGACGCCTAAAGTCCCTAAAATTACCACTCGTTGAAGACTTTAGGCGTCCCTAATTTCCTTAGGGACACCTAAATCCCCACTTTAGGCGTCCCCATTACTCTAAAATGGACATCTAAAGTATCTTTAGATATCTCTATTGCTTATGGATGTAAAAACTATTTTTTTTAAAAAAAGTTTTTTTAATAATTTGATCTGCCTAAAATTGAAAACAACAGAAACATGATCGAAGAATAATGCATAATGTCCTTACAAATGGTAAGGAAACATCAAGTAGTAGCTAATTAACTCCTACTACCATCAATGTACAAGAACCACAACAAAGTATTGTAAAAAATGTTGTCTATACTACCTAAAATAAACATACACATTTATTGATCTATGTGTTGAAGAAGCTGCCCAGCCAAAAAGTCTCTAATCAAATTAATATCTTCATGTAAATAAGCAGCTTCATTATCAAAAATCTACAAATTAGAAAATAAGATTAGATAAAATCAGTAAAGAATCCACAATTCAATTACAATACCCAAAAATATTATTATTTGATTATTTGCTGAAAATCACTTATAACACCACTTTGAATGATGCTATACATATAAAGGATAACGTAGTAGCCGCATTCAATGGCCCCTGGCTGTCGAAGTTACTATAAATCAAAAGCAACTGGTTAAAATCAATAAAGTCATATCTAAAACGACCGTCAATGAAAGAACTTGAATCGAAACCATATACTATTGGATAAACCACTTCGGGTTTCTAACAACTCTACCCTCGCGTGACCCAGCAAACATTCTATATGTCTGGGTCCCACTACTATTAAAATGTAATACCACAAAAATTAGAATAATTCATTTAAGTCAATAATCAATGAAATAAAAAAAATAACTTACGTATTGAAGACGGATTTTGTTTCCTTGTTAGGCTTTTTATCCAAGGAATCAAACCAATATACGTGGTTGATGCGAGGACAAAAACACACAAACTCCGATGATAACTACAATAACATATGGATTAAAATGTAGTTAGATAACAAGACAATTATTTATTAAACTTCCTACAAAATCAAAATTAAAATACGTATCCTTGAACAATTGGTGCTAGATAACAAGAAGTTTGGTCTCTCCCATTGTGTAGCCCACATAATGTGTTCTTTTTTACACATCATTGCGATCCCTTGTCGTATTTGCCGGACACAAGAATTTGTATAAATTCTCCCTCCCCATATTGATGCATGTGTGGTTAACAGACCTAAAATATAAATCAAATGATAAATGAAATTTTGAACGTATGAAACCAAAAAACCACTACATTAATTGAAGGAAAGAAAAACTAAATGTATGTCAAGTTTTACCCATCCTGCATTTATCTCCTTCAAATGCATAAACTCCCTGAGATCTTTATTGTCAATAGTGAAGGGATACGTCAATTGTTGACCCACAATCCTTGAAGGCATATGCAAGTCGATCTGACAAACACCTTTGTAAATCTGTTGCAATTGTGCCAAGAGGGGTCATTTCCCATCATCTTGCTCATCCTATTATCATAACATAAAAAACCGATTATTAGTAGGATGCCAATAGATATCAAGTAATACGAAGGTAGTTCCTACTATTGGAGGGGTTGCGGACGTGCCAATAAGATTATGGGGACAAAGGATGAAAGATCTTATCGCTTGACCCAACGTGGCAACCTCTTCGTCAAGGACAGGGATGGCTGCACCTTCTACCCCCTCTCGAAAACATATGACTGTCACCCTACATAAATGGCGTGGAATTTGATTATGATAGTGGGTGGTAGCTTGTCTGTGAACGAGAGCATCGGCAACAACACGAAGCAGTGGGGCATCCAAATAGAGGATGCAAGGTTCTCCTAGCTCTAGAGTAGGAGAAGGCTGCCCAGTGGTTCCAGAATGGCAGAAGCCTAGCTAAGGGGTTCTTCCAGTTGGTGATAACTTCCTTTGGTGCTGGGGAAGGCCGGGGATTCCTGGGTTCTATGCCCATCACTTTGCATCTTCGAGTTAACCATATATTTCATTTCATCATATAGCTCTGCCAACAGCTCTTCTCGGAGCTTGTAGCGAAGTTTAACCTCTAGCTCTTCTTTGATCTTGGCCACAACTTGTGATGAATTATATGAGGCTCGTCCAAAAAACTTTGCCATTCTAACTACCCTTACCTCCCCTCGAACTCGATTGGGGTTATCAGGCTTCTCAATTAATGTTGACAATATGTCTATCTGTTCACTAGGAGTGAAAGAACCTTGGCTGCTCTGCTCTTCGAGTTCATCCTATAGCATACAATTTATTGTAAACAAAAATTAAACACTAACAATACAACAAAATGTCAAAATTATATACTTATACTTTAACTACTTACAATTCTCGAGGCAACCTCAGCAACATCAGGATTTATGAACTTCCCACCCTTAATCCTCGCTGCTTTCCATTTTTTTGTGACGCGGAAGAGGAGACAGGGCCATCATAACAACGGTAAGATCTGATTTGGTTGCTTCCTTCATTTTCTCTAACTCTTCTTCCATCATCCTCCGCTCAAGCTTCCGATAACCACCACGAGACATGCAATGCTGATACTGATTTGCTATTTGCCTCTTTATATTCGCTGCACTTACTTTCTGTGAAAGAAAAACAATGAAAAACGAGTCAATGCTGTCAAGTATATTGAAATAAAAAGTTCTATACTATGATGAAAGAAAGTTTACCAAAAATTCAGGATCATCTCATGATGCTACGAATAACCTCCAGTCCTCTGGAGGCAAATATGAATAATGTTGACATGGGTACTCATCCTTCTTTCCCCTTCAAATATACCTTTGTGTGAGCTTTTTTTGAAATCTTTCCATCGCATACACACCTCCCCCATCCAGTGCTTGTACATCTTTGTGGTGTCTGGGATATCGAACGTTTACTGGAGGAATAAAGGAAATTATATTTTAAGCAATATGAATAAAGATCAAAATGCAGATGTGTCAAAACTGACGTACCAAAATTTGTTGACAAATCATAGTTTTCGTCTTCGGGGGAACCCGCTTCTAATCATCATATATGATGGAACTTTGCTTCGACCCAAATAGCCTAGATAGCTAATGAAATAGTCTTCCTCAGGACCAAGTGGATTCATGTTGGCATCGCAGTCCACATGCAGCCTATCCTGTTAATGTTGATGACGTACAGTCAATGCAGGCATCTTTGTGATGCCTCTAGTTCTTCTCTCAATGGGTTAACCACCTTCCATTTAATGCTCTCTATCACTTTGTGAGTCACTAGAATTATCCATATTCCTGTTTACACAAAATTCACTGTCAAAGAGGTAAATAAATTCCAAATAATTGAAAAAACTAACCAGGATTAAGGGAAAAAAGCACACAATATTATTTTATACTTTAAGAAAAAAATCACTGTCATAGAGGTATATAAGTTCCAAGTAAAGGTCTTACTCTATATTGTTTCCCCTATCCCTTCACAATGATCATTTCTTGCAGCATATTCTTCATCATCTGCCAATTCTACTTCACTTGCTCTAGGTGGATTTATTGTGAAATGTGGTGTGTCGTCAAGGTTGAAGGTTGGATCACCATACTTCTGTTTTTTACTTTGAAGTACAATACACATATTTTTATTTGCAGGATATGTGACATAAAATACTTGCTTCGCCTAGCTTGCTAAAATGAAACGCTCATCTCTATAACCAACTCTTCGAAGATCGACTAACACAAATCCAAATTGTTGATCTATTACCACAACAGTATTGCTAACCCACTTATATTTGAATAAAGCAACTTTGAACTTGTTGTAGGTTATCTCCCATATTTCTTGTATAACTCCATAATAAGTCATGTATGCTAATATTGGATATTTGTCTTTATAACTGGAAAAGTGCATGGCTTCAGCTTCTACCGTCACCCCACTATTTTGCATGGTACTTCTATCATATTGGTTTTTTGTGTAGAAAGAATACTCATTTATATCATAACCGGTCCAAGTAATAATCTGGAATAAAGGCCCCCAAGCTAACCACTCAATTGTCTCAAACACACCGGTCTCATGCGAAACCTTCTTCTTAAACCACACTATGAATGTCTTGTTTTACTCAATAGCTATCTGCATGTCGCTCTTCTTTTGATTCATGTTCTTCAAACTATTTTTTTTTTCATCTATGTACGGTTGAACTTCTTCCATATTATTCAGAATATACAAGTGTGCTTGCAACCAATGTTATCAGACCCGGACCGGGAACCGGAGAACCGGCCGGTAAACTGGTCCGGGTCAATTTTTTTAATTTTTTCTTTAGAATTTCATACTAATAAGCCTAAAATTTTTAATTTCTCAACGGTTTGGCCCCGGTTTAGCTCCGGTCTGACCCACTGACCCTTAACCCAGTACCCCGACCGGTTTAGTGACCGCTCCGGGTTTGATAACCCTGTTGCAACACCTCTTTACGAGGCACATTCTTCACTTTTAGACCTCGTGTTCCCTTGCTTCTCCCCTCTTCATACCGAGACTGTTACTTCTTCCCTGATACATAATCTTTGCAAAAGTCAATTGCCTCTTCAAATACATATCGCTCAACTATTGAGGCTTCAGGTCGATAAATATTTTTAGACTACCCTTTTAAGATCTTCATGAATCGCTCAACAAGGTACATCCACCTCAAGTTAACTGGACCACAGAGTCTTACCTCCCTTACTAAATGAACTATCAAATGCACTATGATATCAAAAAATGAAGGAGAAAATGCATATCTAGTTGAGACAAAATAATATAACTCTCATTTTCCAGTTCATCCAAATTTTTAGTGTCAGTGACTTTGTTACAGATAACATTAAAGAAAACACGCAATATTGTTACAATAGTTCGCACTTCATCCTTTATAATGCCTCTAATGACTACTAGTAATAGTTGTTGCAACAACACATGATAGTCATAGGACTTCATTCTCACTAACCTCAAATTATCCATTGAGACGCACCTTCTCACATTAGAAGAATACCCCTGTGGCACCTTAATTTCATGCAGACACCCACACAAACTTCTTTTCTCCGCTTTTGATAGGGTATGCGCTGCTGGCTCCATATATTCCCTCTTACCATCATCTTTAGTTATGGATGTAATCGTTCTTTTATTCCCATATCAAGAAGGTTTAGTCTCGCAATGATTCCATCCTTAGTCTTCCCTGGTATGTGCAAAAGCATACTGATAAGACTATCATAAATGTTTTTCTCTACATGCATCACATCAATACTGTGTCTTACATCAAGAATACGCTAATATGGAAGATCAAATAAAATTGATCTCTTCTTCCATATGTTCTTCTCACCCGTAGTCCTCTAATTTTTACCAAAGGTGACAATGATACATTCCACCCACTATAAACTTTCTCCCCGGTTAATGCCTTTGGAGCCATTCCATGCTCTGGTAAGCCGTTAAAACACTTTCTTAACTTACGATACTGGTGGAACAGATGAAGAAATCTCCTATGACCAAGGTAGACCATTTTTTCCTTATGCTTAAGTTGATGGAAGTGTGTGTCTGCTTCACAAATCAAACATGCCTTATGCCCCTTCGCACTGTATCCTGACAAGTTCCCGTATGCAGGTAAGTTGTTCATCATGGTCAAAATCATTGCACACAGCTTGAAAGGCTCCTTCTTATATGCATCAAACACATCTACGCCTTCCTCCCACAACTTCTTTAAGTCTTCAATCAAATGCGCCAAATACATATCGATGTCGTTCCGTGGCTGTTTTAGTCCAGAGATCATCATAGAAAGCATTACATACTTGTGTTTCATACATAACTAGGGAGGTAGGTTGTATATTATAAGAAGAACTAGTCACAAACTATGTGTGCTAGTAAGAGTTCCATACAGATTGATTCTATGTGTACAAACCCCAAGCCGAAGGTTTCTCGGCTTGCTGCCAAATTAAGGGAACATTTCATCTATTTTCTTTCACTATGGAAAGTCGGCCGGGTGCCGAAGATATTTTCCGTCAGATATTCTCTCATCAGAATGCCATCTCAACTTCTTTGCTTTCGTTGGACTCACAAACACCCGCTTAAACCACGATATTATTGGAAGATACCATAACACCTTTAAGTTAACTAAATGCAATGTGCTTGTCAGCCGTGTGTACTTACTCCTAGGGGATAAAGGTGTCTCCGTATCACTCCGCAGGCTGTCATATTTATGCGACTGCACAATGGATTCTACCTCAACATCGTTGATCATTTTCTTCATTATGTCTTCATCTATCACATCTAAAACTTCCTTATTGTAAGACGGGAAATATGTTACTTCCTCACCATGCCATATCTACCTTGTGTATCGAAGATTTATTCCATCACAAAGTAGGTGATCCCTAATAACTTCAACATCTCGCTGACTCTCATTTAAACAATTGATACAAACACAAAAATACTTCTTATTTTTTGTTCGAGCATTCTTTCTAGAAAATTCAATAAATTATTCTACCACATTCTCATATTCTTCACTAGTTCTCAAAGCATTCATCCAACTATGATCCATTTTATTGCCACCTAAGTCATTTCCAATAACACTCAAGTTTATAACAATTGTAGGGTTTTCTTTTTATTATAATTTTTTCAAAAAATTTGGCAGTATTTCCCCTTAAACATGAGACACCCCAATATTCCAATAACAAATCATTTCAGCTTAATTTTAACAAAACTAACTAATTAAGGCAATTTGAAACTATTTTAGGAAATTATAATAGAGGAATATTCATGAAATTGTGCTATGAAAAGGGCATAGCACAAACAAGATATAATAAGGGCATGTACATATATATCATGCAGTGATGTTGAACAGGTTTAGTTCCACACACACACACACACACTCTAACTCATAAGTCATAATTCACAAGCTATTTGGACAAAATTCATAGAGTTTCTTATACCCACAACAATAATTCTAGAAAAATAATTCCAATGGTTCCTATTAATCCAATCAAACTAGCAATATCCTTAATAACATAAAAATAATTCTAGAAAAATAAATGAAAGGGCAAAGATTTCTAATATATTTAATAACAAGGGAAAATAAATTGAATTGCGTACCCAAAATTTAAAGGAAGCATCAATATTTAAGTGTTGTTTTGTGTCTTTCATATTATGAGATAACCGTCTGTGTAAGTGTGAGAACGGAGAGAAGGAGTGAGGACTTTGTGTGTGTGTGTGTAACAATGGAGAGGGAGTGGATGGAGTGAGGACTGTGTGTGTGTGTGTGTGTGTGTGGAAGATAGGTGGACAGAGAGAGGGAGTGAGGACGGAGGAGAGAGTGAGGACGGAGAGAGGGAGTGAGGACAAAGAGAGGGACGGTGTGTGTGTGTGTGAGGAAGAGAGTAACAATGGAGAAAGGGAGGAGGGAGTTGACGAAGGGAGGGGAGGAGGGTTTATTCGTCCCCAGCCATTTCTAGGGATGCCTAAAATACCTTTATACATCCCCAAGAATCATTGGGGACGCATAAAGGTTCTGCAGGTCCCCATAAAGGGACCTGTAACCTGTCATGGCTGTCTTATTAGCCATG
Source organism: Albizia julibrissin (assembly GCA_037074505.1). Classification (NCBI taxonomy): domain Eukaryota; kingdom Viridiplantae; phylum Streptophyta; class Magnoliopsida; order Fabales; family Fabaceae; genus Albizia; species Albizia julibrissin. Next base: position 50,146,945 of record CM073482.1, on the reverse strand, counting down.
ACAGGGTTTTAGGCGTCCCCATTATAAATGGGGATGCCTAAAACCTATCTTTAGGAGTCCCTAATTTTTTTTAGGATACCTAAAAGATTTTTGTGGCGCCAAATATAAGCTTTCAGAGCCCCTTAGGCGTCCCATATGTGATTTGTGATGCATAAAGTTTAAAATTTCCCTTCCAAAATTACATAAAATGCTATCATATTAGTTTTTTACTTCTCTTTTTAAAATATGGACGTATTTTAGGGAAGTAAAATGTATTTTTTGTAATAGTGATATCATATTAATTAGGAAGATACACACTTATATATATAAATACTTAAATAGGCTTACTTGTACATATTTTGATTTAAGGAATTTAGATTTACAATTTCTTTCTTTGTTTATTTCCTTAAACTAGGGTTCTTTTCAATCGATTTGTTTTTGTTACCAATATTCAGTCCCTTGTTTATTTGCACTGGGAGCTTCAAGGTCAAGTTTCTATTGCCCAACATCATGAAAATTACTATGTCCTCCATTTTAGCAGCTTAAAGGATTGGGCTTTTTATCCTGGATCATGGTTTATGGTTGCTTCAAGGTTTCTCTCTTGTGATGTTAGCATGGATTCCAAATATGCCGATATCATAGCTTTGTCTTCCCTTCCTTCGGTGCATGGATCTAGGTGTTGAATTTGCCGTTTGAGTTTTATACAAAGAAGGTTGCTTGCATGATTAGGGCCCCGTTTGGTATGTTGGAATTGATTTTGAGAGAAATGGAAATGAATATGGAAATGGAGATGGATATGAAAATGGAGATGTGGTTTAAAAGTTTGTTTAGTATGTCATGGAAATAAGACCTAATTTTTATATGAAAAGTCTAAAATGCCCATCTAATTAAAAATTTAAAAAAAACATATGCCTAAGCACAAATAGAAAAAAGTCACCAAGCACAAATAGAAAAAGGAGACTGAGAGGATGGAAAACTTCCGAAACCATTTTCCATCATGCTTGTCTTCTTTGAAACTTCCAAAACCCATTAAGCACAAAAGGGAGCACAGATCTACAAATTATCATGCTTCAGGAAGACGAAGAGGATGGGAAAAAGAAGAAAAAGGAGATTTGAAACTGTCGAAGGTCGAGAGGTTGGAGAAGACAAAGAAGGGAACTGATTCATTGGAGAGGTCGAGAGATCTGCAAATCATCATGACGGACGAAGACAAAGCTCGAGAATTTGGAGAAGACGAAGATGAAGATAAAGCTCAAGAGGTTGGAAAAGACCAAACTCTAGAGATCTGCAACCGTCGAAGGGGATGGAGAAGGGGAAAGTGCCGCCACCATTTCAAAAGGCTAAGTCGCCATTGCTCCAAGAGACATTGTCGCTGTCATTGCTAGCGGTAGGGTGAGACGAGCTGATGGTCAGGCGTGATGACAAAAGGCAAAAGGGTAAGGTTGGAAATGAGAGTATGGAATTGTAAATCTTAGCTTTTTTGATGGAATTATTTTGGTAGAATTGGCTGAGGTGGCTTCCATATGGAATTCTAATTCCAAGACTAATTCTTTGTACCAAACATGCAATCATTGTGGAATTCAATTCCAATTCCATGTCTCCAATTCCACCATACCAAACAGGCCCTAGTTCTTTATTTGGTTCCTTCTTGGACTTTGATTCGATGTCTCAAAGTGGTTTTCATATCAATATTGCTTTTTTTGAAGGATCTAGTTTTTCTCATGTTCCAACCTTTCAACTTCCGTCAGGGAAAGCACTTCTAGTCACTTTTCTCCTAGAGCGAGCATCATCAATATGTTACAATTGTAGCAGTGTAGGTCTTCGAGCAGATCACTGCTCAAAATTAATTAATCCTCATACATCATGCTTCAAGCTAGTGAGTCCCAAGTCTGTGCATATCTCTTCCTCTGGGCATAGATATAAGTTCTGTCATGGGATCGGCTTGAAGATTTGGGCCTCTCCTTCGGGTCAAAACAAAAGGGTTGGTTCTTTTAGTTATCTAGACTCCCCTGATTTTGAACGCAAGTCTTCTACTCATATATTCTTTGTGTCGAATTCGGGTTCAAGGAAAGGATTGGCTAATGAGCTTTTTCCTCCCCCGGTTAAGCACTTTAAGATGAGTGATAGGAGTCCTCTCCATCATGACTTGCACAATTCTTTACAGTTCAGGTGTCACCTGAGCTCTATGCAAGCTGTGAAGAGAAGGAGATGTGTTGAGGATGATTTGGTTACAAGATCAATTAAGAGAACCAAGCGTGCTACGCTTAAAGAAGATGATCTCTCTAAGAGTAATGTCTCTCTAAGATTCTTTCGAGGCATCTTTCTATACAAGCCATCCTCGTGTTAAGGTTGTGAATAAATTGCCTCGCTAAAGATTAAGAGGAGGTTGTGGTGGTGGTAGAAGAAGAGGAGGAAAAGGAGGATGAACTAAAGTAATCCTTATGCATCTCACCATATTGATATTCAAGAGAGGAGCGAAGATAAGTGATGTGGGTCTGGTGAAATGAAAGGAATAAGGAGTTTAAGGGTCTGTTTGGGATCCCATCTGGGATAAAAAAAAACCCATTTACCATGTATAAGCTTATTTGACTTACTTATGAGTGTTTGGGAATCCATTGGAGTTTAATGAGCTTTAGGTGAAAAAGTAGCTTTTTAATCCTTATGCATCTCACCATATTGATATTCAAGAGAGGAGAGAAGATAAGAGATGTGGGTCTGGTGAAATGAAAGGAATAAGGAGTTTAAGGGTCTGTTTGGGATCCCATTTGGGATAAAAAAAAAAAGCTCATTTACCATGTATAAGCTTATTTGACTTACTTATGAGTGTTTGAGAATCCATTGGAGTTTAATGAGCTTTAGGTGAAAAAATATCTTTTTTTTATAAGCTCACTCACACAACTTTAAAAAAAAAAGCAATTTCTCTCACCGCCAATTCAAATACAAATCACATTAACAATATGACTTTTTTTCTATTTGGCTTCTACAAAAGCCACATTAAAAAAACACTTTTCCATTATGTTCCCAAACAGGCACTAAATAGACAAGACGGATGAATGTTATATTTATTGAAGTGGCTTCAGATTTCGAAAAGACGTGTAGTTGAGAAGTTTACCTTAGAAATTGGAGAAACTCTGAAATATTTAAAATTGGCTATAAAGAAACAACAGTATCCAAAAGGATATTTAAACTAAATGTATAAGCGTCTGATCTAAAAAGAATTTAAATTTTTAAATTTTCATAATATTTAATAGTTATCGAGACCTCACTGCTTTGCAACTGATCAAAAAAATATTATTTAGACTACGCGGAAACATACCGGGTCTTAAGTTGCATCGATATTTATAAAAATGCCACAGGTCATACTTTTTAAAATGTCTCCGCCTATAGAGATATAGATGTGACAGTCTTATAGGCATTTTTTCTAATAAGAACTTGTAATTACTACAAAATAATTATAAAACCTTCTTTGTAATATAAATTTCATTCGATCCTTAAGTACGCAAGGTATTAATCATACCTGACCTTGCCGACTGGGACGAATAAATGTTCATGTTGGGATTTTTTAAGTTTAATGATAAATAATTGAATATAATAAGGAAAATATGTTCAAAGTACCTGATTGAAAGATTAGTTGGCCATTGGTCCCTAAACCTGTGGTCCTTTAGGAAAAAAATATATATGTAGATAAAATAATGAAATGGCATATCACATAAGCTTAATTGCAATTTTTAAAAACCCAGTTGCAATTCGTGGGATGCCATTTATAATTTGTGGAATGTTATTTGTATTTGCACTAGCTTTAACTCAATTTTCACATCACAAAAGGTTATTTATAATTTGTGGAAGATTACTTGTATTTGTATTTATATTTGAGGGAATGTCACTTGTATTTTAACTTAATTTGCACAGTACATAAATTCAATTGCAATTCTTAGAAGCCCAATTGCAATTCATGGAAAGTCAATTGTGTTTGCACTTTAACTTAATTTTCGTATCACTATAGGTCATTTGTAATTCTTAGAAATTTACTTGCATTTTAACTTAATTTACACACCTTTAGTTCCAATTCCTGAAAACTTATTTGCAATTCATGGAAGGTTATTCACAATTCGTGCAAGATCACTTGTAATTTGTGGTTTACCTTGTATTCTATCGATCTGTGATGGTTCAACTTCATCTCCTTCTTCATCTCCCTTTATAACAAATCTGTCATGGCTTGCCACTATACAAGATCTATTATTTTTCTTTTTGAAATTTGATTTTTGTTTTCAACCAAGTTGAGAATGTAGAAGAGAGAGGGACTGGAAACAAAGATTGAAGAAATTGGGATAGTGAAGAAGGCAGGTGCAACGACATCAGATGAGGTGCAAGATGGAGGTCATCGTCATTGGCTATTGGAATCACTATTGTTCATTGCTAGAGTTTGCTTGAAGGGGATGTGGAGTTTGGAAAGACGTAGGAGATGATGAGGGAGTGAATGATAATGAAGGAACTAATAGGTAGAAATGGAGAAAGGGTAGATCTTTATTTCATCAGGGGTAGAGTGGCCATTTCATTTGGTAACTTATTTATCCCTAAGGACCTCATGGCTCTATTTTTTTTCTAAGTCCTATTCCCCAATTAAATTCTTAATGTGGATTTATCCCAATTTTTCGTATAATAATTGTATAAAATAAATGTTACTGACTTTTCTGCCTTTTATTAGTGTAGGTATAGATTTTTTTTTTTTGGGACCTGAGTGTCGGTATAGATAAAACTATATTGGATTTTCCTCCTATTGCTCGCTATTTTTTGGTTATCTTTCAATTCTTTCTTTGTTTGGTGCTTTTGAAATCCTGTTTTTCAGATTTCTTTAGCACTAGGAATTGCAGGTTGCTGTCAGTTTAGCAGCCAAATTTAATTAATATAGCACTGATTTAAGAGTTTCCACAACAAAATATGAGAGTACTGTGTGCCTGCGTCAACCTATATTGCATTAGCTCATTGTCATAATATCCTTCTTTCTCACGAACAGCCATGGCTAACTTTTTCCTTTGCTTCACGTTGGTTTTTTTTATTTTAGTTGTTGTAATTATTGATGATTTTTTTTTTCAAAAAAAAGGATTATTCAATATTAATATTGCTCGCAAAGGGGGAAAAACACAGCAGAAATCAGCTGGTGAATAAGATGAAAATAATTGGGAATAGTATTTGTCTTGTGTCAGCCCCTGCCCCTTCTAAATTCCATGGGGACAGCCTCATCCTCATCCTCATCAACATTTCTTGGTCATTGTCGTAATGGTCAGGAATATTACCAAACCACAATTTCCTCCACCCACCTGGTCCTATATGGTAAACTACAATCACATGAAAGTTCGTTGGTTAGTATATATATGACTAGACTGACTTCATATGTAATAACTTGCAATGAAAAACTCGTTCTGGTGGTTTGATATAATATATATTTATTTAATTTAATTAGATTAAGAAAGTTAATAAATATGACATATATTTTTTAAAATACTTTAATAATCTTCCTTAATTTCTTTATCCCCTTTTTTTATTATTGTTGAAAGAGAATTAATACGGATAAATTTAAAAAAGATTGACAAATATATATAAAAAAATCTTATACGGACTAATATCCACTCTCTAAATATGTTTTATATTAAGGATAATAGGGAGTACTATCTAGAGAAAATTTCACTTAGCCTCATAGAAGCAATTTTATTTCAATTAACCCCCAAAAGATTATAAAGTTTCACAATGTCCCCTTAAATTAAAATGAAATTAAGTTTTATTTGTGAAAAAACAATAATCCCCTTATTATATTTTTTTTATAAGAGCATTTATAATAAAAATATAAAAAATTAAAAAATAAATAAAGAGATTAAAAAAATAAAAAAATTAACAAAAATATTTTAACTATTCAAAAAAGAAATAAGGGAATTCACACAATTCATCGTGGAAAGCGTGTAATAAATAGTTGTTCAATAATGTACGTGTACAGTGTTTGTAGTTAGAGCGCCCGCGTGTGTCTATATATATATATATATATTTATTGTGTAGGGCATCATCGCCTGATAATTCGGGTATTGTTAGGTTTAAGATGAGGGTGACTATTTTAAACGGATTTTTTTCATACACACTATTCTAAGGATTGAATTTAAGACTAGAGCGCTTAAAAAAAATACAAACTGCTTATCACTTACGCCAACCAACATTGATTGTAGTTAGGATATTTTAGTTTCAAGTAATATTGGACAAGGTTACCATTTCGGCCTAATACTCTTTGAGACCTAAGTGCGTGTGTAAATATAGAGCCTAGGAACAGATTCATGTATGGACTCTACCCATTTTATTGCAACAACAGAAAAGTGTTCCTGGGCCCGGTGATAATTTTTCTTGCCAAGCATAGGTTTCTTATTGGAAGTAAATTTGTTCTAAAAACTGTTGGCTATTAAATAAAAGATATTTGTAAGATAAATAAAGCAATTTAAAAGAATTCAGAGAGTCAAAAAAAATTTTGGCCGTTCGTAAGATAAATAAGGAAATTTACAAGATAAATATGAGTATAAATAAATAAGGGATTTCAAAAAATAAATTAAAGGCGCCATTATCCTTTCAACCATAAAATTTAATTTCATATTAACCTATGCAGGGTGAGTGAAATTTTAAAATTTGTTAGGGTTGATTTAAACAAAATTGTTTTCATAAGGGCTAAATGATATTTTCGCTACTATCTATGCTTACTCGATGGAAAACAGTTAGTAATAAACTATTTTATGGGATCTATAATATAAAACACTTCTAGAAAAAATGTATGATTCATAATATAAGTCATATTTAATTTAATTAATACTCTTTTTTTTATTTTTTTTATGATTAATACTTATTTTTTAACTTTACCCATTCATTTTATCTCATCTCTCTCTAAAATATTATTCTCAACGCAGTTAACTTGGTTTTTAAAAAATGGAAAAAATGTATATTTTATAACGTATTAAATTATTTAACTTAAAGTGGCTGTCTTATGCGGATGAAAGGGAGTATATTATTATTATTATTGATCGAAGGAGGACAAATACCGGTAACAGGTCCACCAGTAGCTGAGTCATTCTCTATGGCATGACGAATTGACCGTTTGGCCAATTCTGTAGCTTCATTCATTGATATGTCGGGGTGGTACCTATTCATGCCAAAACAAAAAAGTTGACAAATTCAACAGAGCTACAATGGATGAATAGTTACCCTATCTTTAAATGGAGAAAAAAAATAGAGGGAGTAAATGTAAAAAAATTTCATAAATGATAAAAATATTTATTATTTTTGAGAGTCTTTCCTTTTAATTTTTTTCTCCTAATTTTTTCTCCATCTAATGTATATTTACATTAATTTTTAGAAAATAATTTTTATAATTTATAAAATATGTATATTGAGAGAAATTTTATCTCAATTTATAAAAAATAATTTTTAAAACTATGGTTTTAGGTCCCCTAAAGGCCTAAACACATAATAAATATAGAGTTAAGAAAAAAAAGCTGAACTAACCCGTCCCTCAATACAGCATCAGCAAATTTGATCCTGATCCAGTTAAGAAAATGTTGCCTTCCGATACAGCCTGCTCACTGTTGACATAATACAGACTTGCACAGCCCTGAAAAGTAGCGCCAGCTCTCTCATCACACTACAGAATTAGCAGAGCAAAACCAATTAAAAAAAAAAACTTCATAGTGATGGAGTATTTTTTAAATTTAAGTATTTTAAAAAATGACAACATGTGAATTACGTAACCTTCTCTTCCCATCCGGCAATGATTAGTTCTGCTTATGACTTTTCGCCCTTCTTACTTGTGCCGGCCGAGGAAAGCTCGTCTTTAAGTAGTCTTGCGGCTTTAGCAACTGAAACTCTTTTACCACGCTTTTCTAACTACAAATAAAATGATATGTTTAGAATAATAATTAGAATTTTTAAAAATTTTAATCGTAATTTATAATATATGAGATAAGTTTATAAAATAAGTTTTGTTTCAACGTACATAAAAAAACACTTATAAAATAATTCACCGTTCATTCAAACATCTTTTAAATTATGCGAACTGTTCATGAACTTAGTCAAGTATAAAATCAAATCCCATCCTCATACTCAAAGACGTGAAAACTAGCAAAAGATGCGTAAGCCAGGTGAGGTGAGAATAATCATTGCATGCAGCTTATTCTGTATATTGCTTTTGATTACTTTCAACCAAATGGTGGTTTCAATACTCAGCTTACAAATTCAAACAACAAGGATTCAAAAGCGTATATAAAAGACGTGAAAAAGGACCAATGGGAAAGAACATGAAAGAAACACAAATACCCACCACTAAGTACTTGGTTCAATTGGTAAGGAATTGTATTTTTTTAATTAGTGGTTTCAAGTTTGAACTTTAAGAATGCAGTAGTGTTAAATAAATTATTATTATTTTCCAAGTAAACATCAATCATCTTGATTATGGTTCATTATCCTTGCCAGAACCATGACATAAAGCATATATTATAATTATTGTTTTCCTTACATTTAAATTAATTTTTGATAATTAATCTGAAAGTGAAATCCATCAGTTTGAGATATGCAATCAATAAGGAATCTATATATATAATGAAACACACACACAGAGTCTCAAAGCTTATCTCATAATCCATCCAACCCCAAAAGCATGAAAGAAGCCAGAGTCGCATATTATTGTCGAGGTAGAATGTTTCAGCCTGCGCCCATACTCACGAGAAAGTGAATCATATAAAGGCTGATAAGTATTTATTTTTAAATAATCTATCCGGTCTTTTTTATAAGCAACTTTTATCTTTATTGAGCAAAACGAACTAATGATTAATATTATTTAAAAACAATAAATGAGTCAAAAATATAATGTTTCTTTCAAATATGCTCCTATTTATGAAAAGAGCATAAGAGAGAAAATGAGTAACAAATATGAGAGAGTATATATATAAAATATGAGAGAGAATGTATAATAAATAAAAAAATAAAAGAGAATTAGTGGTAAGTGGAGATAATTAATATAAACATGTGTATTTCATAGGAGAAGAAAAGGGAAAAAAAGTTTAAATTAAAGGAAAAAAACAGTTTAAATTTTGAAACATAAAAAGAAAAGTGCTTATAAAAAAGACTAACCTCAAAAAAGAGAAAGTTATTGATAAAAAAACCGGAGGGAGTAAAATAATAGAAGGCTTTAAGTGTGTGTTTAGATTAATTTTTGAAGAATAAATTTTATGATTTACGAGATAAATATATAAGATAAGTTTTATCTCAACTTACAAAACAGAACTTCTAAAACTATGACTTCGTAGTTATCTAAACATGTGCACTAAAAAGGATAACACGGATGTTATGTATCAATTTGAGATGTACTGCTCTTAATTTTTTTCCGCTTCAACTCCTTCAACCTTTGTCATTACCAAACTGCAGCTAATAAGACTCTATTAATTTCATTCCCTAAAATTCCCAAACTTAGTTATTTTAGTCTTCGTGCTTCATTCATATTTATACTTTTATAGCCTAAACAGGCAGCAGCCCATGACAAATAAATATAAGGAAATGAATATAAAGTAGATGAAGTCAAATCATACAATTTGTAATTTCTCCCTCTCATACTTTTTATAAGAACCGCAATTTAAATTGTCTTTATTTTTTTTATAAAAGCCCGGCAATAATTTTAATAGGTTTCTTTTTCATTTTTTCCTCATATTAATTATAGATATTACATTAATTAAAAAGTTGATGATACTTATATTTACTTTATTACTCTCTCTTATTTATCCTTAATAAACGAGGGTATACTTGAAAATAAAAATTTATTTCAGATATATTTATTTTTTTAACTAATTTTAACTGTTTTCTTAAACCAAACAGTTCAATTATTTAGCTTTTATACTATGGTAACAACCGGGGCAAAACAGCGCAGGAGCAACATTCTTTAGGATACTAGGAAACCCAGCAAACAAAGGGTTAGATAATAATAAAAAAAGAAAAGAAAAAAGATATAAGATTATGCATACATTACCTCTCGATTTAAATTAACAACTCCATCTATGTTGTGTGAACAATCTCCAGCCATTGTAGCAAGCATATATCGATTAATTTCGACAATTTTGTTCACTGAGCCAGTTGCTGCACATTGGTATAAAAGTTAAAAAAAATAGTACCACGTTCAATTCTTATTATAAGAATTAATTAACTGAAACACCATCTTTTACTATGATTACTTCTGAATAAAAACTCTTACTATGTGTAATCAATAGGATATTTTAGAAAAAGAATTATAAATTTTTTTTTTAAAAAAAGTGGATAAGTATTATATTGAAGATTAAATCAAACCCTCCAATTAATTCTTATATTAAAAACCAAAGGTAGTAATAACTTATTCGAATGCAATTAGTTGAAACAAAAAATGAGAAATCATGAACAAAAATAATTTTGACCAATAATAATGCATGGACTCATATCTCTAAATAAAGATGAGATAGGAGCTCAGAACTTACGAAGAGAAGTTCCGTCAGGCATTTTCGTAGTAACCCGAGAATCTGCAGCTACTATGATCCCTTCATTAATTATAAAAGCAAGAGTGGTAGTAGGCATTTCCGTAGTAGCTCGAGAATATAATGTTATTTTGAAAGTTTTTTTTTTTTAAGATGGGCGCTTTAAAAAGCATGAAATTAGTTAACTGTTGGGGGTGGGTGAAGAAAAAGAAAGGGTAGGAGCGGGGAAGTGAAATAAATGTGGAAGTGGGGAAGAGGGAAGCATTGATTATAATTAATTAAAGAGATGGATGGATGAGATTTAAAGGATATGGAGTTAGGGAACTCAGTGGACTCTCTGGTTGCGTACCGTTCGTAATTAATAAGGCCGATTCCATGAAGCCTCTCCATATTTTTGTTATATTATAAAATAGTGTGAGAAGTTAAATTATTGAGACAGAGAGAGAGAGAGTGAGTGAGTGGAGCATGAAGAGAGATTTGCACAGGCACAGCCACCACGTAGGAGGCCTCTCAGGTTTTCACTTGTTAACTTAATTAACTTGTTCATGTGTGTGTTTCTGGTAATTACCAAGTTGAAGAGGTCATTGTGTTGGATTGGATCAGGATCAGGACTCAGATGCTTGCTACAAGCCAACTCTTCCCATGTGGTACATAATATTCGCATGTTTTCTAGGCATGTTCAAACTTACTACTAAATTCCTCATGTTTTTATTCATTCAAGTTCCAATTAGTTTAGATTTTTTTCCATCTCTGAAATGTTTGAAAAGGATTGAAAGATACAGATTGGTGAAATGGAGGGCCTGAAATAATAACCTGCTTCCTAACACTTTTCCTATTTCTCCATTGGAATGACCTTTCGTTTCTGCTTGTTCAATTCGCTGCTACAAATTTTCTCTATCAATATCATCCCTTTCTTTCTACACCCTTTTACATTTTATTAATTAAAATTTTTTAATTCCGTGATTTTTTCTTGAATATCGTAATATATATATATTCTACAGACACTTAGAAAGTATTATGATAATTTATGATCTATTTTCCACTGGCATTAGATATCACTTTGTTCCCTTCATGAAGGCCCGGGGACCTTGATTTGATTGGGCCAGATCACGGGCCCATATGAGAATGGATCTCGTATTATTGTTGCCATTTTGGGCCGACCGCAGCATATTCTGAACTCCTATACAATATATTTAAGTTAGCAGTAGAAGTTGTCTTTTTTAATGTGATTTATAATGTATAGAGTAAGCATGTTAAAAAATTTTTATCTTAATTTTGAACATGCATCTTGAACGAACTCAAACATTTATATATAGTGGGTGTTTGCAATAGCGATCAAAATCTTTAAAAGTATTTTTTAATCGTAATTTATGATATACGACGTAAATATGTGAGGATATTTTTATCTAGATTTATATAAAAAATACTTTTTTTTTTAAGCTAAGGCATGCATATGATCTTATCATCTTTCGTAACTCACCCAAAAGCGGGAAAAAAATGAAAAGATAAAGAACTCGGGACAATCCCAACAAACTACCCTCTAACTATCCAAAACCCAATTCAATGATCCGAATTTGTATAATACAAGATTGGATTAGAATCACCAATTTGGAATTTGCAAATTCTGCAAGACCTATTTCTTTCTCCTCCTCCCAGCCGTGATGCTCATCCCTCACAGCCGCGACACCTTCACCAACAACTCGTCCCACTCACGGCCGTCGTCTTCCCCTACCCCAACGTCAGCCCGCCATCGTTGCTTTCCTCTCCTATCTTGCTCCTCCATTTCTAGCACCCTCCCTCACAACAATTCACGGCTCAGTCTTCATTGCGTCCTCCCCGTTATTTTCCTTGGTCAGCGGTGACTTCCCTCATTCTCAGCCGCCGCCGCCGCTCTCTCTTCATTCCCAGCCGCGACCTAGCCGACGATCTCATCTCTCGGGTATAATACTTTCTATATTGGTAATCTTGACCAAAAATTTTCTGTTTAGGAAGAATGAATCTCCATTCTTGCTAGTGTTTGTAAATTTACTGTCTTTTATGTGATTGGGGACTGCTAGGTTTGAAAATTGGATGGACAAGCATTCCTTTGTGACGGTTAACCTTTTGAAAACATCAGCGGTAAATGTTAAGATTTGTAAATTCTAAATTGGTGTTTCTTGAGGAATATGGTATTATGTAAATTTAAATCTCTGAATCGGGCTTTTGATATTTGGAGAGTATTATATTGGGATTTTCCAAATAACTATACACTTCCAAGGGAAAGGGGGTAAAGGTCAAGCCAAGAACTAATACATGGTTTCTGAGTTCAGTTCACGAGTTTTTGAAACTGAAACTCGGGAGTTGTAGAACAGGCTGCGACTGGGAATGGACGGCGAGGAGTTGACGGAGCAGGAGACCGCTTTGTATGACCGTCAGATTAGGGTATGGGGTGCTGATGCTCAAAGGAGGTACCTTTGCTTTTCTCCTCATTTTTCTGAATCTCTTTCTTTAGTTTATGCTTGTTTTGTTTCCCCTCTGTTGTAAATTTGACTTCTCGTTTGTGATTCTGCTGTTTTAGACTGAGCAAAGCTCATGTCCTGGTTTATGGAATGAAAGGGACTATAGCAGAGGTAATTAAACCTTTAACTTTCGTTATATGATAATTATTTCAGACTAAACATGCAAAAAGTCTTTAACTAAATGAATCTCTTTTTCGGGGGGCTAATTGGTTGGAATGCCTAATTTTTGTTACTTGTTTTTCTGGTGGCGTAGTTTTGCAAGAACATCGTTTTAGCTGGAGTTGGTAGTTTAACCTTAGTGGATGATCGAGTAGCAAACGAGGAGGCATTGTCCTCCAATTTTCTCATTCCTCCTGATGAGAACGTATATAGAGGGAAAACCCTTGCTGAGCTTTGTTGTGATTCACTTAAAGATTTCAATCCTATGGTTCGTGTTTCTGTGGAGAAAGGTTTGCATTCTCTCTTTCCTCTTCATATTTTTTCTTCCTTTTGTTTTTCCCATCAATAGCTGGTTGTCATTTTCTGTTATCTCCTGGGGTACAGGTGATTTGTCAGATTTTGATATTGATTTCTTCGACAAGTTTGATGTTGTAGTAATCAGTTGTTGCTCCCTTGCTGCTAAGGTATGATGTTGACAATTCTTTCCCCATATAACCACTTACCGTGTGATAAATCACGACCTGCTTTAGTATTCTTATTTGTTTATCTATTGCTTTTTGATTTCACTGCAGAAACTTGCTAATGACAAATGCCGGAAGTTATCAAAGAGAGTATCTTTTTATACTGTTGACTGTAGAGATTCTTGTGGGGAAATGTTTGTTGACCTGAAGGACTATCGATATTCAAAGGTTTCCCTCAAATCTAGTTTTGCATAGTTCTTAATTCTGAAATTTTACTTCTTAATTTTAATGTGTCTGTGCTTCATTTTTCTTGTACAGAAAAAACTGGAGGAAACTATTGAATGCCAACTACAATACCCATGTTTTGAGGTATGTCTGGGCTGATCATAATTTCTTAATTATCCATGCTATTCTTGACCTTGTATTATATGGCCATCCATTTCTGTATTTCTTGGAATTGAGCCTACCAAGTACAATCCTGATGATGAACTGCAAAGTTCTGGTCCTCCTTTATGCTTTAAGTGACCTTATTTTTTTTCCCGAGGGAGCATTGCTGAAACAACAGAGTAATTGAATTCGAAATTTTCAAAATATGCAAGTTCTAAAACACCTTATGGGCCTATATGTTATGTGTATATAATTTACTTCTGATGATGTGTTGTAGCCAAGTATGCTTCACAAGGTTGTCTAATTTTTATATCTTTTACTGCAGGATGCTGTATCAGTGCCGTGGAAGGAACTTCCCAGGAAGACATCAAAGCTGTTCTTTGCAATGAGAGGTAAGTTCTATAAAGTTGTGATGGAAAAGAGAGAGAGAGAGATGTAGAGAACAAATGGCTTACATGCCCTTAGTTTATATCTCCAGGCATTTATTTTCAAGAACACCTTTGTACAAGGCTCTGTCATTGATTGTTACCTTTGATATGGGAACTTACTCTTAAACACCCAGAAGTTTGTTGTATATTTTTCCATGTTCAACTCAAGACATGTATTCACCAATTATTAAAGCATAGAAATCTAATTGTCTCTTGCAGTTATTGAAAAGTTTGAAGAGGCTGAAGGACGAAGTCCCGGAGAGGTTTCAGTTGCCGATCTTCCTGGTGTCCTTAAGCTGAAAAAGGAGCTATGCACTGCACAGGTAGGCCACCTGGAATTTGTTGCAGTAATGTTGTTTATGTCTACTGATCATCATCTAAACTTGCTAATTTTGTTAACAGTCTGTCAATGAATCCCACGTGCCTGACAGTCTACTAGAAAGGTTGGTAACAAATACAACAGAATTTCCTCCTGTTTGTGCCATAATTGGAGGAATCCTTGGACAGGTATTTCTTATAACAATTTAGTACTATGATGTCGTGACCCATGCCATTATTAACTACTGTGACACCAATCTGATTAAGGTGTCTGTTATGACCTCGTAGGAAGTGATCAAAGCAATATCAGGAAAAGGAGACCCTCTAAAGAATTTTTTCTTTTTCGATGCCATGGATGGGAAGGGAGTAATGGAGGACATTTCAGAACCTAATACTTAAATGTGAATGGTATCAAAAGGAAGAATTCATTGTAATGCAGAATTACACAATTGGTTTGAAGCGGATGAATAGCAAATTTCAGCAGATCTGTCGGCAAAACTGACCCCTCAAGCTGATATTGTTTTGCTAATTATACCGTGTGTACTTGTATCTTTTAAGCTTTCAGGCTTTTGTTTATGCATCATCACTAAGCACTGGACTTGTTTGATATTCTTCTCGCGTTAACCTATATTTTTAGTGTAGTGATTAATGATGTCATACATAGTAGATTTCCTCGACTATTCCTTCTTTTTGGTATTCTGGGTTTGACTTCCGTTTGAAAGCTCTCCAAGCAAAACTGTAGGTGTACTGAACAAATGCGATAAAGTGTGTATTTATTTCTTTATTGTGTGTTAAAATTAGTCCGACCATTTTGAAGATGCTTTGATTATTTTAATAAAAAGAACTGCTCACTATACAATGTTTGTGAAAAATAATAATGTGGTCAGTGGGTGGATGTATCGAAATCGTCTAATAAAGTGAATTTAAAGAAACGAGGGAATAACACAATTATAGCAGCTTAGACCCCTAAACTTTGACCTGATTTGATGGTGATCACAAATATACTAAACCATTAGAAAAAACCAAAATATTTGTATCAATTAACATTCTTAATGATTATATCAGTAAAAGAAGATCCTTAAGAAGTGGTCTTCATGATCCAAGCTAACAATGAAACTAGTTGCTTTTGTGGTGAGCACTATCAGTATGAGATGATAACTGAGATCAAACCAGAGACTTCTTACTTATAAGGAAGTTCTAATGTCACTAGGCTATAAGAGTATGATCAAACCAACAACTTCTTACTTATAAGAAAGTTCTTATGTTATTAGGCTTTAAGATTATTGACAAAGAAACTAATAACTTTTGAAAATATTTAATTATGATAGGTTGTTATCCCTCGAGATCTCTCGCTATAATTCAAAAAGATTTGAACCTCCTGTAATCTCTGTTCATTGGTTCATCCTTCCAAAACCCCACACCATGATGAGATGAAAGAGAGAGAGAGAAAAAGGAGAAAGCAAGGAAGGAAGGAAGGCGTCCCTACATGGAAAGCTTCCATGGAAAAGAAAGACATGGAAAACAATATCAACTTTACAATAATTCACAACAACAGTCATACTCCTTTAAGCAATCTATCTCACTACTTGTTTTCCAAGAGATTCCACACATCCAAACACCACCATCACCATAGAGAAAGCTATACAATTAATGAACAAATCTCCAACAGACCTCATGTCCATGCTTCAACAACAACAACCACCACCATGGAAGCTGAGAACCAGAGACGTGGCGGTGCAAGAGATCCTCCGGGAGCGAAGGGAAGCCATAGAGACCGGCAGGTTGAAGGGCCGGCGACTTTTTGAGCCGATACAGAGCGGAGGAACAACAATTCTCAATCAAGTGTTAAATGGTAATGATGAAATAGGTGAAGAGAGTGAAGTGAGGTCCTTGTCTTTTGATTATTCCGAGGACGGAACTTATTCACCGCCATCATCATCTTCCTCTTTGCCTCTCCTGTCATGTCATTCTCTTGACAGAGACCAAGAGGTGAAGGAAGAAGAACAAGTACAGGATGTTTGTAATGCAGATGCAAGAGTTGGTAATGGAGGAAGGTACATTATTTTCCTGGGTGTGATTGCTATTGTTTTACTTGTATTTGCAATTTATAAGAGTTGGGTTACAAAATTTGAAGAATATGAAGTGATTTCAGTGCCAACATGATCCTGTCTTCTCATGCACTAACTATCAGGGACATAGTTTTTGCTTGTGACTTCCTTGAGATGGTGATTTCTCTTTTCCAGTTTATGATTTGAATCATCAAGAAATTTTGTTGCAATCTTTCTGGAGACTGTATTTTAGGAGTATTAATACTAATAACGATGAGTTTTGGACTTTAGAGTTTACTAAATGGTGTAAAGCATATGTTCATTCAATCCAAATGTTAATTAATAGTAATATCTGAAAGGCTGAAACTTGTCGGCAATCACTTAAAATTTAAAAATCTTACTACAGCAGTAAAATTGATTTTTTATAAGTACTGGAATCTATTAATCACCCAAAAAAACAAAAAATATAATTTAATTTAGCTTCTCTCATTAAACCCTATCCATGCATAATAAGCGGTGGGTAGTTGATCATTGATACAAAAATCACTCTATATTTTTTCAATTGAGCACGTATGACTAAACAAAATCTACAAGACCCTATAAACAAGCGTTCTAGTATCATCAATGCTATCTTTGAAGGGATGAAAAATTCATTCAATCAAATAGGGTCTCCAATAAATTTAATTTATAAATTTTATGAAATTTTATTTACAGAAATGAGCTGCACGATTTTTTTTTATTTTTTTTACCAAAAAATGTATGGGAGTTAAAACTATCCTAAATAAAATTAAAGAAATTTCATAAGACCCACAAAATTCTATAAATTAAAATTAATGGGTTTTATACTCAATGATGGATATGCTTATAATAGATTAATCAATAAAGGTCTAGTTAAAACAAAATAAACTAGGGAAAATTGTTAAAAAATATATCATTGGAAACTTATTTGTCAAATGGAACATTTGTATGTAAACAATCTTTCCGTGTATAGAAGATATTCTCATGTGTTCAAAAAACCTTCCCTATGTTCAATATATCTTTTCTATGTATGTACGAATAATTTTTCCTTATGTGAAAAAAATCTGACCTAAGTTCTATTTAGCAAATAAATTTCCAATAAAATCCTTATGAGCAATTCTCCCAATAAACTATAAGAGTCCACAAATAAGTTTTTCAGAAAAAAAAAATAATTCTTACCTAGCACATATAGATTTTGCTTTCTCTTTACTATGCGGTATTTTTTATTCTATGAGGACAAGTATACAGGACGGAGGAAGTATTATCTAAAGATTATACAAAGAGTCTTCTCTTCTTCCATTCCTATTATTTTCATGTTTTTTTCATCTGTATTAGTATTTATATCAAATTTTTTACATAAAAAAACAGACTCTGTTCTGTCATGGGGCATACTTTCTGTATAAGAAATGTACAAGGGCTCAAATAATAGAGGGAGGGGAGGGGGGAATATTTTAAATTAAAAAAGCATCAGAAAGAAGAGGGGGGAAACAAAGAAGTGAAACCAAACTAAGCAACGTTGTCATAAAAAAAAAAAAAACCAAGCAAGGGTTTTCATACTTTATAATGTACTTATGTGATATTTGTGAGAGAGAGAGAGAATGAATTTTTTATGCTACTAATAAGACATGCCATTAAATTAGTTGTATAAATGTATAATTTTATTTTTTAAAATAAAGAATGTATAACTTGGATGCATCAAACGTGTCAGAAGTTAGAACTACGAAGCGTTTTATAAATAGAATCGTGCGCAGGAGATCACAACGCAAGGTCCAATATTCCGAGTTAAAAAAGAGGTGATTTAAAATTAAAAAAAAAAAAAAGGGGTGGTTGCCCTCCGAGAGCCCTAAAGCACGAGCACAAATACAAGAGCTGACAGAATCACAGAAGTTGAGAACGAGGTGGTTCAGGGTCACGGCGAACAGAAGGCAGCGACCGATTGGAGTCACTTTCTCTTCGATTCTGGCTTTCAGTTCGGCACCCAAGGTGAAGATTTTACTTCTTCTCAGATTTGAAATAAAACACTTATTTTGCGCTGTATTATTTTTTACCGTCTGCAACTGCTGTGTTATTCCTTTTTTACTCCCTTTGTTTTATTTTCTTTTCTTGTTCGTATCATGGGAGGCTGGGGGAAGAATTGACTCAATTAAAGATATGAAGATTTGGTGTGGAACCTTTTACATTATGAAAACATATAGTCGGTTATTGATTCACTCAAAAGAAGAAGAAGAATAGGAACCTGATGAGCCAAATGAATCTTTTTTTTATCATAAAGGTACAATAACTGTTAGACCAAGATAACCAAGAGTGTGTAAGCTTTTGCTTCAATTGCCAAGAAGACTATTGACGCTGATTCTGGATGTTTTGGCTAAGGTAGAAGACGATTGGGGATGGAGAGTTTTTTTGTCTGAGGGACATTTTGGGCCTTTTTTTTAATTCCAGTTAAATATAAAAAATATAATTTCCTCCCAATTTGGTGAATCGAAGGATATGGTGCATTGGAAAGAAGAAGCTAATAGCTTTGTCAATAAAGTTTTCACTACCCATATAATTTCTCTTATGAGGCAAGAAGCTAGTGTTAATGTGTTATCCTAATACGGATGAGAATTTTTATGGTGCTTCTGATTCTCTCAGCTCCTTGATTGAAGAACCAAAGCTAACCTGGACATTGTTTTAACTTTATTAATGCATTTTGATCTTTTTTCAAAAAATCCAAAGGTAACCAGATGAGGACCTAAACACTCTTCTTTGATCCGTAAACAACATGAAGAACCTTCCCTTTGAATTATTGGATTAGGTATATCCAGTTATCTTTAAGTTGGAATTTTAAGCAACATTTCATAAATATATACATGTGAGTAATGGTTGTGCTATTAGTGCATTGAGGTATTAAGTGGACAAGTTGGCCAATTGAATGAAATATTTCCATAGACACCTGCTTCTCTCCCTGTGTTTATATATATGGATACCATGCTACTTCACAATTTTCAATCCATGTTGAATTTTTTCAGCAAGGTTACTCTACATCTTTTCTCTTGGCATTTTGGCATATAATTTTCCATTTCTCCTGATTAATATTTCCTTTGGAAAGCTCTAGTTGTTGTTGATTTAAACTCCATATTTTCTATCTTTCTTTTTCCCCCACTACTTCAGGGCTTTTCATATCTTCCCTTGTATTTTTTTAGTTTCTAACCTTATTTTATTTAATTTCTTGTTAATCAGTTGCACTTGGTTGAGGAACAAATTTGCTGCTAAGATGGTTGAGGTTCTCTTTGATGATATATTTAGGGTGGAGCAATTGAATCCTCCAGAAGGCAAAAAGGCATTTGATAAAGGTATGTCTTTTATGTTCCCATTATTTTTCTGCATTTTATTTACTTTTCTGCATAATATTCATATTTCTGTGTTTGCTCTATGGTTATTATTCTCATTTATTCAGCATTCCTTTTCATTCTTACATTTTTTCCCTCTTGCAAAATTTGGAATGGAAAGGCAATCCCATTTGATTTCATTCTAAACATAACTATGTCCTTCATGATTCCATTGCCCCAAGACCTGTTCTCCTTCTTATAAAAATCTTTTTTGCATGCTAAACGGGACCTTAACAGTTTAGACCTAAATGCTAGAAGCAATTACTTGTGCTGCATCTTTCTGGTGTGATTAATTTTCTCATACTCTTCTTGCTTATGGATTCTTTAGTGAGGTTGTTCCTTTTCCTTGAGGATTTTCAAAGGGATTGGAAGACAGAGACTGAGTTGTTTTCTGTACTTTCTATATTAAACTTCCATGTGTTTTACCTTTTGCAGTTACACGCATTGAAGCTAAAAGTGAAAGGTTTGATATGTTTATGCACCTAGATATCAATTCCGAAATATACCCTTTACAAGTGGGTCAAAAGTTTGCTCTTTTACTGGTTCCAACACTTAACCCAGAAGGAAAGGCAGACACTGGCTATTATGTTCCGGTATTTTATCTCATATTTCACAGACACTCCATTTTATCATTGAAAAATAGTTTACATGTAGTTATTGGTATATTGTGCAGACTTTAACAGAAGGTTCTTGTCTCTGTTAGTGTCAGCTATTTTGTATTTTCCTTATTTGTTTTTAATTATATGGTAAGATCTTGGTTTATGCATGATCATAAAAGTATATTCTTTGTGTATTATTGGTGATGAACATTTCTATATTTCTGACATGACTACTCACGCCGTTTTTTATTTTTTTTAAAGTTTGAAAAAGCCAGTTGCTTTATTTGTGGTCAAAAGCTAATTTCTAGGATGTACTATATGTATTGATCTTGATGAACACCAAGCATTAGTGCTATTTCTTAATTTGCTTTGAGCTTGTGGGGAAAGAGAATTTCAGGCTGTTAGATCAAAACCTTCTGAGAGTTATAATACCTGTGGCTTTCTTCTCCTGAGTTGAATTCACTGATTTATGTTCCACAGGTCCACTTGTTAAAGTAATTCCCTCAAATGTGATGTAGCTTGAAGTCACTTATTATACTCTTGTTTTAGGTCTAGTTAACACTGATTCCCGCCGATGTAAAAAGAGTGCAATAGGGAGTGTTCTTGAAAATTAACATATAATCTTTATGTTTTCAAGATAGCCTGCGATCTGTTTTATTAAGGAAGTTGAGATCTTTAGTATGAAGGCCACTAATGATTTTGATAATTTAACATCAAGGCATGGTCAGCATTCCTCAAACCATGGCTCAAATTTACTAGGCTGCTGCTGAACCAATGACATCTGATATGTGAGGATTCAAAAGAATATTGGGTTATATAATACATTTCTCATGGGATCAAGAATTACTATATTGAATGAATGATTAGATTGAGAGATCATGTGATTTTTACCTGTGTCTAATATCGTTCTTTATTTTTCTATCCTTTTGTAAGTTGTAGACTTCTTTTTCTGTTGCTTGGCAAATCTCTAATGTTGAATTTCCTGACAAAGTTTTCTACCACTTTTCAGGGCAATCGAGAATCATTGGCTGACAAGTTTGAGTATGTTATGTATGGGAAGCTTTATAGAATTTCAGAAGGTTCAGGACGGGACAAAGCGTATGTAGTCTTAATCTCTGAATATTGATTTGTTGTCGGTTCTGGGTGTCAGATTTTGAAAAATGGAATTGCTGTGAGGCCTATTGTGCTTATTTAGCAATTTAGAGACTTGATACTAGGTACTTGGGCATCTCAGTGCCTTCAATCAAATTGCAGATACGACATCTATTTTTATAACGATATATTTAATAAATCTATAAGAAAGCAAATGGTTTAGGAATGGTGCCAAGTTGGCCTCCATCGAGCCCAGCCTAATGTCTTTTCTTATTTATCCTTTTTATTCTAATATTTTTAAACAACTAGAAAGTGCCCCCTGGTGTTATGGGATTTTAAAATTATATACGCAGCCCAAGATTTAAAAAGTGGTAGGAGTTAGTGCTGTTTTTAGATATGGTACTGACTTCCTCAAGATTTTATTGGTATAAGTATATAGATAGATTATCTCTTCTTACTTTTCATAGAAGTGATTAATTATCCTTTTGTTTCTCTTTCCAATATTTACAGTTTTCTTTCTTTTCGTTTTTTTTTAAAAAAAAATTAAGCAAGTCACATTTTATTATCTACCCCTCCTCAAACCCACTTGGTGGAAGAAGTCTTATGCACTGGGTTGCCCTCTTTTAAGTCACATTTTATTATCTATGCACCGAAAAAATACACATGGCGTATGTTGTTTGAACAGTCATATGTTCAATGATGCATATGACCATTTAATTATTTAAAGGTGATGATAGTGTACCCCAGGCTATATAAACTAACTTGGTTTATTTAATTTGGTTGCAGGGAGATAAATATATCTTTTGGTGGGCTTCTAATGATGCTGGTAGGTGACCCTTCTCATTGCAACAAGTTTGAGCTGGATCAGAGACTTTATCTTCTAATTAGGAAAGTGTAAAAATGATGTAATATCCTAAGAGGAAGGTGTGAAGCTCCCATTACAAGTTAACCAGGCTGTGACTTGTTACCTACATGGAGACACTTGTGGACTTCAAAATCTTGATGGCTTTAAAATGTAATAAAGTGTGGCCCCAATATCTGGAGGCATGGATGCTTGTAAATGATCCAGCCTAATTTAATTGGCTGGACACTGATTTTGTGTTTAAGTCACATGTGACTGAGTTGGTAGATGAATGGATATGGTGATTGATACGAGAAAAATGGAATTTTATAGTTCAAAATCATGTCTGCTATGATATGGAGCTAACTTCAACACTTAATTAAAGATTTAGTGCTCTAAAAATATTCATCCATGAGTATTGCAATGGTATCATATTACAAGCATAGTACAAAAAAAGGGGAGCGCACCAACCGGGTTAGGTTGGAAACTTGTGACTTGGACACTTGTCCGGTCCGGTTGACGTTCAAACTTGGGGAGATGTCAACCCGGGTAACTTGGTTTAGATTGGTATAACTCAAGAGAAAACCGGATAACCCGTCGAGTTGTGCGGTTAACTGAGTTTTTCTTTTTCCCCTTTTGATGCTAAGAGAACACAGGAGATGAAGCAGAAAGAAGTGAAAAAATAACTTTCCATTCAATCATGTTTGTCTCTTTGAATAACAGCAAAACCCACATGAAACTTCAACAAAATAAAGCAAAATAGAAATCTTGACCATGGTAGGCTGTTGGATTGCTGAGAGAAGCACAATCTCCTTCACAGATCACGGCAAATTCCTCCCCTTCAGCCAGCAATCTCACCTTCCTGTCGGACGAACCCAGATTACTTGAGGCAAGGAAAAACAGTTGGGTTGAGGTTGGCAGCGAGAATATAAAAGAAAGTGAGAACAATTGTTTACGAAGAGTAATATGTAATTAATGAAATTGCTTAGGTCCATGCTGTGAAGTAGGTTTGAGACGTTGGGGTAGGTTTAAGAGGAATGGGAACTAGATGCTTGCACTTTTTTTTTATGAAATAAAAATCATTCATTCTTTCTTTTTTAAAACATTAAAATTTTCTTAACGGATATTTTATTTTGCTTATGATGTTATCATCATTTTCTAAGCTTTTATTTTTTTAATACACTTTACTAAGTTTTTGTTAATTTGAAATATATTTCTAGAAGTTATATTTAAATATTTTTTATAGTTAAATATGAACATTTTAGCACCCCTCAATTAAATTATATTATTTTAATATGATCGGTTTGACACCGGGTTGACATCATTCTGACACCCACTAACCCTTAAACCACTTCTTTCACCAGTTTAATACCCGGTTCGGTTGTTTGTACCTTGTTACAAGTGCAATTGAACCTGCACAGCAGGGAAAATACTTATATGCTTCAGGAACATAATCTTATTTGTACTTTGACTAATTAAAATAGAACAACTCATCTTATTTTAATCCTACATGGCAAATGAGACATCTGGAGAAATTCAAATTTTATGATTTTTAAAAAACAACTGATGAAAGGGAACTGAGTCTTTTGTTTTTTTAAATTATGAAGTTTATGTTTTTTAAAATTATAAAATTTGAATTTCTCCAGATGACTCATTTACTATGTAAAATTAAAATAAGATGAATTGTTATATTTTAATTAGTCACAAGATAAGGTAACCCTCGGTAGGTAAGTGTTTCTCTACACAACAGCTTCCTTATTCATTGGATACCGAATTTTATTGAGGATGTCTGAGCATTTGACTTAGAGTGTGTTTGGATGCAAAATAAAAAAAGTGTTTTATTAAAACTATAGTTTTAAGAAAAAATTGCCAAACGCTAAGATAAAAAATGCTTCTTTTTTTATGTGGCTAAAACCATGATTTTGAAAAAAAAAATTTGTTTTTAAAGGTAGATGGGCCCCATCACCTCTCTCTTATTGGTCCTTTTTTGTATGGGTGGGCCTCACACCTCTCTCTCTCATTTGTCCCCTCTTTTTTTTTTTTTAATTTCAAAATTCTCTCTCTCATCCATCCTTTTGTTTTTCACAGAATTTTAAAATTTTATTGTTTCATCCTATTCTTAATATAAAACTTATTTATTTAATTTGATTATATTAATTAATATCACATATAGATTTTTTTATTTCATTTTTGGTATTTATTATGAAATTTAATGTTAAATCATGGGTCGGACTTAACGCATTAGGAGTTTTCTTCTCTTATATTTGTACCAAACACTTCTCAGGAAAAACTTGGTTGTTAAATTTTTACCTTAACTCTTAAATGATACATAAAATATAATCTTATCATTCGTATATAATTATTATAAAAGCTAATGTCCTTTTAGTAATTTGACCACTAAAAAAAGTGATTTTCAACCCAATACCCAAATATTCTTATTTTATCAAAATCATTTTTTCACCATAATCTATTCTTCTCATAATCTATTAAAAAAATTTACTTTTTCACTTTTTTTCTAATAATTATTCTCAAAAACTAAATCTAAACACACTCTTAGTTGCATTGAACTCCACATATGTAGTTGAACAATGAAAGCTTTGGATATCAATTCGAGGGTTGTCACGTTTACATACATTAACACGCTCGCACTTCCATCCATCAAATAACCAAAAGAAAATACAAAAAACAATAGCTTAGGATTTAAAGCACTTTAGGATCGTTAAATCCTCTATTCAATGTTAATTTATCTTATCATTTAATTAAACCAAATTATAGTTAAATAGGATGTCTCAGAGATTTAACCTAGTTTGGCCATATACACAAGCTTAATATGCTAATTTGGCACATTAATAAGTGCGACTAAATTTTGGTACTGTTTTGGAGAGAATTGTAATGATTTTGGTTCTAGTTAGGTGTTAACTTTTAATTTATTTAGATTTTAAGAGTAATTTCGTGTGATTTTACTTATCTTTTAGCATTTGGACTTCGTGACATGTTTTGGATAGTGGTTAATATTGTGCAGCTGACTTGATCTGTTTCGGATTGAGTTCATTAATAGCCGCTTATTGAAAAATAGCATTCGGTTGTATTTTGCCGAGTTAGAAGTGAAAATTTTAAGTGTTTTTGTGATTAAACCGATTCTAACCGTCCAAAATTCTTACATCATACATTGAATTAGAATTCATCAAACTTTGAGTCTTAAAAAATTGCCTAGATTTGATCAATTTTGTTGAGCTGCACACTTGGAAATAAATAAGATAGCAGAACATCAAGATCAGAAACATAACTTTGACACCAATGACACCAGTAGTGGTACCAATTGATGGTTGATGAGAAAGGGAAAGAGCGTAGGAGGCTGATAAACGCTAGTTCTATAAAAATATTTCAATAATAATAAATTATAGATCTAAAATAAAAACAAATCAAACCCCATTATACACTCAAGATGAAATGAGCATAAATAATATTGGGTGATGGGATTGGCATCAACCACAAGCGGACAGTGTCGCCTTGGACTAATCCTTAATCTCGATGAAATGTTTTTAGTCTCGATGCCGATGTAAAAATACTCTTTCTTCTCTAATGTCAACTTCATCAACCACAAGTGGACTGTGTCGCCTTGGATTAATCCTTAATCTCGATAAAATGTTTTTAGTCTCAATGCCAATGTAAAAAGTCTCTTTCTTCTCTAATTTTAACTTTATCGTTAAGTGCACTAAAATACAATCTTTTTTTTTTTTATTGATTCTCTTCTAACTTAATCATCAATTCTTAATTCTAAATTGATTGGGGGGAAATTGAAAACAAATCACAAAGTCTCACGTGTCAAATAAAGGGCCTCCTCTTTTCTCCTTTTCCACCTCCCATAACTATGAACATTGCCGATTACTGTCACTTCCTCAGTAAAACCCTAAACATCAATTTTCCTTTTTTTTCCTTTACTTTTCAACTTTTGATCTCACAGTGTTAATTGATTAATTCCGTCTTAATTACTCCATACACGATAAATTTCATCTCTATTTGAAGATCAATTGGTACACAATTGCTCATATTTAATTTGATCATTTTTTCTTTTGAGTTTATGATTGTTAAAAGATTTACCAGTGAAAAAGTAAGGCAACATGAAGATGAGAAATTTGCCTTTGATACCATTGATACCAATGGCTTTGATACCACTGATGCCAATTGATGCATCATGGGGAAGGGAGAGAAGAGAAAAAGAGAATAGAAGGAGAGGAGACTGAGTAACGTAAGCCTACCTCTGTTTATAAAACATAATAAAGTTAATGAAGGCACATGTTTTATGCTGCATAGATTCATGAAACAGGTTCAAGGAAAATCACGAGGTGGTTCTGCTAGTACTTACACTAATGTAAAATATTTTCTTTTCTTTCTATTTTTTCCGCCTACTTGATAATTGAAAAAAAAAATAAAAAAGAGTTGGAATTTAGATAGTTAATAATCAATTCTCAATTCTATGAAATTGCACTTGACAGGTTGATGGAACTCACAGTAAACCAAGTTGTTAATAAGCTGGTTCGCTGGTGAAAAAACAAACAAATCATATTTAAATATGTAATGGAATAAAATAAAAATAGTGACTCTTCTTTCTTAATATAATCATATTATAAGATTTAACAGAAGCATTATTTAATCAGACAACCTCATGTGGTTCTTCAACTCACACAAGTCAAAAACACTCATGCCCATTCCTTACCCATCGCAAGAAGAGGTATTTACTCGCCAAAGGTTATTGATGTAATGCACTATAGAGAAGGTGAATAATGTTAATGTGCGCATATGTTGCATAATTCTTCATTTCAAGAATAATTAAACATGGTTTCAACAATTCTTAGTTAAAGCCCAATAACAACTCAATTGCAGTCCAAGGCCCAATATTCCAAGCTCGAAGTTGAGGCTCAAAGTATTAAAAATCATAGACAGAGAATCCAATATATATAATAGATTTATAAACAAGAGTTTCATACCCCAAAGAGGGAACTCGTAGCATTTTGGTGAGTCCAATAAATAAAAGATGATGTAATGTTTATACTTTAATGGATTGCCAGCCTTAATTTTTATTTTTAAATAAATCATGTAACGTCAGGAACTACCATCTAATGTAAAACTTGAGTTGGTGCCAAGTAAGCGGCGCTTCATGCGCATTGAACCAATGAAATAAGAGAAAAATTTTACAAAAATTAGAC
Source organism: Albizia julibrissin (assembly GCA_037074505.1). Lineage (NCBI taxonomy): Eukaryota > Viridiplantae > Streptophyta > Magnoliopsida > Fabales > Fabaceae > Albizia > Albizia julibrissin. The sequence continues at coordinate 50,119,028 of CM073482.1, read as the reverse complement.
CACAAAGTCTTGAGGGGGAAATATTAAAAGGTTAAGAGGAAAAAGTACCTACAAACTTTTTTCAAAAATAAACTTAGACACCATAAAAAATTTTTGTGTGTGTAATAATATACATAAATTTTTATAAGGCAAAGGAGCAAAAATGCCCATATTCTTTTTCATTAAGAGCACCTAGCACCATATACAAATTTATGGTCCAAAAATACCCATATACAAAACAAAACGTTGCAAAAATATCACTGCCGTTTAATACATTAACGTTGACCGCATTTTGGAAATAATTTGACCTAAGATGCTGATGTGGGAGGTGAGTTGGCAATGTCTGTATGACTAAGGGAGGGTAAGGTGGTGAATATCTGCAAAGTTTGAAAAGAAAACGAAAAAGAAAACAAAGTGAAACAAAACAAAGTTTAGGGCTCAATCAAGAGAGTGAGGGAAATCGCTAGGAGTCGATCAAGGACGAATCGTGAGAGGGAGGAAGGGAAAATCGAGCAACAACGGAATTGAGGGAATCTAGGGCGACAAAGTGGGAAATCGAGAAAGTGAGACGGTGGAAAAAGTTTGAAAGGCTGGAATCGAGATAAAGCCATGTGAAGGGAATCTCGTACGGAAAATGAAGGAAGGGACCAAGCGAACAGGTAAGCATGGAATGATTATGATTTTTGTTAAGTATGTATAGTGAAATGGCATTGAAGCTCTTGCTTAATTCGTTGTCTCTTTTTTCGTAGAGCATGGCATCCAATGGCGAGAGTGACTTTCATCTCAAAAAGCAACTAGTGGAACAAAAGAAATTGACAGCAAAGATTGAGGTTAGTGAAATTTCTCTATTCACAAGTGAGAGATGGAAATATACGAATGAAAAATTGGAAGGTGGTCACAACTCTGTATTTGACAATATGAATAGCTTCGGATAGAGAGGGAAAACTAAACCTGAAAGTGAGTTAATGGTAAAAGAGATAGTGCAAACTGAAGCAAATGTTATAGGTGAGGAACAAGAAGTAATAGAGGAGATAGAAGTGGTAGATGAGTTAGATAACATAGGTGTAGACAATGACTTGCATGTTGAAATTGGGCACCCAATTGGTGATTTCGGTACTAAGCACGGAGACCCAAAAAATTCAGTGTATGAGGGGGCATAGTTCACAGTATTGTGATAGTGAGGATGAGAGCTACTTGGGTGATAGTGATAGCTTTGACATTGTAGAGAGTGTGGAATCAGATTTTGAATTACTTTGTAGTGGTGAGAGTGATGAAGAAGAGGATGATTTGGGCCCAGATTATGATGATGGGCCTTTAGAGGAAGTTAGAAGGGATGGTGATATGGTGGAGTCAATTAAAAGGCCCTTCTTCATGGTGGGCATGACTTATATGGATAAATTAGAGTTAAAAAGGGCATTGGACAGCTATGCAATAAGTAAAGGGGTTAAGCTGAAAATAGGAAAGAGTGATAAAAGATTGATAAAAGTAGTGTGTGAAGATGACTGCCCTTTTGTGTTATATGCTTCAAGAGACGGACAACAAGTGGGCTATATGATAAAGACATTGGATATAAGGCATAGATGTGCAAGGGTGTATAAAAACCCAAGGGCGTCTATACGCTAGCTAGCTGAAAAGTTTAAGGATAAGGTTCAAGAAAATCCTCAATATAAGGTTAGTGAGATGAAAATAGAGGTCCAACATGAGCTGAATGTCAGTGTAAGTATATATAAGTGCAAGAGAGCGAAGAGGAAGATAATGCAAGAGATGGAAGGAAGCTTTAAAGATGAGTTTGTAAAGTTGGAAGCTTATTGCAATGAACTAAGGATCTCAAATCCTGGATCAAATGTGAGCGTGGAGGTAAGTGATGAGTCGCTCGAGCAAGGTATAAGGGTCTTTAGAAGGATGTATGTGTGTTACCATGCTTCAAAGGTACTTCCAAATTTAAATTGTATTAGTTTCAATTTAAAGTTCTGTGTTTAATGTTAAAATTGCATTATTTTCATGATTGTTCAGATATGAAATTAAACTTTATATTTGTGTTGTTCTCATTGACACAAGTTGGGTGGAAAGAAGGGTGCAGGCCGTTGATTGGAGTTGACGGAACATTTCTTAAAGGCAACACAAGAGGTATTTTACTTACTGCTGTAGGTGTAGATGCCAATGATTGTTTGTACCCATTGGCATTTGCATTAGTTGAAAAGGAAAATGGTCATAATTGGGGATGGTTTCTTCAATGGCTTCGGATCTCTTTAGACTTAGGAGATGGATCTTTTGTTACCATCATGTCAGATATGCAAAAGGTAAACAGTACATTATGGTCATAATCGATACTTTAGGTGCTCCTTCTCATTAACATACCTAAAAGTTTGTTGGTGTTCTCATTTGCATACCTAAGATCACATACACTTTAGATTTGACTCGTTTGCAAAACTTTATAACATTGAAGATTGTTGGTGTTCTTGTCATTAACATACCTAAAATACATATATGTCTATGTTTGTCTCTGTCTTTTTTTGGCATGACTAAATGATATGCGTATAGCTTATGCTCACATTAAATAAATTGAAGTGTGGCGACATTTTGGCATTTGTATAGTTCATATTGAGCAAGTGCTGAATGTATAGTTACTATTTGGTTTGCATTTATGGATAATTGTCAGGGATTAGCTCAAGTTGTGTATGAGGTGTTGCCTGAGGCCGAGCACAAACTGTGTGCAAGACATTTATGCCAACTAGAGCAAAAAATGGAGGGAAAATGAGTTAAAGAAGAAATTTTTCTCTTGCGCATGGAGCACATTCAAGGAAGATTTTGGTGACAACCTTAAGTCGCTTGAGCGAATTAGTAAAGATGCTGCTACAATAGCTATGACTTACAATCCAAAAGGGTGGGTAAGAGCTTTCTTTACACCTAGATGTAAAATCGTGGATGGTAGATAATAACATTAGAGATAGTCTAAATTCATGGATTCATGAGTATAGATTCCTTCCAGTTATTAGGATGTTTGATGGCATTAGGGCAAATATGATGGTTAGATGGGCTGAAAGTGTAAATAATGTTGCTAACTGGAAGGGTGATTACAGCCCTAAGTGCATGGAGTTGTTTGAGTCAAATAGGTTTTTAGCAATTCATTGTAGGGTGCTTTTCAATGGTGATAAGGGTTATGAGGTAAGTGAGAGACAGGATAGACATACTGTATGTCTTAGTAGGGGGATGTGTACATGTCGGGCATGTGATTTAACTGGTATCCCTTGCCAACATGCAATATGTGCGATGTACCATGCAAAAATAGATCCTAACACATATATCTCTCACTACTACCATAAAGATACTTATTTGGCTAGTTACATGACCAAGCTGGAACTCGTAAGGGGTAAGCAATTTTGGGACACACAAAGGTTCCTTCCAATGCTGCCTCCACATGTTGCTACCTTACCCGGGAGAGCCCCGAAGAAGAGAAAGAGGACTGAAGAAGCAGAAAGAAGGAATAAAAGAGCAATGTCTTCCCAGAATAGAGAGAGACATGCTACTTGTGTCCAAACACAACAAGAACTCCATGAACCTGACAAATTAAGCAAGCGAGGTTGCATACACAGATATACTTACTACAGAAAAGAGGGTTACTATAAGTTCACGTGCAAAGAGGTAATTTGTCCTTGATGTTTGTTTATATTTCTAAGCTTGTTTATCATGTTACTATTTTTTTGATTATGTAGGTACCTTCATCCACCCGAAGTCAACCAACAATAAAGAAGAGTGTACATAAGACCAAATCACAAGCTCCACATACAAGGCAGAAGAGTGTACCACAACCTTGCTCTCAGTCCACCATCCAATCTAATTCTTCCTAGCTACACACTCCCTCACAACCATCCCATCCTTCTCCACATACAAGATATGAATGTGGCATAGGGATACGGTTTGATGAACAAAGTGGTAGATGTGTGTTTAATGTACGTATTGTGACTCATTTATCTGTCATTGCCACTGTGAAACTGATTAGTGAAACTGTCCTTTTTGCAACTGTGAAACTAATTGGTTTTCCTGAGCCTGAATCTGTGAAACTTTGCTAATTTCATGTTTATTGTTGAGCGTGTTCTTATCTGTCATTGACACTGGTTATTGAAACTGTCATTCTTGCAACTGTCACACTATTTGGTTTTACAATTATCCCTTCTATTTCCTTATGTTACAGCCACTCATGACTTTTAAATGTGACATATTTTTTAGCATGAATTTGTCCCTTTCGTTTCCTATATTGTGAAGCCTGAATTGAGGTCAGATTTTGAATTTATGTGATAAGTCAAATGTGATGTATTTTAGGTTTTTTACAAATTTATCATAACATTATTGTTCAATTTTGAATGTGATGTACAACCTGATCATGCTATCTCAGGTTTATTAGGGAATTTTGAATCTGATGTATAAACATATTTTGGAACTGTCATATGCGCCATTTATTTTCTTTTTCTTGTAAGTTTCCTTAATTATGAAGTTGATTATTGTAATTTCTACAGCCTGGATTGAGGTCAGAGGTTGTTATTGAGGATGTGACTGCTAAGGAATATTTCCAACATTATACTGACCCACAAACAAAGTTTCCAATCCCTAATGAGAGTCAAATGCGAAAGTCCAGGGGTGCAAGTTCATTAGGTAGTGAGGGATCACGAATGATCGAATTTACATCTCAATTGTCTCAGCCTACTCAACTTCATAACTACTTGCTGAAAGACAAATCATGATTGCTAAATCAAGGGCCAATTCGAAGCAGTCTCATAATATAATCTGAAGTCTCAAAGTGTTTTTTGTATGCCACAACGGCCACTTCTGTATTGAAATTGATCTTACTTCCTTTTTGGCGTCATTTTTGTAATTAGCTTGCTACGATATATACAGTGGCCTTTTTGATGTAAGTCAGACAGCTAAGTTGCCAACCCACTTAGTTCCTTTTTGGCTTTTGATGTATACATAATTTGTATCCGTGGCTTTTGATGCAAGTCAATCAGATTGTATGTTTCATGTTAAGATGCTTCGACGTATACACAGTATATACTTAATCAATTCATCTTATATCTTTCTCATTTTTTGTCTATTGTCTATCTATGGCTTTATTATAGAAGTTCTTATATCTTTTGATTTTACTCTCTGTCTAGTTGTCTTATATCAGATATAATTAAAAGGCACAGTCAATACTACAAAACTATCTAGCTTCCATTTCCATTCAAATACAAATAAAATGCAATAATTACAGGGCAAACTTCCAACTATTACATATATATTGACTTCACTCTTTCATTTCAAGTAAAAAACAATATCCACACCCATGTCACCATCAATATGACCATCGCTATTTTAAACTTCCTTTCCTCTTTTACCACTTCACTTTCCCTTAACCCGTATCTGTGCCTCAACCTTCTTAATTTACCATGGATAGAATCAATCTCTTCAATAAACCCAGCAACGTCGCCTCCTCCAATTCGTTTATTCGCATCATACAACTTATCAATATCATCAAGAAGCTGCTTTATCACGACATTGTCCCTCTCACTAAATTCAACATCATGCCAAGCAAAGAAGCCACAACCACCATCATGTAAAATTTCAGAATTCATCATTCAATCTCCCTCATAGACCCTCATTATTATCATACTCCTTTGCTGAAAAAAAACCACTCATACAAGTGCCAACGTCATGCCACACCGATAATCAAGCCATGAATAAATAATCTTACATGGTGGTAGTTCGGACAGCCATAGAACCTTCTCCTTGGGTTCCCTCGTGTCCATGCCGTCCAACGGGGAGCCACAAATCTGTGATAGCAGTACCGCCGTGGCCCTTCATATTCCTCCTCGCGACTTGGCCGTCTTCGTATTCTTCTTGATGTCAAACATGATGATGAAGCCATATCCTTCCCCTCCTTAAGTCTTGACCATCTCTTCTCCTTCTTCTATGCCTTTAATTCTTCTCCCCGAATCTAAGTAGCGTCTTTAATGGAGGTCGCAACTCAGAGCTAGGCGGACGTCTTTAATGGAGGTCTTATCACCCACCCACACCATTACTCTTTCTCACTTGCCACGTCAAGCACTCAGTCAACAATTGCAACAACAATTAAACACTTGGTCAGCAATTGCATCAACAATTAAACGGACGTTTCATGTATTAAACGGCAGTGGTATTTTTGCAACATTTTGTTTTGTACATGGGTATTTTTGGACCATAAATTTGTATATGGTGCTAGGTGCTCCTAATGAAAAAGAATATGAGCATTTTTGCTCATTTGCCCATTTTTATAAAAGAGAGTAAAATTATCATATCTATTAACTATAATAAACGGACATTACTTTTTGAGTTAAAGACTTATTTTATCTCATAAATTTTTATTGAGGAATAATTTTACACCGAAAATATCAAAAGTGTTGCAATGTTGCCCTAATCTACCAGTACCAGACCATCAACTAACCAGTTTACCACATTACGCTGACATGGCTCTACCACATAAGATATTATACCACATATTTTGCCACGTCATCATGTTTTTGTTGGGAAAAAAAAATCCAAACTGGCCTGTTCCAGATTCTTCGTTGCCTGCTCCATGCTCCCTCTTTCCTCACGCCGGACACCTCTTGCTCTCCGTTCCAATTGCATTCAGTTGCTTCAGTGATGAAGACGTCCCTACTCATTTGGTCCCAACTACAGATCCCCCCACCTCAGTCAACTGATCTCTCTCACTCTCGCCCTTCCTCTCTCTTCTCATTGCCACAATGGCCTCGAACCTGGGAATGTCGAATACCCAGTGATTCTCCACTTTCTTGAATTGAATAACAGCTTGAGAGTTGGACTGGAGACCCTTGCATTTTGTTTCCATGCCAGCATTTTGGGGGTGACAGTGGGCACCTCACGACGCTGAGCTTGCTTCGGTTTCGACACAGAGAGAGAGAGAAGAAAGAGAACGGAGAGGAATGGGAAGAGAGTTGACTGAGGTGCGAGAGAACACTCAAGAGCTTCTTAGGGTTGACACGTGAACCATGGTGGGACCCACTACAAAATAGAAAAAAAATAATAAAAAGAAAATAGTGTGGAAACAATGTGGGAAGTAGGGAGAGGTTTGGACGCGGCATGGATTAATGGTGGATGGGAATAATAAGGCTATAAGGGACAACCACCACCAACAACAACATGCCATATGTGTGTGAATGTAAGTATATATGTATGTGTGGATTATGCGTATATTGCGAGTAAAGTTGTGTATTTGTCCCTTGTGACATGGACCAAGCAACAACAAGAGCTAAGCTTGTATCTATATGCCCCTTTTCATGCATGTTTTGTGTGTAGGCACGTTGCATCTCCAATATAGTATGTGTTGGGCATTTTACACTGCAGGATATGCAAACTAGCTATTATGCACTATTACTACCTCCTCTCTTATCATTTTCACTACAGCTAGCTACCAATCATTTTGTTTCCTTCATAATATTCAGTCCTAGGGTTTGGTTTTAATGACTGCTAGCACCTTCTCCCAAAATTATTTGTTAAAAAGGGCTCAAGCTGTCATGGTTCTGCGTCATTCATTTTTTTTATTTTGGGGTTAATTTCATTATTATTTCTTAATTATAATTTGATTGAATTTCAAATAATTGGTTTTAGTCCATTTAGTTCATAATAACTCGATCTAAGTTTAACGACAGGTCCCTATATTTTTAATGAGTTTTGATTTTAGTGTCTATATATGCTTAAATTTAAATTAATTCCTTATCAAACTATAGCTAGGAACCAAAATCAAAATTTAATCAAGCTATAAGAATCAATAATGGCATTAATCATTTTAGTTTTTACCGGATGTTTGGATGTATACTCTTCATAAACATCAAGATTTTAATGAAAAGGGTGATTTTGTTAAGAGAATCCAGACACACACCTAGAAGAAGACTGTTTACCGTTACCAATGTCACAAAAGCTAGGATTAATTTTAGTTTTTTTTTTCCTGAGTGTTTCAAAATATGTTACCCAAGATTACAAGAACAAGTGTTTAGATATATAGCGATGATGATGATGATAAAAATAATTGATAATTATATTATTATTATTATTATTATTATTATTATTATTATTATTATTATTATTAGACAGAATAAAAGACAATTCATCACCAAAGCTTGAACAGGATTGGGTCTTAAAAGAGAAAGTGGTGATGATATTTGTTGATGATGATGATCGTTGCACTTTGCTTTATAGTTTTCAAGCATAGTGCAATGATCATGCATGATATTAGCTCCAGCTTCCATGAGTCCTTGTTAATTTTTTTACATATCTGGAAATTATAAATTAATACTCTTATATCTTCTTTTTTTTGAAGCAGTCATATTCTTATTTGGTTAGATTTCTTTTTCACGTCTAACTATTTTTTTCCAACAAACTATAAAATAAGAATTACTTTCAAATAACATTCCAAATATAATGATGACAACTAATATTCGCTTTGCCATCGTGGTTACCACATTTCCATCAAAACCAACTCATCTCAACAATTTTTTTTTTTTATAACTGATATCACCAAAATTTTATTACTTTTACTATCAAGCTTATTTTTAAATTCATAAAATTAATAATTAATTATAATTCATATACTTTGAAACGCTTATTTAGTAGTTGCCGGAGAAGACGACACATTCTAACCGGAAACGCTTGAATACATTAACCATGCGTATTCAGTTGTTCCCCCATCAAAAATTTCTAAAATATGCAAATAATTATTTATTACTTGATGTGACTGACATTGTCCCTCTTAAATCAATAAAAATCATAGAAAATCAGTTAAAAACAATAAGAGGAGGACAATTCAATATGAAATAATATTAAATTTACATCACAAACTATAAACAAAGTGATTCATGCATGTATCAAATTATCATATTTATTAATAATTATAGGAAATTATTGTTAGACATTTTATTAATTATATTTGGAATATGTAAGTTGTCATATTAAAAATTCAGATATTCCAATTATTATATTTAAATAAATAAAATATCTAGGTTTCACTAAGTTTAAGTTTAGAGTTTTACTGAATCATAATTCTTTAATTAATTAATAATCTTGGTGGTAATTTGTTAAATAAGCGACGACAGAATGAATGAGCAAACGACATATTTAGGAAACCTAAATTACATATGCTCTTTAAGAATTCTCTTACTGGTGACGATTATTCCTTATTTATTATCATTATATTGTGCCTATTCACATGCTAGTTAGAATATGACTTATTATTGACAAGTTTATATCCTCTAACCGTATTATTTATTTCAAATTCTCTCAATTTTGACCGTAATATAATATTTAATTTTTGAAACTTTGCTCTGAATTACTCACATTTTGGGATTTCTAAGGCTTATATAACGATTAATTTAGAGTATACATATATGTCCTGTGATTTAAAAGCGACTGTCATGAACAATTTGTGTATGTAGAAGCTATATTCTAGAATAAATGCAATTTTAAAAAGAAAAAACGCGTGGGTTGAAGGCATAAATATATATAAATATGCATAAGATAATAAGGGACAAAGGCCACATGAAGAAGATAGAAAGAGAGGTAACATGGCAAGGACAGAATGAGACTTAAATGAAAGAGAGATTCCCTCTCTCCAATGAAAAAATTTTGACCATCATTATTACAAAATCAGTTATATATATATATATATATATATATATATATATATATATATATATGCAACACGTTGGATGTCTCCACCTGAAAATGATAACAATTCACAAATGCAAAAGCCTATAATATCGCTGTGTTCTTATAGTCTCTCTTCCGATTCACAAACATTTTTATTTTTTTTATAAATTTGATATTAATAATGCAGGGTGCTTGCTTATTGCTTTGACACACAGATCAAACAAATCATGACCAAAGTTTTGTTGGTGGAAGGCACTGACCTACGATAGAGGCCCTTACTGTTACCTAAAGATAGAATTATTATGCGATGTATGACTCAATTATATATGAGTCAACCAAGCTATTATATATGTCCTCCAAAAATGATATTAACATATGTCAGATTTATAAAAAGGTGACGTTACTTCTCCTTTCTTGTCATTCCCAGCAAACACTGAGAATAACCCTCCGTCTAATTAATTTTATACAATATCTTACACGCTTTTTTTTTTCATCCCTAAAGGCACTCCACAGTGTACTGATAATAATATATGCTTTATAACCTGAGGATGATTTTTTTTTTTTTGGGTACAACCTGATGATGATTTATTTAGTTAGTTAACTGGATATATACGTGAGGCTTGTGTGAAGTTTTGTCATGAAATGAGTGTTATTGTTAACGCTGTTTAGGAGTAATATCTGTTATATTAACGCTGATTAACATCATATCATACTTTGTGTATATGTATATGTATATATATAAAGGACAAAATGAGATTAATAACATTAACAAGTTCTATGCTATATCTAAAGAAATAGAACTAAAAGACAACAACATGAGCTTACTTAGGAAACTAGAAGTAACAATTAAAATAGTTAAAAAAAGAGAGAGGAAATTTCATGATCAAATGTTGGATACATTGATGTGATTTGATCTAAGGACTCACATTATGCTAAGTGCTTGTTTGTTTTAATTTTTAATAAGTGTTTTTATGATTTATACAATAAGTATATGAAATAAATTTTGTCTCAACTTATTAAAAAAGACTTTTGAAACAACGGTTAGGGGTTTCCCAAACATGTACTAATATATAAGACTATATGTTTACTATTCCCTCCAATCCTAATTAAATGCATGAGCTAGTAGATGGATTTGGTTTAATCCTAAATGTAAAAGTAAAACCTCAATCTGGTCTATTTCATTGTCTTACAGATTTATATTTTTTTTAAAACCCTCCCTATTGATATAATATATTAAGTGGTTTTCCATTAATTAAGTGATTAGTTTTCAATGCATATATATGATTAAAAGTGATGTGTTGGGAAAATCAACAAGTGTTTTATTAACTCGACTAATTTTATTAACCTGTACTGATTCATTATGTAACTTTTATATTTTTGATTGGATGAAACATTTTCTTAAGATTAAAAGATTAGTTAATTATAAAAAAATTCTTACAACTCTTCAAAGATATTAAACCTATTTTAAGCTAAGAGTAAAAAAGAAAGAAAATTTTTAAAAGTGAATGATAAATATTTTATTAAATTTTCGTAAATGACACGCTATTAAGGATGATGAATAAATTAAATGGAAAGGAGAATAATATCTAATGAGTTTTTTGTTTTATTGTTTTTGGAAAAAAAAAACAAGCGAGAGGGATCTTTAAAAGCGATCCGTGTTTCAAACTTTCAGTTAGGTAAACATTCGAAGCTGTGAAAAAGAATCCCATCCACTTATTGTCGGCTTGCTAGCTTCCTTCCTTTTCATTTCAGCTGGCCAAAAAAGAAAAGCCAATTTATGGGCAAAAAATTTTTTTAAAAAAAAAATTATCTATACTTTTCTATTCTTTTTTCACTTTCCATTCAACACAATTTTAATTTCCTTACAAGAAATAATTTTGAACATTCAATTTCTTTAACACAAAAAAGTTTATTAGTAAAAATATTATTTAATACATTTTCTCTCAAAAATTTGAAAGTCAATTAAAATATCATGTCGTATGTAGCTCGTTTTAGATTGTGATAAGCTTGACATAATACAACACCAACGTTTTATTCAACAAAATTGTCAATGTTAACCAAAAAAAAAAAAAAACCAACTTTGTTTTCATCCCCCACTATAGTCGAAACTATAACCAATTTAGAATAGAGGTATAACAATTGAGTAAGCTTTTGGCTCATGCTATTTTTATGAATAAGTACAATTAATTCTATATTTCAACAAAAATTGTTGAAACCCATTAACCAATATGACTAGCCATAAATTAAATAATTTAATTCAATTCGGTAGAGGAAGCTTAATTAGATGCAAGACAATAATTGGTATAGCAAGCTGGGATTGGAAATTAAATGCAACCCTCGATATGATTTGTGTATATAGATTAATATATGATAAAATAGAATAACTGGTTTTGAACAATATATATATATATATATATATATATATATATATATATATATAATATTATAGGAAAAAAGATAAAAAAAAGACCACTTAAATTTTAAAATCTTAAATTGGTTTTGTTGATGATAAGAGTAATAGAATTGACAAAAAGAATATACTAATTGACAACTTAATTTTTTAAGAAATCACTGATTTAGAATTTTAAAATTTAAGAGATATTTTTTTAATCTTTTTCTCTATATATTATATAATTTTCCCATCACATAAGCTACTGTACTGTACTTGAACCGGGTCATTGAGTGGACCGTGATTAATTTTTTTTTTTCGCGTGATTCCATGTTTCAGCGTGGGGAATTTCCCAACTCCAGATAATTGTATTAAAGTAGTGTTAAAAAAGTCCAAGGAGAGATGATATTGAGATATGCATTTTGTCAAACCCCTTAATATTATGATATTCGTTATATAATAAATACGTAGTGCAGATGGCATACAGAAATAGTGAAACTATACTGATAATAAGTACTTACTGATATTACAGAAAATCCTCATATAGGTTGAAAAATATATACAGAGTACAAAAGAAATAAATTCCACAACTAAAGATAATCAGATGTAACTCCTGGCTAGGACCGAACCTTCAATCGCCAGTAATTACGGTTTTGCCCTTAGAGCCGCTGTCTTTTGCTGGAATATTTTTATATGTTGAAAAAGGGTGAGATTCGAATGAATCTCAGTAGTAATATATAATCATTCATATAAAATGCGATAAATAAATATGCAATGCACCATGATATGTAAAATGCTAACTCATGTTGTATGCATACTGTCCAAGGGCAAACGACTGTTTGCAACCCCGGCTAAACTCGTGTCCATGGTCAAACGATATGTTTAGACCCTGGCTTATTCGCGTGTTGTGCCACAGGCACCGTCATGTTACAGAAAATGGAATACACAACATATAAATAATCACATAGTGCATGAAAGAAAGAATTACTACCTGGGTCCTTTTTCAGTCCAACTGTTTATCCAAAACTTTTTCTTTGGCTCGGGCTTTTATCATTTCCTATAAATTAAAATTAACAAGTAATTGGTTATTACTTGTATTACTACTATCTTTAATCATATTCTGCTGATTATCTCAGTTTCAGTGACTTATACACTATATAATTTTGCATAGTGCAATTTTACTATTCTTCAGCAAATTAACAAATTTTTCAGTTAATTTTGAAAAATCATAACTAATTCTAGAAAAATCTAAATTGACTGGGTCCAAAGCCTACATGAAGCTCTTGAAATATATTTTTATGGAAAAATATTAAAATCTACTCAGTTTTACCATATTACTCCCAGAATTTCCCGAAATACCCCTATTCCAGATTAGTCTTCAGAAACATAGCATGACTTTGAAAATCTATATCTCCTAATATACTTGTCCAAAAATTATGTTCTACCCATCAAATTAAATCTATGAATGTCTAATTTAAATCTAGAAAGTTTCATAATTTTTTGTCAAGGTTTGATTTTCCAAACATTCGACACAAACAATCTGTTTTCTAGAAACATAGTTTGATTTGACTTCGAAAATTCATATCTCTTAGTATACTAATCTAATTAACACAAAATATATATAAAATTAAATCTAAGACTATTTACTTCAATTCTGAAAATTTTCATGGCCATTGGGAAATATTTCGTAATTCAAAAACCATGGAATGAACTATTAGAATCTGGACATCCAGGATTGCACCTGTTTCTAAACCCATATTTCAAAAATCATAACTTCCTCTAAAGATATCCAAATGATGCATTCTACCACTAATTTTAAATTTTGTTATGTCTACTACCTCTCTATAAATTTTTGTAAATAATGGATGTGATTTGGTTGGTCATAAAGCCACACGAAACGGACTGACTCTGAAAAACGTCAGTTTTGATAGTCTAACTTAAAAAATTAATAACTTGTTCGTTTTGACACCAAATTGAGCTCTTCTTAATTCTATTTCATACTACACATCCTAAAATTTTCATATAAAAAAGAATTAGATGAAAAATTCATCTGTAGCCTCCGTTTGAGCTTCTGAAAGTTTCCAGTAGAAACTCTGTTTTCCAGCGATCAAAACAGAGTTGATAAAGCTCACATGCAACCATGATTTTGGACTTCAATCTCAAAGATTTTGTCTCTACATACTCCTAAACATGTTTCTGGGGTTTGGAGACATGTTTACAGAATCAAAAATACCAGAAATATCACCCAAAATCGTTATAAAATAACTGGTTTCGGTGACAGCAACTTTCCGGTGAATTTTCTGAACTCCAGCAGAAGAACAACCCCAAAAAGCTACTGAAAACAGCCTCAAATCTACTGGAAAAAGAATATAAGGATATATGAAACTCACCTATATTATCTTATGGTGCTGTAAATGGATCTTGAAGCTTCCTTGTTTCACTTCTCCAATGGTTCAACTCTCTCTCACTCACGTATAACTCTCTCTCTTTCTGCTGTGTTTTCTTTTCTATTTCTCTGTTTTCTATTTTTGTTTCTTCAGCTCTTTAGATGTAAATGAAGAGCTGAAGGAGGTGGGTGTTTGATTAAATAAAAGATGCATGTGATGTTGTGGATTTCCAAGTGTCATAATTGTGTACGTGTACATAAAGGAGAGGGCATATGTGAGTATGTGTATGGAGAGTGTGTTGACTAATAATGAAAGAGAAATAGCAGTGTGTCAATATAAAATGAACAAGTGTGGGTGTGTGTGTCTTATAATGTTGGTATTTTTTAAATACATATAGGTATATTTTTATCATATTAATTACACACACTAGGTCCTAATTTTTCCCTTTGTCAAATTTAAGTTTCCTTAAATTTTGTAGGTTCCAAAATTGAGCTTACTATCTAGTTTCCATAAATAAATCCTTACATTAAATTTTTGGGATGTTACACATTTTTGAGAAAATTATTAACTAGTTAAAAAGAGAAAAGTTTGTTGAGAACTTAAATTATATCTAAGAGATAATGATGAAGGAGAAGGGTTAATTCATTGGAGTTAGGTATATCACCAAATTAAATATAAATTTGTCCGTTTATATTATAATTAATGTTTAATAATACATGTAGCTATCATCACTATGATGAAAATTTAAAAGATTTCACCCACCATTCCTCCCAACAATAACAAACGCACTAGCTTACCCGTTTTTATTTCCTTTAATTATCTTTCTCTTCATAAAGCCATTTGTTCTCTTTCCCATATCCCATATATAGTCTTGAAGTGAACCCATTTGATATAACTTTAAGCTGATGATGACTACAATCCATTGCTTGCAAATTTGTAATACTTTTTTTCATTATTTTCGCTAAAGCTATTGTATAACTTTAGCTGATTTTGTTGTCTTCATAGTATGCTTTATTTATCGTTATTTTCACAGACTTCTTAGATTGGTGGTATAAAAATATAGACATTTTCATTGCGCATCTAATTGATATCATATGAATAATGCAACAATTTTCGATCCCTGATGAATTCTGGTGTTGCATGAAATAATGTCCAGACATTCATATACAGTGTTTGCATGCAACTCTCACGGAGCATCTTTACAAAGTTGATTATCCACTTGACTGACAATATGGATGTGTAAAACGAGTCTTTATCTTAGCAAACCTTAAAACATGTCTTTGCACAAGGGATGAGATACCAATGGTAATTACTAGTTCAAATGGCTAGCCTACTAAACGAAGCTCTTGTATGTGTGCGCACTCACATATGTATCTTTTTATTGAAAATACTGTCAGACGTTAAATGCATGTGGGCACCTCTTTTAGTTAGAATTTGAACTTTGATTTGTCATGTTATCAGTGACTTAACTCATTCTACTAAACACAACCCTTCATTAATAAAACAATTGATTTTGATGTGCAACTCTCTATTCAAACATGGCGCAATGAATTGGGTGATGAGTAGCTACATGCCTAAATGTAACAAGTTAAAATGAATTTTTGTGAATGTAAACTAAATTTCATTATTCCTGACTTGTAGCTAGATATTCCATGATTTACACAAATTTTCCGTTGATAAAATGAAAATAGATAATAGAGAATTGTTGAAAAATCTCTTGCTGCAAAACAACTTATCTTTGGAAAAAGAATTGAACCCATTAAAGATATACTCCCTCAAAGTAACTTTCTATTTCTTGGAGTTGATCTTTTTTATCAGTAACTTTTTCTTATATCTCAAAATTTAAACTATTTTTTTTCTATCTTTATTAAATACATATCTTTATATTAATTATCCCTCACCTACTACTAATTCTCTTTCATTTACTTATTTATTATACATCATCTCTTATATTTTATACACATTCTCTCTCCTATTCTCTTTTCATAAATAAGAACATACTTAAAAAATTAATATTTTTAACATATTTATTATTTTAAGTTAATCTTCATTACCAATCATCTCCTCATGTTGCACTAAGAATAAAAGTTATAAAGGACATGGGAAAGTATTACACCTGGATCGGGTCTTCGACAAATTTTATGTGCTTTCCTTCATGACAAGGATTTTTTTTGCAAATTTCTTAATAAAGTGAATTTTTGTGTATGAAAGAGGAGAGAGAGAAAATATGGATCGTCGGATTCGGTGGAAGGAAGGGGTGTGGAGGTGATGTGATGGGAGTACGAGTGGAAAGTAGTGATGAAGGTCACGGGGTAAGGGATGCGATCTGATGTGATCCATGGTGAATGACAGAAATGAGATAAGGCCGTGTATAGGGTCTTGTCTCTGAGGGTAGGGCCATCTCATCCTACGGCCCTTGTTAATTGGGCCCACCCGGAGTACTGCTGTTTGCCATTCTCAGCATACACAATTATAAAATAAAAAATGAATCCAAAAATGGTATTATGCCCACACCTGAATCCAATCAACCCAATCCCTTAACTTCCTCCCCTTCACTTTGCTCTCAATACAGATTCCTTTCATCTCTCCTTCTCATTTTGACTATTTTACCCTTACTAACAGTAACACTTACAAAATCATTAAATAGTTTATATTTAGTTTTATTTTATAAAAAATATTAGTTTTGTTCTCTTTATTTTTGTATTGAATTATTCTTATCAAAATTTAAAATTTTTTATAAAATTAATAATTTTTTTAATAATTTAATATTTTAATAATAATTTTATAAAAGATCAAATCTAAACTATTCAAATGTTAATTTAATAGTTATTAAAAAAAATAGGAGAGGATGGAAAAGAAAAAGGAGGGATTCTGAGATGGCATGCTTCACTACAAGTGATGAAAAAGATTCGATTGCCCCTTCCTAGTAACCAAATGTTCTGTATTCTAAATCCAAATTCTCCTTATTTAATATTGATTTATTTATCTATTTAAAATTACTCTGTATGTATTTAAATGAAGGTAAAATCGAAAACTGATTTGATTTCGTAAACAGAGTTTGTGCATTTTAAGCATTTTCTTAATTTCGATAACATTACTGAAAGTATCTTGTTAAAAAAAATCGGAAAGAGTAATAGTCAATGATAGTAATAGCATTTATTGACAAATAAGCTCCACCTTCACGACATTTCATTATTTAACTTTTTAGAATTTTGTTCCTCTCCTCTTGCGCCAATCACTTCATGACAATATTGCTTCATAGCTAGATATTTTTATCATGTTTACACACATTAATAATATTCCCTCTTATCGTTATGATAAGGCATCTCCTATAAGCCATTTTTTTTTACCTTAAATATAAGTGACGAGCCACTTCATTAATTAATTACCTTTTCCCTTATTTTATCCTTGTTATTATTTTTAAGGTTACAAGTTAGAACAATTCAATCTCATCAATTTAAAGAGTGGCAAAGTTGGAACAATTTATTAATTTAAGATAAATTTAATATCTTAACAGTTATTTTTTACTCTATAAAAACCAATTAAAAGTACCCCAATCATACCCTTTTTGACATATATGCTCACTGTTCTTTTCCTTGCCAACACTTTAGACGCCATCTGTGATAGTACTCGTAGCTTCTAACTTGTTTACATGCGACCAATGATAGAATCCACAATACTTCTAAGCTCCAAGTCATCTAATTTTATTAAAAAAATAATAATAAAATTCCATTTCAACTTTAAAATTCAAAATCAGTTTTATTGCCTACAAAGTATAAATATTAAATATAAAAGTTAGTTAAAAATCATTGATTGAAAATTTTGTAGTTTAAGTGGCACTTTTCATATCTTTTTTTCCTTTTATTTATAATAAAATCCCTAAATATATCCTCTTATTAATTTTGTACCTGTGGTGGATAGAATAACACACTTCTTGCCCTTAAAATACAAATATCAAGAATAGTGTATAAGGGAATTTGTTAATTCTCTAAATTAAATATATTGCTGTTGAAAGTGGTGTGACTTTATTTTTTTAAAAAAAAATGGATTCAGTATTTGCATAAGAATTTACCTGAAAACATGCATTATGCGTGTTGCTTCGTTACAATGTAACTTGTATGACTGTCGTTTACCTTTTTGAAATTTACAATTCATCTTTCAAGAATTTATCATTCATATTATAGTAATTAATAATTTATTTCTTAAAAACAATTAGTCATCTTTCAGGAATATACATTTTAACTTCCAAGACTGTACAGCTTATTGTGTAGGAGTCTTTTAGCTATTTTTTTTCCGTTGTAAGAAAAAACAACTTATTATTTAGGAATTTGACTCAAGTGTTTTGGAAATTTACGGATCCTCTTACTTGAGCTTATATTTCCAGAATATGTAATCAAACTCCACGGAATTTGTAACCTATCTCTCAAATATTGTTTTCTGTTTCAAATGTAAGATACCAATTCGTAACTTTGTACTCCCTTCAATTTTATATATAAGTCCCTTTTAACTAATTTAACAAAACTAGGATAAGTTAGTTCAAACAATAAAATTCTCTTAAATTTGCATTACTTTTCATTTTTAGCCCCGACGAACAATTTTTTTTTAAATATTTTAATATCACATTGAAATGTATTTGAGAGGGCGTTTATAGAATAACTTGTTAAATTTTGCATCAAAATATGATAAATGACTTATATTAAAGACTATCACTTTCATCTAAAGGTTCCCGAATCATATAGGTCTTGAGGACATGTATATTAATAAAATTGGGTAAAGTTAGTAAACAACACTTATTTAATTTGATTAAATTAAGAAAATTATTTAAATTAATTCATATGACATATATTTTCTAAAAACACCCCATTATCTTCCTTAATTCTCTCATTTACTTTTTTTCTTGATTATTTTTGAAGAAGCATTAATGAGGATAAATTAGGAAAATATTGACAAATTCTAAAAATCATGTCAAATAAAAATATTGTCATCTATGAATTTATGTCTTGCATTCATGAGTTTACAAATATCTTCTATGAAATTACAACTCATCTCCCTGAGGATTTAAACCCAACACATCTTTCGGTAATTCAAACTTCATCTTCAAGAAATTATCAGCTTATCTTCCAAAACTTCAAAATTAACCGTGTGACAAGTATAAATTCAACATGTTCCATCTCAAAACATGATATTTTCAGTTTTAAAAGGAGAGTTCAATGCCAATTTCATAGAGTTTGCATATAAATTTTTTTTTGAGAAAAAAAATATTCCGTCCCTAATTAAAGGAGCTAGTTAATTAGGAAATTGATGATCTTCTCTTAAATATCAGACACCTGTCCATTTTACCTATAATGGTTAACATTTTTTTTATTTTAATTTAATTAATTTATAAATTAATATATATTAAAATATTACACACACACACACACAAATAATAGTCAACTAGTGAAGAAATTTAGTGATAAAATTTTACTGTCAAATTAACTTAGCAACTAAATTTTGTCACTAATTAATTAGTAATAGTCTATTTAAGAATTAAATCATTCAATTCCATCGCTCAAGTATGAAAGGAGTATATTCTCAGTCTTACCTTATGAAACTTGGAATATTAACTATTGAGAACTTCATTCAAAGTTTCAAACGTCGAGACATGGTATCCGTAAAGTGCCTAGAGGGTTACATGGTAGTGACAAAATAGTGAATACAACAAGCAAGCAAAAGCATGGATTTTCGACACTATTCTATTCGAAATTGAAATTAACATTCGGCGTAAGATACAAGAAAATTCAACATTAAAAAATAAAAATCCATTAAACAAATCTCGTTTTCACAATATGATACGTATGAGACTTTGATTGATTCAATTCTCTTTTTTTATTTTTATTTGATCAATGTTTTTCTCTCGAGACATCGAGAATAAAAAGTTCTCACATTTTCTAATAAGTGCACTTTCTGATATTTAAATTTGTATTTTACTTCTTATGAGGATGAGGCCACTTACCACTTCATCTAACAACTTATTAATTGATTGATTCAAATCTTGTTATCACCCAACGCTTCAGGACGAAACTTCTCAAATTGTTTCAATATATATGTTGATAGAGTTGATCTTCACACTTCTAATAAAACCATCACGTCAAAAAGGGAAAGAAACCAATGAATTTAACCACACTAAACAAATGCAGGCATCTATCATCAACACTGTTGACGGGATTATTAGTGTGCGTTTGAATACATTAATTGTTGTTCTTTCCAATACTTTTTTTGACAAGAAATTTATTGTAACCGATGGGGTAGTTTAATTTTTTCAAAAGAGTTTTGTATATAGTATATACAACCATAAAGGAGAACACAAATCTGGAATTATAGATTGAGATTGAGATTCTGAAAAAAAATAAATAAATAAAAGGTTTACCAAGTTTGATAACTATATACTCTTTGTTTTTTCTTTTTGCCCTTTTTTTTTTTGCCAAATGTTAAAAAATAGGGTCAGATGCGGCCAGCGTATTTTTTCATGTACATTTAGTGTCTAAAGTCATTTGTGGTGTCTTCAGTACTCTAAAGTATTTTGTAGTACAATTTTATCATCAAAGTCTTTATTTTTCAGGAGAAATTTGCCCATAAAATGTTTTTTTAAGGAGGAATTTGTAACTCATTATGAACTCATAAAAAAGCCTTTAAGGTCCTGAATGCATGTGAATTTTTTTTTTAAAGTGCCAGATGAATAACAAAATATGTTAAGGTACTGAGAGCACTGATAAAAATATTTCAAAGGGTAAAACATAACACAAACTTCTTTAAAGTGTTTGTTTGGGTACTTATAAAAAATGTTTTTTAAAATATTCTTTTGTAAGTTGAAAAATAAATTTATTTGTATATTTATTTTATAAATCGTAAATATATTTTTTAAAAAATTAAAACAAACCGGCACCAAATATCGGATTCACAGGAAAAAATGCTTGAGTGCTAAAATTTAACCCTAAAAATGGAGAGGAAAATCAAAATGAATGAGCAGGGCCGGACCGAAATGAATGAAGAATGAGTAGGTGCTGATGGTGGAAGTGGGCCACACAGTAAAAACAGATAATACGGTACAGGGATACGTGTGAAATGTCGAAAACACCCCTAAAAATTGCGAAGAAAGAATGGAACCTGCGGGCACCATGTGTCCCAACCACGTCCCTCCTGCGCTGCACGTGCCTCCTATAAGACCATCACCCCCCTCAACGCCCTCTACATTGGATTCATATCCCCCTACCCACTCAGCGACTTCCCCTTCAGATCTGATATCCTTCTTCCACACTTCAATCTCTCAGATTAAGCTACAACCCTAAAGCTACCAGTCTCTCTCTCTCTATATCCATAGCTATACCCACATCTCTGTTTCTCTATCCTTCACTCAAGTACACTCATGGGGGAGGTGAATAAACCCTTCTATCTTCTCCATCTTTTCACTCATTCTCGATTGTTTCTCTGTTCGATACTTCTATGGGGGTTTTGGTTTAGTTTTTGCTTTTCTTCTTTTTTTTCTGTGTGCAGGAGAAGAAGAACGAGGAACAAAAGACTGAGGAGAAAAAACCAGAGGCGAAAGAGGAGGAGAAAAAGCCTGAAAACCAGGGTGAAGATAAAAAACCGGAGGAATCTAAAGACAAGACTCCGGCGCCGCCGCCAGAGATTGTGCTTAAAGTTTTCATGCATTGTGAAGGTTGTGCCCGCAAGGTTCGTCGGTGCCTGAAAGGATTCCCAGGTGAGCTGAGTCACTCTGTTTTCCTGCAACTTTTATTCGGTTAATTGAAGGAGATGCTTATATCTGGTGTTCTAATATGGATGTGTGTGTGTGTGTTTTATTTTTTTATTTTTATTTCAGGGGTTGAAGAAGTGATGACAGATTGTAAGAGTCACAAGGTTGTGGTCAAAGGAGAGAAGGCGGATCCACAGAAGGTTCTAGAAAGAGTACAGAGGAAGAGCCATAGACAGGTTGAGCTCATTTCTCCGATCCCAAAACCACCTACCGAGGAGGAGAAAAAACCAGAGGAGAAGGAGAAGCCCGCGGCTGAGGAGAAGAAAGAAGAGGTTCAACCAGATTCTTCTTCTTCTTTTTTTGGTCATATTAATTACGAAGTGAATTTCTTAATGTTTATTCTGATTTCTTGTTTTTTATTATTTGACAACCCCAGATTATAACGGTGGTTCTGAAAGTTCACATGCATTGCGATGCTTGCGCTCAGGAAATCAAGAGACGCATACTGAAAATGAAGGGTGCGTTACACGTTTTCTGCAACTAATTCCTCCCAATACAGACACTTGAGCTTCATGCAATTCAAGCCTTGTCTACCGTTTCTTTTCTCACATTAAAATATAATAATTATGACCTTTTTATGTTATTTAATACTAAATTCAATATAAAATCCGATTCATTCTCAACTTCAATGGTGCATTATAATAAAAGTGAAATGAATAATTGGCAGGAGTGGAATCAGCAGAGCCGGATCTGAAGAAGTCAGAGGTGAGTGTGAAGGGAGTGTTTGATCCGGCGAAGTTGGTGGAGTTCGTGCTGAAGCGAACAGGGAAGCGAGCTGTGATCGTGAAGGAGGAAGCGGCGGAGAAGAAGGAGAAAGCGGAGGAAGGCAAGGGGGCGGAGGAGAAGAAATCAGAGGAAGGAGAGAAAGAGAAGAAGGAGGAAGGAAAAGGAGAAGAGAAGAAGGAGGAAGGAAAAGGAGGAGAGGGGGACGCGGCGGCGGCGAAGGCGGTGGAGGAGGCGACGACGGAGGAGACGAAGGTGGTGGAGATGAAGAAGAGCGAATACCAATACTACCCTCCGAGCTACATCATGGAGATGTACGCTTACCCGCCTCAGATCTTCAGCGACGAGAACCCAAATGCTTGCTCTGTCATGTAAGGGGTATAATGGAAATCAAGGTGAAATTCTGAAACCTGGGGACACTGATTCCTCCCTCCATCATTGCATCTTGCATAATCTACAGATATGCTGTAGAGTTTTGTTTTGAATTTCAGCATATAAATAACTGTACTATCCATATCTCCATTTTATTAATATACTTTTGTATATTATATATTAGCTTGTTTTGAATTGAGATATATTGGATGTCAATTGTGTTTATGTACGATGTAACATTCAATTCACATTATTATATTATTATCATATAATTACCTTATATATTATAAATTAAGATTTAAAAACTATTTTAAAGATTCTAATTATTATTTTAAATAAACATATATATCTTACTGCATAAAAGTGGGGGAAATAATAAAATAATAAGGGCAATTATGTGTGTTGATCATGTGAAAATGAGTTGATATTAGGATCATTTGAAACAACAATTGTAGTCTTGAAAAACAATTTTTTATTTATGGTTTACGGTATATGAGGTAAGGATGTGAGATGAGTGTTATCTCGATTTACGTATATAAGCATTTATAAATCACCTAATCGTTCAGCCAAACATGTTAAGAATTTGAAGCTGTTGAATTGGGGAAAAAAATACATTATACTAATAATTTAAAGTAATAGATAGTATAATTTTTTTTTTTTTAAAAAAAAAGTGGTAAGTGTTGCAGAAAAGGACAATAATTAGAAAATGAAAGGGTCTCCAGGGCATTGTGGAGGGTAGAGATTGTCATTGTTTGAAATAGTTTTTTGGATTTTTAAAAATGTTTATTCCTGTAAGTTGAGATAAAATTACTCTCATATTTTTATTTTATATATCATAAATTATAATTAAAAAAATATTTTTAAATATTTCAATTATTATTCTAAACAAAATAAAAATCCGAGATCAACTGAATGTGGGGGGAATGATATAGCTTTTTCTATTTATTCAGTGTACTTTTGGGAATTATGAACGGCGAAAGGTGGCTGCAATGATACCTGAATATATGATATGAGATCCAGTCCTTGATTGCATCTAAATTATGAATATTAAACACAAATAATGATAAAATAATAAATATAATTAAACCCCATATTCAGTCTGATGTATTTTTATTCAAAGGAATATAGAGAGGGGATTAGTATGGCTATTTGGATTGGCGCTCATCTTGCGCTAACTCATGATGCGTCTGTCACTTTTTGTGTTATAGCACTATAAAATTTTATTTATGATATGGAATAATTTCCAGGCAAGATTCATCTTAATTTACTCAAACCACATGGTTTTCACCTACATTTCTTGAAAATACCGCTTCTTGCTTTTGTTTTTTTTTTTGGGTAAGATAACAGTAGAACAATGGCTGCCTTTTTTTTTTTTAATTAATCCACCAACATCCGGTATTACCAGTAATTAATTAGTCTAATTTGTAGGAATACAACCCATAATGAGCGAAATCTTACCACTTGAAGTAGTTATCATAAGGCGCAAACATAAAGGTATTGATTAAGTTGAAACAACTCACAACTAATTGATCCAAACACTTGATAATAATCACAACTTATATATATATATATATATATATATATATATATATATATATATATATTAATGTAAATATTTTAAATTTATGTATCAATATTTAATTACAAAGTCATCATTAAATTTATTATGTCAGCATTTTTTATTATTGAGATATATAAGTGACTAAAATATATTTCATAAGCTTAAGAGATACTAAAACCAAACTTCATGTAAAATTATAG
The DNA here is from genome assembly GCA_037074505.1 of Albizia julibrissin. Classification (NCBI taxonomy): domain Eukaryota; kingdom Viridiplantae; phylum Streptophyta; class Magnoliopsida; order Fabales; family Fabaceae; genus Albizia; species Albizia julibrissin. The sequence continues at coordinate 50,093,947 of CM073482.1, read as the reverse complement.
GCTATTATTAATTCATGCAGTTATCCGAACTATTCTCTTCGTGACTAAATATAATATAAATTTTTTCATAATGCATATGTGTGAATTTCTACTATGTTTCAAAATATTTTCTTACAAATATATCTATTTAATGAAAAAACGGAATGAGAAATTGACGGAGCCTTTTTGGAAAGTTTACCATCGTAATAGCACCTTTGATTGTAGATTTGTTATAATAATACAGGTCAATCCTGACCCATATTCTGAAGAAGAGACGATTAAGGAAAAAGAATACTATGAGGGAAAATTTTAAAAAATAGTAATTTTTTTATCATTTTTTTAAAAAATTCTTTCTAATATTCATTTCCCCTATTTTTTTTTTCATTTTTATCTCTATTCAAACATACTTAAATCACCCCTCATCCAGACCATAACATTGCCATTTACTTATAATAAAACTTTCTCACCTATCTAGATAATGCAAATTACGATTCACTTTCAAATATATATTAAACAAATAATCTAAATTCACTTTTGAAAAATTTTACAACATAAAAAAGACATGAGAAAAAAAAAGCTTGTTTCATTTATTAACCTAAAGTAGGTTTAGCAACTGCATATATTTTTTTTTAGTTTTACTATGTGTTTGGATTAATTTTTAAAAAATAAATTTTATGATTTATGAGGTAAATATATAAAAAAAAATTATTTTAATTTATAAAAAAATAATTTTTGAAATTACAATTTTAAAAAATAGATTATGGATTAAAAACTGTTATTTTTGCCTGAATGTGCGACCACACTCACAGAGAGACGCACGTTTTTCGAGGAGCCGAAGGTAATTTGATTAGCAAACTAAATATGTAACATCAATTGAGGAGATTTAACAGAGAATTTGTTTTTGTCGTACATAAATTGATGAGAGGAAACGAAAGCAAAAGTTAAAATTGGAGGCCCAATTTGATCCATTCCACGTTGCTTTTCTAAAGGTGATTTATCCCCTTTTTAAAGAAAAGGAGAAAACTCAAAAAATAAAAAATAAAAGGAAAGGAAATTAAAATAAAATAAAATAAAGGGCATTAAACTCTGACAAAGGAGTGTCAGTAAAAGTGGAAGCAGTGCATGGTGGGTTCATTCTCGTCGATAAAAAAAGTGCCACTACCCTCGTATTCATAGCTCACACCAACTTTTGTCCCAGCCGCTTCCGGCATTCTAATACTATCATTTTTACTTAATAATACATGTCAAAAATATAATAAAATAGACAATAAAAATATTGATTAAATACATGGGAAAATCCCAGAAATTTTATTTAAAATAGGAAAAAGAAAGATCAGATTACAAATCCAAAGTCAGACTTCTCGGAGGAATATATGATTTTTAAATATTTTCAGATGATTAATTTGTCTCTAATAGCATTTGGAGAGCTCAAGTCGTTAAATATGTATATTAAAATTGTTATTTTTATATTGTTATTCTCTACACATAAGTAGTAAATGACATCTTACATGTGTGACTTGAAAATATTATCTACAAGGTTGTTGGTATTTAAGAGCTTAAGTTGTCAATACATAGATTGAAGTTGTTAATCACGATAAGTTGTCAACTTAAATATAGAGAATAATAACTTAAAAATCATAATTAACAACTTCAGTATACATATTGACAACTTAAATTCCCTAAATTCCTCCCACATATTTGGTTTGAGATTTGTGATATTGGACTCCCTAAATTCTATTTTAACCGAATTTTTCTGAAATTTTTGCTAAAAACGTCTCATCGCATAATTTATTAGCCAAAATTCAAAGGCAGCTGAAATTTGTTGTTTGAGGACTTGGTTCAATCTATCGTCACCTTGTACAACTCTTTTTTATTTGTGTTCATCATTTGTTTAACTATGTATGATACATAAAATATTTACACATAATTGAATTATCTTCGATAGGTGCTTTTTTTTTAAAGTTGTTTTCCGTTTATCTTTAACTATGTATAAAATAAAAGATATTTACACATAACTGAAGATATAATAGATGCATACAGTTAAAAAAGAGTTACACTCACTTAAGAATCTAAGTTAGCTTTAAGCAATAAAATTTACAAAGAAGGATTTTTTTAACAACTAATTTTCCTAAATATTTATTCATGTAATTGTTATATATGCCAAAATAAATTCAACATAAGCTAGAATGAAGATTAATTACGTAGAAGAGAAAAAAGCAGAATGGATTAGTATTTAATTGTGGGGGTTAAAAGGTGAATATGTGAGGAGTGAAATTTGTGGACTCGAGAGTAGTGCCAGCCACAGGGTTAACACAAAAGTTAATATATAGTAATGATATGATGGCAACAAATATTAGATAATGGGAAAAGTTGTGTTCCATGGCCTCAAACTCACAACACTTTCCTTGAAAAGTTGTTGTGACTGTTTTGTGCCTCAAAGATTCGATGTCACATGCTAATTTCATCATTAATCCCACCTTATATTCTTTCTTAATAATTTATGTTCTAATTAATAATACTGTTGGGAATATTCAAGCTTTTTAGCTTCATCTGGTTTATATAGTACCTCTCTCATTATAGTGTTCAGTTCATGCATGTGTGTTATAACAATCAGATCAGAGTTCTTTTTTCTTAATTAAATAAAATCTGGGAATACATGCACTTTCCCCTTTTAGCTTCGATCTTTTAATTCCTCCTTGGTTCTGGCCAACACTGACGAAAGAATCAAATTCAAAATTCACACATACCCTTTATTCTTCTCTTTGAATTATATATATCAATGCTCATTTGCTCGGAGACAGGCTTTTAACGTGCTTTTTGTCATTTTTCTAAACGCTCTCTTTATTCTGTGCATATATATAATATAATTCTAAACAAGGGTAATAATTAATATAACCCATCTTAAAATGGGCAGTTGGTCTTGGATTTTTTTTACTGGACATAAATACTGAGAGTTATTTTTTTAAAAGAATCTTTCTTTTTAAAACCTCATTTCTATAGGAATATGAAATTGTAGTGCTCTTATCTTGTATGAAATTTTTGGTGTAACACAAAATGGATAAAATTCATTCATTATTCTCGTGAGATACAATCAACTCGATCGAGATACTGTAATTTAGACAAGTCGGAAGCTAGTGTGATATAAAATAACGTCATAAGTTAATCATTTGTTTCATATTCAGTTTCATTATTCAAGAGAACCTTTAATTAAACAAGTTATTTGAAAATCATGTATTTTTTAAACATCTTTAAAATAATGTTTAATAAGAACGTAACAAGAAATTAAAGAAGTTTTTAAAAAAATTATTCCAAAAATTGAGGAATAGAGATGTGTGTGTGTGTGTGTGAGATGGTTAATTAAGGTAATGTCGATTAAGTTGCAAAAATGCCATGTTACTATTGCTTCTTTCCTCTTCTTTTCATAGTTTTTTCTCAATGTTTCTGTCCTAATACTTATAATACTCTGTAATTATTTATCTTATTAGTTTCATTGACTTTTTCTCCAAAAAAAAAATAGTTATAAAATTATAAAAAGAACTTGGGTATAGTGAAATTGGCCAATCCCTTTTAACATGTTGAATTAAAGTTTAAATACTTATAAAGAGAATTACTAATTAGTAATTAATATTGAATACCTAACCTTGCATTGAATACGATTTCTTCTAATAAAACAATGGTATATATGCAAGAAAAAAAAGAAAGAAAGGTGCAAAATTAAATTGGGGAAGGGATTAAGTTGGTGGAAAATATAATGAAAGGAGATGAGGAAGGAGAATGGGGATTTAAAGTAGGAATGAATGCAAAATAATAAATAGAGGGAAAGAGGACAATGATGTGTTGGTATGCTTGTTAATGCACATAGTATCACAAATTAAAGCCACACTGCTTGGTCACTAAATGAGATATGTCGTTTTTCTTACTGTCCGTTTCTTTAATTTTGTTCCCATCTCAGCCTGAAGCAGTACTACTACTTCCCTTCCCTATTATTTAGACCGTATTATTTAGATCAGTTATTGCGGATAAGGTTTAAAAAATATGACCGGTGGCAGTTTCGTAATTATAAAGAATTTTTTAGACCGGTTCTTAAAATAACCGGTCTAAAAGATATTATTTAGACCGGTTATCTAAAAAACCAGTCTAAAAATATAAAATTAATTAAAAATTAAAAATTTTTAAGACTTTTTAGACTGGTTGTCACTAATAACCGATCTAAAAGATAAAATTGTTTAGACCGGTTGTTGATGATAACCGGTCTAAAAGATGCGAAATTAAAAAAATTAATTTTTTATTTATTTTTAAGATCGGTTATTAGTTATAACCGGTTTAAAGGTGAACACTTTTAAGACCGGTTTTGTCAAATAACCGGTCTTAAAAGTCCGCCCTAAAATTTAAAATCTTCGCGGCTTTATCTCGCACCTAATTTCAACTTTGAAATCTGATACTCATCAAGTTTCTTATAAACTCCTCCCTCGTGCCGTAACATCTTCTCTTTCCCACATCGCTCCTCCATCCTTGACCATCTTCGCCGTCAACGCAGAGGTACGGTGGAATCCATCATCGTAAAGCTCGGCTTTTCTTCCCTCTGATTGGTTTAAGATAAGCGATTTACTTAATTAGTTTTATACATACTTCAGAGTAGATACTATCATATATTTCAGATCGATTTCTATTACAAAAATTTATACTCATATTTGTTTCAGGATTACGATTGCGACATCTGAGAAAGTTTACAAATTGGATTCTTCATTAAGGGCTGAGGTTAGTGTTTTCTTTTGTCATCGTTTGTCTTGTTTCTAAATATTTATTCTCCGAAAAAATTTCTTAAACAAAAATTATCTTCCAACTTGCGTTCTAATTACTTTATTTTCTAACTTATTTCCTAATATTATTTCATATTGTTGAGCCATTCACAGCTCATTATGTATTTGCACGGGGTGTTGCAATATTTCTGAGTTGTGCTTATTGTGTTCTTCAAGTATGACTCCACCAAGATATATTCGTGATTAGTAACTATAAGTATAACCTTGGAAGCATGTTTTTAGGATATGTAAAGACTAAGCATAAAAACAAATTAATGGACTCAAAAAAAAATTAAGACACTTTTTAGACCGGTTATTTAAATAACCAGTCTAAAAAGTGTCTTAAATTTTTTTTTGAGTCCATTAATTATGTTTTTATGCTTAACTTTTTAGACCGGTTATTCATATAACCGGTCTAAAAAGTATCACACTTTTTAGACCGGCTGTATCAAGACCTCATCTAAAACCGGTCTAAAAAGTTATTTTTACCCGGTCTAAAAAACCATTTTTCCACCGGTGTAAGTTCTAGTGTGCCAAGGTGAGAGCACCGATGTTTGGTGACACGGAGGTCCCTGAGCTCTTCTCATGTCTCTTCTTCTGAGTTACACTGATATCTTTCTGTAGTTCTGTCACTCTGCTTTATGCAGGAAGGGTTCGTTTTATCCTGGGGAGTGCCGCTTCCTAATCTACTAGGGGGTTGCGGAATATCTCCTAAGGACAACGTCCTTGGACGTGACTCAAACTATACTTCTGTTGTGTTTCAACAGGCCAGATGCTGCCATCAATAATGTGTATAGTGTACGATGCTAACGCCAACAATCTTAGGAGATACTATATGCTATTGTTAGCATTCAAAGTTATCTATGGGCTTGAGATGATGGTTTGTTGAATGAATCATGCATCAGTAGAAGGCACGCATATAAGAGGTAAGTATCCCTTTAATTTGGCGCCTCACATATTTATGCTATATCTCTAGCAAATGTATTTCTTATGGGTGGCTAACGATCATATCTTGTGTAAGCAATAATATATGTTTATGAGGAGTTCTTTTGTAGCGTGGATGGTTTTTTCATGTTTTAAGCTATTTTATAAGCATATTATGGGCTGTTTATGATGAGATTGTGTGTCTATGATAACTAATATTGGTTAAGCACCATTGAGATATCCGATTGCCTTTCTGCAATAAGAATATATTTTATATATAAAATAGAACCATGTTCAGATATATTTTATATGATATGAGAATTTTTTTTATCATGGCCAGTAAATATCATCATATATATTGTGGTGGTTTCTTAGCAAATATGGCTAAATAAATTTTGTGATTGCCATGTTGTTTTCTAAAATTATTATGATACTGATAAAGGTTAGAAGTTGGGATAAAAGGTTGTAAATAAATATGGTTATTATTATTTCTTAATGAGCATTTGGTTCCTTCAAAAAAAAGGGAAAGGAAATTCTATTTTTAGTAAGAATAATAATTCAATAATATAAATAATAAATAAAGAGGGTGGCTAGTGGTTTCATACGTTGGGTTTTAGTATGCTAAATGCCACTTCATTCTGTTTTATAGGTATTAATATGTTTCTGTTATACATCTCATCAATATTTTTCTAAAGTTCAATAGAGTTTTGCTATATTATGATGGAAAAGGCATTATGAGAGGACCATTATATGTGTAATATTAAACCGTTTAAACGCCGGATTGCTTTTAATTCCTTTCCATTGATTGATTAAATTATTAAAAAGTGGGATGTGGTGCAAACTTTTTCATATGCTAACATACGAATTATAAATTGTTAATGAAGGGCTATGGGCATGTGGAAGTACTCTAAAGTGCCTAGAATTTGGCCTTGAGAAATTGGTTAGTAGGATGCTTGCGTCTTCCACTACCCTCTTTAGCTTGTTGCCCATTGAGGAATTTATTTCTGCCGGAGGTTTTTTGGTTAATTGATAAATTTGGTTTTATTACTACTTTAATATGCATAATAAGCAGTAAATTCCTCCTGTGCACCAATAAATTTCATTCATGTTACCGATTTATTTCCTACTGTTTGTAAAGTCAATTCCTTTCATGGAGGTTTTATTATTTTAATTAAATAGTATATTAAATTGGTGTAAATAATATATGACCTCCTTGCTGTAACTTATCTCCCCTGAGTTCATTATCTTTAAAGGGGGCAATAGTAGCCGGTGATCACAACATGGGTAAAACCATTATCAATTGTTTGATATGATCATGTGAAAAATTCTTATAAACCTATTTGCGGTAGGTTGTCTAATATATAAGGATTTGCTGAATTCCATAAAAAAAAAGAGGGTGAATATATGTTTATGGTGAATTGGTCTATTCCATATTGACATGTTAATATGATCATGTCTTTGCTACACATATCTTGAGTTTGGAAACATTCTAATTTAATTAGAATGGAAGGGATTATATATTATATTATGAAATTCTAATTAAATTAGAATTATTATTTATAAGGTGTGAAAATATTTTGAGATGTTGGAAAGTATGGGGGTGCCTAACATGTGAGGTACCTTAAAAATTTCTAAAGTTACAAATTGTTTCTACCCTCATTTGATAAAACCAAGTTGTGGTTGAAAATTAATTATGGAGATTTTATTATTTGCTGTAGAAAGAAAATTTTATGAATTATTTGTATGGTGTGAAAATTTAATCATTTATCTAGTGTAGAGATAAACGTGTTTAAATTTCATGATCTACAAGTATATATTAATAGTAGTACAAACATGCATGACTACTATGAATATTGAATTTTCTAATGCAGATAACATATGTGTTTTAATGTGGCTTCAAAATTTTATATGAAAGCATGTGTGAAGCAAATGTGATTTTAGGTGTTGAAATCATAAAGAAATAGTGATTATATACTATTGAGAAATATTTTTGAAGCTTGGTTTTTGAGAACCGTTGTGAATATTCCTTATGATTATAATACAGTTTTTAAAGTGTTTTAAAAACTAATTTTGCTGCTTAATTTGGGTATGCACAAATTATTGAGAATTTGTTGCATTAAAAGATGTTAATCCCTGTGATATAACTCATGCTATGTAAAGATTATTCATATATAAATATGCAGTCTCATAAGAAGATTTAAATATTTGAGGGGTACCATAAATGTTGGTATCATATACAGTGGATTCCTGTTGTATTGAGTTACACAGATGTTCAACTGAATTTCAGTTTTGTATGAGAAAATCCATTAGTAGCCAAGATAAATTATTATGTGAGTCAGAGTATGTTACTCTATAATTGGCTGAGATTGGAGGCTAAATTGTTGAAAATTTCTTAGCAAAAATTGTGGGTGTAAAACCGACATTTTATGTCAATGAGTTGTGATTGCTAAATAGCAATAGCCATTGTTGACAGAATAATTGTATAAGTGAATATCGTTTGAGATACTGTATGAATAAGCATGCTTAAAATTTGTAGAGTTTTCTTAATCGATTCTGTGAGGTCAAAAGTTGACCTACGGATCCGTTAACAAACCCTGGGAAGAATTAAATTAACCGATGGGAATGGGACTAAAGCCAATACGAAATTAACAACCATGGCAACCCAACCTCTATGATTGGTGATCCCATGAAGGAGATTCAATGGGTAAGAACAAGTCGTTTGCTAGTTCTGCTAGTACTAAAATAAATTACCAGTCCCTTCCTATGGAAAGAGAAAGTTCTAGAATGCATTTTAGTGAGGTTGAGCAAAAGCTCTTAATGATTTCATAATCCTACGGGATAGTGTGCTCATTGCAGGTACATTTCATGAAATCACCTATACGAATGAGGAGTGGGGCCGCTCCTATGAGATCGTGGCAAAATCTCTAGAGCATTCGTTAAATACTAGGATACGTGTATGGCCATTTTAATGTGCAAAAACGCGGTAAAAGCAGAAAATGTGGGGATATAATCTAACTCTTGATGCTTCTAGTATACGCCAAAGAGATGTTGGTTCATAGTCCATAGGATTGCTGACATCTCTATGTACTAAGTGTTCTTAGTCTAGGTCTAGTTCATAGTCAAAATGACCACTAGATACAATGATTATATCCATGTGTGTAACTTAGCTAATGAGGCTACGAGCTTCCTTTAACACATGTGGGAGATTGTTGGAAATATTGTGTGTGAGTGTGTCAAAGAAAGAAGTCACATACAACTCAAGATTGAGAATGCCCTAGTATACAATTAAATATGAGCTTGAATTAGTAAAAAGACTGCTACGAAGAGTATGTGAACTGACCATTGGAGATGACCGTTGGATTTTTAATTGAATGGTTTTTGTGACATTCTTTAAAAAAAATTTGTAATTAATAAAATAATAATTTATTAAAATAATAATATAATATAATAATATTATATTATATAATATAATAAAATATATATATATATATATATATATATATATAATATATATAAAGGTAGGCGCCGAAATCGACGCCTACCATTGACAAAAGGGGGAAACCCCCTTTTGTCAAAGATATATATATATATGTGTGTGTGTGTTGCTTTGGCGCATCAGGCGCCAAAGCAACAAATTCAGCAGCAGAGGGGGTATTATAAATACCCCATCAGCTAAACACTTCACGTAAGTGAAGTGTTTCAGGAAAAGAAGAGAGAGTGAGGTTCTGATAAGGGTATTTTCAGTTCTTCGGGGATCAATAAGGTACACAAACTCTCTTCTAATTATAAAGTTTCTTTTATGAAAAATGTTCTAAATAATTTTCTCTTTCATATGATAGTAATTTTATGCTAGTTAGAGAATATTTTGGGGATATGATTTTAGGCAAGTTTTGAGTTTTATCAATATAAGACTGTAGAAATGTAGAGAATAATTAATAGTTTATTTTAATCGGTTTAGATTTATTATTTAGTGGTCATGTGATTTTATAATTAATTTCTTTTATAAATAGGGTTTAAATTAATCCCTATAGGGTGTTTTTACCGATAAAAATTAGTTTAAATATTTTATTTGGATTATTGGAGGTATTATTGAGGTTTTAATCGGTTTATTTTTGTTAGATCTGAGTTATGTGAAAAATATAAATTAGGACTTAATATTTGAATTATAATTTGATATGATTTTAATTATGTGGGTATTTGAGGAATTGTTTAATAATTACATTATATCCATATACATTATGAAAGAGATATATAATTATTTAGGAAGTTGGTATTGGAGATTTTGTAATTATAGGTATATTAAAGGTTATTTAAGGATTTTTTAAGGAAATTGGAATAAATGAGGATAATAGTTGTAGAGAAAATTGGGTTGTAGGAGTTAAATTATGTAAATTAATTATTTTATTGTTATTTTTGGTTAATTGGTATCTACATTAATAATGTAGATTTTTCTTGTGATCGGTGATTGCACGGGTTTTACTATTCAAATTAAGATTAAGCTTGGAATCGAGGTAACTGTGGTTAATTTATTTTATATGCTTGTTTTGGAATGTAAGGTATTTTATAAACCTTACTTTTATCTATATTACTTGTATGTGCTTTGCAAGATTATATTTATGTTTGAATATGAATTTATTTCAGTGAAGCAGTGTATTTTCTAATTTACATATATAAGTGGAAATTATTATTGAATTGTTACTGTTATGGTGGATATGTTGTTTGAGATGGAATGTTGTATAAGAATTTAGAATTCTCGTAATTATTTTCGAAAGCTGTATTAATTTATTATTTTTATATTACGGGATATGTTGGGTTGTGTGGAAGAGATATGGTGAATTGTGTGCCCATCGGCTCTCTCAATCCTGGCCCGGATTTTGGAGCTGAGTGTTTGGGCGGACACCTCCCTGTTACGGTATATCGGTGGTGGCATGGGAGGGGGCAGTATTCTTGATGTGACTAGCTAACCTTTGGCCGGGTATACTAGCACTGATAGGCTGTACCAGTCCAGAGGAGATAAGGAGGAGCAGGATGGATGAGTGGGGATGGTTTTATTTATTGATTATATCATGTTAAATGTTAAATTATGAGAATATTATTATATTATTATTATGTCAGTTAAATCTGCTTCTCTGACTTACAATCTTTTCCTGCATATTTTGTAAATTGATTTTTGGTTACTGAGACTTTATGTCTCACCCCGTCATTATAAATAATTTTTCAGGCAATACCTCTAATCTGGATAGAGGCCAAGGGAAGCAACCAGAGGCATAGACGTTGAGAATCTTGTAGGCCTCTTTTGGTATTGGTGTTGTTTTAATTTCTATATTGCCATTATAGGACCCACATGTTTTTAAAATGCCACATTTACTATTTGGATAATTGTGTTGGAAATCTTTTTGTGACCTATGGGTTAATTGTGATGTGATATCAGAATAATAAATTTATCTGCAGTGAGCTTGTGGGCGAGTTTGTTCCCTAAACTCCGATATGTTGTGGAAGAGTTTGTGGGCGAGTTTGTGTACTAAACTCTGATATGTATTGGATTGAACTTTGATATGTATTGAAAAAAAAAAATTATTATCACTGATTTTGTATAAATGTGGATAATTGTTGTTTGTGAGAAAGGGTCGTTACATTTTTGGTATCAGAGCAATGTGTTTACGATTTTCCTGGCCCTATCATGCATTACATTTAGAGTATGGCAATATAGGATTTTACACACCTGCTTCCCTTTTATGTTGTGTTCTGTTTCTCATTTTTATTTACCATCTTTGGGTGGTTTTACCCATAGGTGGGGAGAGATGGTGAATACTAGACGTACAGACATCGGTGACAATAGTCAACAGGGCCAACAGAGACCTAATATGCCCAATGAGAATTTAACTGAGGCTGAAATGTTGCGACATCTGTATGGATGGACCCTTGCAACAGAGGAACGATTGAAAAGGCTTGAGGAAGGCAGGGATAATGAAGGACCGAGCGGAGCAAACAAGGATAAGACTCAAGAGGTGAATGCTGAAACAGAGGAGCAAAACAGTGTTCATTCTGAAAAGCTAGTTCTGCATCCAACATACTCTGAGACGGATGGGTCAGCAGAGCAATTTAGAGCTCCAGATATGTTCACAGTGTGGAAGCATTTAGATCGTTTCCATCCTGAGACATTCTCAGGAGGATCACCAACAGACGTTGAGAGTTGGATTGATAGGCTGGAAATGCTATTTGAGTCAATTAGATGCGATAAATATCAAAAGGTGATTGCTGCGAAAACTTTATTAAAGGGTGATGCGTTGAATTGGTGGAACACTGTAAAGCCTGCTGATGGGCATGAATTTAAGTGGGATGAGTTTAAAAGAATGTTCTTCGATTTTTATTTCCCCATTGCAATGAGGCATCAAAAAGAAGCTGAGTTCTTCATTCTTCGACAGGGGGAGATGGATGAAAACACTTATATATCTAAATTTATGGGGTTGGCCAAATATGTATCACAGTTAGATAGAACCAACAAGGCTCACAACAATTGGTTAGCCCGACAGATGTTCGAGAAATGTAATGATAGTGTCAAAGCGAGGATGGGCACTTATGACATCACTACCCTCGAAGAGCTGATTGCCAAAATTCGAGAAGTCTGTAGAAGATATAGAGATGCCGAGAGATCTATGAGAAGGGATTTTCAAGGCCGATTTAACAGTCATATGGGAATATCTGGGGGAATTAATAAGAGGAATTATCCTTCAAGTTCTGGTGCATCTGGAAACAAAAGGAGTTTTCAGCAGGGAAGCTTCCAGCAGAGGAATCGTCCTGTTACAAATCAGAGCAGGAGCAACAATACCAGGGTGAATCAAGGCTTCCAGCAAAGATCAACAGCATCAAGTCCTAGCGTGACTCAGCGTCTTCCTTGTACTCGTTGTGGAAGAATACATTATGGCGAGTGTTTGACTTGTTTTAATTGTGGGGAGAAGGGTCATATTGCGAGATATTGCTTTAAAGGAAGGAAAGAGGATCAGGCATCTAGACCATCGATGCCCGGGCGAGTGTTTGCTTTGACTGCTGAGGAGGCGAGGATCGCCCCAAATCTGATCTGAGGTAATGTTCTTCTTCAAGGACATCCTTTATCTGTTATATATGATTCTGGTGCTACCCATTCCTTCATTTCATATGACTGTGTGGAAAAATTAAAGCTTGTTATGAGTGATCTACCTTATGATCTGTTTGTATCTACCCCTGCTGGTGCATGTGTGAAAACTGTTATGGTGTGTAGGAAATTGTTGTTTGTATGTGAGGGTCGTGAAACGACCATTGATTTGATTTGTCTACCTTTGCGGGGTATAGATGTGATTGTGGGTATGGATTGGTTATCATCTAATGATGTAACCTTACAATGTAAGAATAAAACTGTGCAATTTAATACTTGCACAGTAATTAGAGAAATACCCCAAGGCTCGATTATGTTGTCAGCGGCCCAGGTGGAGAAAAGTGTAAGGAAGGGGTGTGAAGCTTTCGTGGTGTTTTTCTCAGTTCAGGTAGAATCTCAGGAAAATATTAACCAGATCGATGTGGTAAAAGAGTTTCCTGATGTGTTCCCTGAAGAGTTGACCGGATTACCTTCAGAACGAGAAGTCGAGTTTGCCATTGAGTTAGCACCAGGGACAGAGCCGATCTCTAAAGCTCCTTATCGGATGTCACCTTCGGAGTTGGGTGAATTGAAGAAGCAGATTGAAGATTTGTTAGAAAAGGGTTTTATCCGTCCAAGTGTATCTCCCTGGGGTGCACCAGTTTTGTTCGTGAAGAAGAAAGATGGCACCTTGAGGCTTTGCATTGATTATCGGCAGCTAAATAAAGTCACTATTAAGAATAAGTATCCATTGCCGAGGATAGATGACTTGTTAGATCAGCTCGTAGGTTCATCTGTATTTTCAAAAATTGATCTGAGGTCGGGATACCATCAGTTGCGGGTACGAGCAGAAGATATTCCAAAGACTGCTTTCCGTACTAGATATGGTCATTATGAGTTCCTTGTTATGCCTTTTGGGGTAACAAATGCACCAGCGGTGTTTATGGATTATATGAATCGGATCTTCAGACCATATTTAGATCAATTTGTGGTGGTGTTCATTGATGACATTCTTATCTATTCAAAGAGTGAAGATGAGCATCAGAAACATCTTCGAATAGTACTACAAATTTTGAGAGAGCATAAGTTGTATGCGAAGTTGAGTAAATGTGAATTCTGGTTAAAAGAGGTTAAGTTTTTGGGTCATGTAGTTTCAGAAAAGGGAGTAGCAGTTGACCCCAGCAAGGTAGATGCTGTGTTGAAGTGGGAACCACCTAAGACTGTGACAGAGGTGCGCAGTTTTATGGGATTAGCTGGCTATTATCGTCGTTTTATAGAGGGATTTTCTCGGATTGCCACGCCACTCACCAGATTGACTAAGAAAGAACAACCGTTTATTTGGGATGAGAAGTGCGAGGCAGCTTTTCAGGAGCTAAAAACTCGGTTAACAACTGCACCTGTTCTCACTATCCCTGATCCATACAGACCATACACGGTGTACACAGATGCATCATTTAAAGGTTTGGGATGTGTGCTTATGCAAGATGGTAAAGTGGTGGCTTATGCATCTCGTCAGTTAAGACCCCATGAAGAAAAATACCCGACGCATGATTTAGAGCTTGCAGCTGTTGTTTTTGCTTTAAAGATCTGGAGGCATTATCTGTATGGGTCCCAATTTGAGATCTTCAGTGACCATAAAACATTGAAGTATCTCGTGGATCAAAAAGAGTTGAACAATCGACAAAGGAGATGGATGGAGTTCTTGAAAGATTATGACTACGAGTTAAAGTATCATCCAGGGAAGGCGAATGTAGTTGTAGACGCTTTAAGCAGGAAGTCAATACACATGTTTCATATGTGTGTGACTGAGCATAACCTCCTGGAAAGATTATCAGAAGTTTATCTGGAACCAAGGTCAGAAGTGATTTTGAGTACAGTAGTTGGAAATTTTGATTTTTACGGTGATTTGAAGAAGGCCCAAATAGAAGATAATCGATTGCTACGGATCCGAAAGGAGTTGGAAAATGGTGAAGTACCTGACTATGATATTGAAGATACAGGTATATTGAGGTACAAGAAGCGGATTTGTGTTCCAGACAATGAGGAAATTAAGAAGAATATTCTGGAGGAGGCTCATCAGAGTAAATATACCATTCATCCAGGAATCACTAAGATGTATCGAGATTTGAAGCAAGCATATTGGTGGCCTAAGATGAAACATGACGTGACAACCTTCGTGCTGAAGTGTTTGACTTGTCAAAAGGTGAAGATTGAGCATCAAAAACCTCCAAGGCTACTACAACCTTTAAAGATTCCTCAATGGAAGTGGGACAACATTTCTATGGATTTCATCGTGGGATTGCCTGAGACTGCAGCACATCATAACGCCATATGGGTCATTGTGGACAGATTAACGAAATCGGCCCATTTTCTACCGATCCATATTGGTTATAGCCTGGAGAGATTAGCTCAATTGTATGTGGATTGGATTGTTAGGTTGCACGGTGTGCCTACAGAAATTGTGTCAGATCGTGATCCGAGATTCACATCAAACTTTTGGAAGGCATTACAGGAGGCTATGGGAACTAGGTTGAAGTATAGTACGGCTTATCACCCACAGACCGATGGTCAAACAGAGAGAACAATTCAAACCCTTGAGGATATGTTGAGGGCTTGTGCCATTGAGTTACCTGGTAGTTGAGATCATCATTTGCCTTTGACAGAATTCGCTTACAATAACAGTTATCACTCAAGTATTCAGATGGCGCCTTTTGAGGCATTATATGGCAGAAAGTGTAGATCGCCTCTCTGTTGGACTGAGTTAAGCGAAAGAACTGTGATTGGACCGGATTTAGTAGATGAAACTACGAAGAAAATTGAGATGATTCGCCAAAAGTTGTTGACCGCTCAGAGTAGACAAAAGAGCTATGCGGATAGGCGGCGTAGACCTTTGGAATTTGGAGTAGGTGATCATGTTTTTCTTAAAGTTACTCCAGTGACTGGCATTGGTAGATCTATTAAAGCCAAGAAGTTGACTCCCCGATTCATTGGACCGTACGAAATTCTAGAACGAATTGGCACAGTTGCTTATCAAATTGCATTACCTCCACACTTGTCAGGTATTCACAATGTGTTCCATGTGTCACAACTTAAGAAATATCATCCAGATCCTTCTCATGTGATTGCACCTGAAGAGATTGAGTTGAGGGAGAATTTGACCTATATGTCTGAGCCAGAGAGGATATTAGATGTGAAAGACAAGCAGCTGCGGAATAGAACCATTCGACTCCTAAAAGTTTTCTGGAAGGGTATGTCTCCCGGAGATGCTACCTGGGAAACCGAAGAGCGGATGCGACGTGATTTTCCGAACTTATTTACTTAAGTATGCTTCTATATTTTAGTAATGTTAATATTTATGGTTGTGATGTGTTGTGTTGCAATCGAATGTGTAATCTTATGATTAAATTTTGTGTTGATAACTTGTGTTTTATTGTGATTGGAGTGTCAATTGTGTTGTGAAAATTTTTGTTTTGACATTTATATGTGTTAGGAATTTTGGGGACAAAATTCTATTTAGGTGGGGAGGATTGTGACATTCTTTAAAAAAAAAATTTGTAATTAATAAAATAATAATTTATTAAAATAATAATATAATATAATAATATTATATTATATAATATAATAAAATATATATATATATATATATATATATAATATATATATAAAGGTAGGCGCCGAAATCGACGCCTACCATTGACAAAAGGGGGAAACCCCCTTTTGTCAAAGATATATATATATATGTGTGTGTGTGTTGCTTTGGCGCATCAGGCGCCAAAGCAACAAATTCAGCAGCAGAGGGGGTATTATAAATACCCCATCAGCTAAACACTTCACGTAAGTGAAGTGTTTCAGGAAAAGAAGAGAGAGTGAGGTTCTGATAAGGGTATTTTCAGTTCTTCGGGGATCAATAAGGTACACAAACTCTCTTCTAATTATAAAGTTTCTTTTATGAAAAATGTTCTAAATAATTTTCTCTTTCATATGATAGTAATTTTATGCTAGTTAGAGAATATTTTGGGGATATGATTTTAGGCAAGTTTTGAGTTTTATCAATATAAGACTGTAGAAATGTAGAGAATAATTAATAGTTTATTTTAATCGGTTTAGATTTATTATTTAGTGGTCATGTGATTTTATAATTAATTTCTTTTATAAATAGGGTTTAAATTAATCCCTATAGGGTGTTTTTACCGATAAAAATTAGTTTAAATATTTTATTTGGATTATTGGAGGTATTATTGAGGTTTTAATCGGTTTATTTTTGTTAGATCTGAGTTATGTGAAAAATATAAATTAGGACTTAATATTTGAATTATAATTTGATATGATTTTAATTATGTGGGTATTTGAGGAATTGTTTAATAATTACATTATATCCATATACATTATGAAAGAGATATATAATTATTTAGGAAGTTGGTATTGGAGATTTTGTAATTATAGGTATATTAAAGGTTATTTAAGGATTTTTTAAGGAAATTGGAATAAATGAGGATAATAGTTGTAGAGAAAATTGGGTTGTAGGAGTTAAATTATGTAAATTAATTATTTTATTGTTATTTTTGGTTAATTGGTATCTACATTAATAATGTAGATTTTTCTTGTGATCGGTGATTGCACGGGTTTTACTATTCAAATTAAGATTAAGCTTGGAATCGAGGTAACTGTGGTTAATTTATTTTATATGCTTGTTTTGGAATGTAAGGTATTTTATAAACCTTACTTTTATCTATATTACTTGTATGTGCTTTGCAAGATTATATTTATGTTTGAATATGAATTTATTTCAGTGAAGCAGTGTATTTTCTAATTTACATATATAAGTGGAAATTATTATTGAATTGTTACTGTTATGGTGGATATGTTGTTTGAGATGGAATGTTGTATAAGAATTTAGAATTCTCGTAATTATTTTCGAAAGCTGTATTAATTTATTATTTTTATATTACGGGATATGTTGGGTTGTGTGGAAGAGATATGGTGAATTGTGTGCCCATCGGCTCTCTCAATCCTGGCCCGGATTTTGGAGCTGAGTGTTTGGGCGGACACCTCCCTGTTACGGTATATCGGTGGTGGCATGGGAGGGGGCAGTATTCTTGATGTGACTAGCTAACCTTTGGCCGGGTATACTAGCACTGATAGGCTGTACCAGTCCAGAGGAGATAAGGAGGAGCAGGATGGATGAGTGGGGATGGTTTTATTTATTGATTATATCATGTTAAATGTTAAATTATGAGAATATTATTATATTATTATTATGTCAGTTAAATCTGTTTCTCTGACTTACAATCTTTTCCTGCATATTTTGTAAATTGATTTTTGGTTACTGAGACTTTATGTCTCACCCCGTCATTATAAATAATTTTTCAGGCAATACCTCTAATCTGGATAGAGGCCAAGGGAAGCAACCAGAGGCATAGACGTTGAGAATCTTGTAGGCCTCTTTTGGTATTGGTGTTGTTTTAATTTCTATATTGCCATTATAGGACCCACATGTTTTTAAAATGCCACATTTACTATTTGGATAATTGTGTTGGAAATCTTTTTGTGACCCATGGGTTAATTGTGATGTGATATCAGAATAATAAATTTATCTGCAGTGAGCTTGTGGGCGAGTTTGTGTACTAAACTCTGATATGTATTGGATTGAACTTTGATATGTATTGAAAAAAAAAAATTATTATCACTGATTTTGTATAAATGTGGATAATTGTTGTTTGTGAGAAAGGGTCGTTACAGTTTTAATGACATTTAAAAGGTTTTATTACATTAAATTGTCATTAATACTGGTTTTGTAATTTTTGTTTTAATTGTCATTAAACCATCATTAATGGTCATCATTGGTGCTCAACGGTCACATAATATCTGCCTATAAAAGGCAATGTATGGAGTAAGTTCTGGTGTGCCAAGGTGAGAGCACCAAGGTTTGGTGACACAGAGGTCCCTGAGCTCCTCTCCTCTCTCTTCTTCTGAGTTACACTGATATCTTTCTACAGTTCTGTCACCCTGCTTTATGCAGGAGGGGTTCGTTTTATCCTCGAGAGTGCCGCTTCCTAATCTAGTAGGGGTTGCGGAATATCCCCTAAGGACTGCGTCCTTGAACGTGACTCGAACTATACTTCTGTTGTGTTTCAACAGGCCAGGTGCTGCCATCAATAATGTGTATGGTGTACTATGCTAACGGCAACAATATAGACCCAGTAACCACTTCCATTTTAACAGGTATGCAGGGAATGATTACAAAATAGTTAAGCGGACAATATAAATAATACAACATATAATCTTTCAAATAAACATTTTTTTTCAAGAAAATAAATTAATATGTACCCCTCAACCATCCTTATAACCTCCTTAACCGCTGATAGAACCTATGGGCTACATCACATAATAGGTTTAGTCTCTTTAACAAAACTGCACCAAGCTCACTGATAATGAGGTGTAGCCCGGCCAAAGGCTACAGAGCTCATATCAGACTATGGGTTCCCTTTCCGTCGAACATGGAAAGGTGTCACCTGTCCCTTGAACAGACTCTTATCCCGACCAAAGGAAAAGAGTGGTACCAAGGGCCTTGAAAATGCCAAGGCCATCAATTGTATGCTCAGTGGGGCTATACCACGTGGTATAAAAGAACCAAACCTCCTCCAATCACACCTTACCACATTCAACATCTTAACATTACCATCATCAATAATTTATTCTCATATATATCATAATCAATACTATACATCATCAATCATTTCAAATCATTTAGGCCCACTTAACTAAAGTTTACTAAAAACATAATTCATACTAACTGTACATCTCATATATAAAATATTATAACATATTTATAGCAATTAAAAATACCAACATATTCTTATAATCACATCAACAAGCATACAAGATAAAATTGAAAAATGGTTACCTCGAGTTCTTGACAACTAGAGATAATTCAAGTTCAACAAGCCAAATTCACTATACAATAAATATATAATTATAAGTTAATAAAATTAATAATAATTGCTAACTAAACTAATCCCCATATTTAACTCACTTAATTATTTTTAAAAAAATAACAATAACTTATCTATTCCTCAATAAAATTTTCTAGCATTTCCTTAATTATTTTATTTACTAAAATCTTTAACAATAGTAATTTTCTAATCACCTTAATTTCAAGTATCATAAAATGGTTAATATCAATATCCTAATTTAATTAAATCACTCTTCTAACTTATATGAGCATAACCTAATTATTAAATAATATTAACATCTCCACATATATTAAAAATCATATCAAACTTTAATTTCTAATATCAAATTATGACATATAATTTTATAACACAAAATCTACAAAAATAAACCGATTAGAACTACAATAATATCTCTAATAATCCAAAGAAATTATTTAATCTAGATTTAATCGGTTAAGAAGTCTAATATAGAATTATTTATAAATTAGTTATATATAAAAATTCATTATAAAATCTTATAACCACTAAATAATAAAAGTAAACTGATCAAAATTAACTATAAATGCTCCTCTACATTTCTATAGTTTTATATTGACAAAACTCAATTTTATCCCAAATCCTAATCTTAAAATTTTCTCTAATAAACACAAAATTACTATCATAAGAAAGAGAAAATTATTTAAAACACTTTTCATAAAAGAAGTATCATGATTAGAAGAGAATTTGAGTACCTTATTGATTCCCGAAGAATCGAAAAATACTCTTATTAGTACCATCACTGTTTGTGTCTCTCCTCCTTACCTCACCACACCAAAGGCTTACGAGGAGGGGTGTTTATAATACCCCTCCACCAGCAATTGGCGCCTTAGACGCCAATTTTTTTTTTCTTTTCTTTAATCCCATTTGTCAACAATAGCTGCGTATTAGGCGCATCCATGCACCCCCCTTTCCCTTTTTTAACTTTTATTTTATTATTATATAAAAATAATTTTAATTATTAATATTTTTTTCTTTTTAGGATGTTACAATTCCCCCCACCTAAATATAATTGTGTCCCCAAAATTCACAACTTCAGATTCCTACACAATATTACACTAATCCGATCTCGATATAATACAAACGTAATTATCAATATTACAATATACACATACCTAAATAAAAAATTTAGGGAAATCTCCTCGCAGTCGCTCTTCAGTTTCCCAAGTAGCATCATCGGGAGACAACCCCTTCCAGAAAATCTTTAAAAGACGGATCGTTCTATTCCGCAACTGCTTATCCTTTATGTCTAAGATTCTTTCCGGTTCGGCCACGTGGGTCAAATTCTCCCTTAACTCGACTTCTTCAAGTTCAATAACATGGGAAGGATCTGGATGATACTTATTAAGCTGTGACACGTGGAATACGTTGTGCACATTTGACAATTGTGGTGGTAAAGCGATTTGATAGGCAACTGGTCCAATCTGCTTCAGAATCTCGTAAGGTCCAATGAATCGAGGAGTCAACTTCCTTGCTTTAATGGATCTACCAATACCTTTCACTGGCGTAACCTTAAGGAATACATGGTCACCCACTTCAAATTCCAAAGGTTTATGTCGTTTATCTGCATAGCTCTTCTGTCTGCTTTGTGTGGTTAACAGCTTTTGATGAATCATCTCAATCTTCTTTGTAGTTTCATCCACCAAGTCCGGTCCAATCACAGTTCTTTCGCTTAATTCAGTCCAACAAAGATGAGATCTACACTTCCTACCATACAAGGCCTAAAAAGGAGCCATCTGAATACTAGAATGATAACTATTATTGTAGGCAAACTCTGCTAAAGGTAGGTGATGATCCTAACTACCAGGTAGCTCAATGGCATAAGACCTCAACATATCCTTCAGAGTCTAAATTATTCTCTCAGTTTTACCATTGGTCTGCGGATGATAAGCCGTACTGTATTTCAACTGAGTCCCCATAGCCTCCTGTAATGCTTTCCAAAAGAACCTCGGATCACGATCTGACACAATCTCTGTGGGCATACCATGCATCCTAACAATCCAATCTACATATAACTGAGCTAACCTTTGCAAGCTATAACCAATAGGGATAGGCAGAAAATGAGCCGACTTCGTCAATCTATCTATAATAAACCATATGGCATTATGGTGTGCTGTAGTCTCAGGCAATCCCACAATGAAATCCATAGAAATGCTGTCCCACTGCCACTGGGGAATCTCTAAGGGTTGAAGTAGTTCGGAGGGCTTTTGATGCTCAATCTTTACCTTCTGATAAGTCAAACACTTCATTATGAAATTTGTCACATCATGTTTCATCGTAGGCTACTAATAATTCTACTTTAAATCATTGTACATCTTGGTAATCCTCGGATGGATGGTGTATTTACTTCTATGTGCTTCCTTTTAAGATACAAGTCTTAGATTTTTCATCATTAGGGATACAAATCCTCTTTTTAAACCTCGGGATACCATCATTGCCTACCTTAAAATCATTGACTCCTCCTTCTTCCAATTCCTCCTTAAGTTTCAATAAATATTCATCCTCTAACTGAGCCATCTTTATTTCCTTCAAAAATTCATTCTCAATTCGTACAGACTGCATCATAACTTTCTTATTGACTAACATGTCTATGTCCTTCAATCTTTCTAGCCAGTGGTTCTCATAAAGACTCAACTAAAATACATGAACAACTTTTCTGCTTAAAGCATCTGCAACAACATTTGCTTTACCAGGATGATACTTTAACTCGAAATCATAATCTTTTAGAAACTCCATCCACCTTCTTTGCCTATTGTTAAGCTCCTTTTGATCCACAAGATATTTCAAACTCTTGCGATCACTAAAAATCTCAAATCGTGAACCATAAAGATAGTGTCTCCAAATCTTTAGTGTAAAAACAACCGCAACCAATTCTAAGTCATGAGTCGGGTAGTTCTCTTCGTGTGGCCTCAACTGTCTAGAGGCATAAGCAACAACTTTCCCTTCTTGCATCAATACGCATCCTAAACCCTTCAAAGAAGCATCAGTGTATAAAGTATACAGTAAATCAGGGTTAGGAATAATTAATAATGGTGCAGAGGTCAACTTTCTCTTCAACTCTTGAAAGGCGACTTCACACTTATCTGTCCAAATAAAAGGTTGATCCTTTCTGGTTAACTTAGTAAGCGGTATTGCTAACTGGGAAAAACCTTGTATAAATCTTCTATAGTATCCAGCTAATCCCAAGAAGCTTCTAATTTTAGTTACAGACTTTGGTTGTTCCCACTGAAGGATTGCATCAACCTTAGTAGGGTCCACTGCAACCCTTTCAGCTGAAACTACATGGCCAAGAAATTTTACCTCTCTAAGCTAAAACTCGCACTTGCTCAATTTTGCATTGAGCTTGCACTCTCTCAATACTTGTAACACTGTCCTCAGGTGGTCCTAGTGTTCCTCTTCATTTCGAGAGTATATGAGAATATCATCTATGAAAACCACTACAAACTTATCCAAATATGGTCTAAAGATCCTATTTATGTAGTTCATGAATACCACTGGAGCATTAGTCAAACTAAACGGCATTACTAAAAAATCATAGTGGTCGTATCGTGTACAGAAGGCCATTTTAGGGATATCTTCTACTTTAACTCTCAACTGATGATATCCTGACCTTAAGTCAATTTTGGAGAATACCTTTGACCCTACAAGTTGATCTAGCAAGTCGTCAATCCTTGGAAGAGGGTATTTGTTTTTTATGGTGACTTTATTTAGTTGGCGATAATCAATGCACAACCGTAAGGTCCCATCCTTCTTTTTCACAAATAGAACAGGTGATCCCTATGGTGATATGCTTGGTCTGATGAACCCCTTCTCAAGTAGTTCTTCTAGTTACTTCTTCAATTATGTTAATTCGGCTGGAGCCATTCGATAAGGAGCCTTTGAGATAGGCTCTGTACTAGGCATAAGGTTAATCGAAAATTCTACTTCTCGCTCAGGGGGTAATCCTGACATTTCCTTTGGGAATACCTCAGAAAACTCATTCACTATTTCGATCCTATTGATTCCTTCCTCTATCTCAGCTTGAACGGAGAAGAAAACCATGTAGACTTGACATCATTGTCTAATACAACTCTCAGCTTGAACAGCTGATAATAATGGAGGGCTACTTCTGTAACATCCTGTTTTTTTTAAAAATAATAATAATAAAAAATAATAATAATTAAACTAATAATATATTATATTATTATTATAATAATATAATATAATATATTATATATATATATATAATGGCTGCGCCATGGCGTGCCACCCCCAATTAAATAAAAAAAAATATATGTGGTAGGTGGCTTATGGAGGGGTATATATACCCCTCCCATTTCTCCATTTCATCACACGATGAAATGGAGCATATTTTGGAAAGAAGAGGGTTATGAGTTAGCTTTTGTAGTTTTAGAGAGATCAATAAGGTACATAAATTCTCTTCTGATTACAAAACTTTCTTTATGAAAAGTATTCTAAATAATTTTCTCTTTCTTATGATAGTAATTTTGTGTTGAAAAGAGAAAATTTTAAGATTAGGATTTTAGATAAAATTGAGTTTTGTCAATATAAGACTATAGAAATGTAGAGGAGCATTTATAGTTAATCTTAATCGGTTTACTTTTATTATTTAGTGGTTATAATATTTTATAATGAATTTTTTATATATAAATAATTCTATATTAGACTTTTTAACCGATTAAATCTAGATTAAATAATTTATTTAGATTATTGGAGATATTATTGTAGTTATAATCGGTTTAGTTTTATAGATTTTGTGTTATAAAATTATATGTCATAATTTGATATTAGAAATTAAAGTTTGATATGATTTTTAATATATGTGGAGATATTAATATTATTTAATAATTAGGTTATACTCATATAAGTTAGAAAAGTGATTTAATTAAATTAGGATATTGATATTAATGATTTTATGATACAAAGGTGATTAGAAAATTACTATTATTAAATATTTTAGTAAATAAAATAATTAAGGAAATATTAGAAAAATGTATTGAGGAATAGATAAATTATTATTATTTTTTTTCTAAAAAGAATTAAGTGAGTTAATTATGGGGATTAATTTAGTTAGCAAGTATTATTAATTTTATTAACAAATAATTATATATTTATTGTAGAGTGAATTTGGCTTGTTGAACTTGAATTCTCTCTAGTTGTCAAGAATTCGAGGTAACCACTTTTCAATTTATCTTGTATGCTTGTTGATGTGATTATAAGCATATGTTTGTATTTTTAATTACTATAAATATGTTATAGTATTTTATATATGAAATGTACAATCATAGTATGAATTATGTTTTTAGTAAATTTTAGTTAAGTGGGCCTGAATGTTTTGGAATGGTTGATGATGTATAGTATTGATTATGATACATATAAATAAATTATTGATGATGGTGATGTTGAAATATTGAATGTGGTGAGGTGTGATTGGAGGAGGTTTGGTTCTTTTATACCACGTGGTATAGCCCCACTGAGCGCACAGTGGATGGCTTTGGCATTGTCAGGGCCCTTGGTACCACTCTTTTCCTTTGGCCGGGATAAGGGTCAGTTCAAGGGACAGGTGACACCTTTCCATGTTCAACGGAAAGGGAACCCATGGTCTGATATGAGCTCTGTAGCCTTTGGCCAGGGTACACCTCATTATCAGTGAGCTTGGTGCAGTTTTGTTAAAGAAACTAAACCTGTTATGTGATGTAGCTCATGGGTTCTGTCAGCGGTTAAGGAGGTTATAAGGATGGTTGAGGGAGCACATATTAATTTGTTCTTTTGACATAATAATGTTTATTTGAAAGATTATATTTTATACTATTTATATTGCCCGCTTAACTATCTTATAATCATTCCCTGCATACCTGTTAAAATGGAAGTGGTTACTGGGTCTATATGACTCATCCCGTCAATTTATTATTTTTAGGTGGAAGTCCAAACGGTGGTGCCAAGGGAGAAGCGAACGAGGCTTGATTTGATATCAAATTGTATGTCTCGTTTAGTTTTATGAGTATAATGTATATTGCCAAACTTAAGGGCCTTTTTGGGCAATCATGACATATATTTAAAAATTCGCTGCATATTGGAATATGTATGTGGACGGAGCACTTGTTATATTGTTTACGTGATATTTGGACGGAGCATTTGATATGATATTTCTATTATATTATTTCATTTCTTGATGAAATGATGGATTTTGAGGTAATTTAAGGAGGATGTTACAACTTCTCTAGGCACAAAATACATAGGTAAAGAAATAGTTTTTGATTTACACTCAAGTGTGGGACCATTAGCTGTAAGCCAATCCATACCCACAATCACATCAAGTCCCTTAAGGGGCAAACAAATAAGATCAATCTTTGTCTTACAACTTTCAAACTCCAACACAAGATTTAAACATGCATTGGAAGTTTTAACAGAGGATCTAGCAGGTGTTGATACATTTACATCGAAGGGTAACTCACAAACATGTAATTTTAGTCTCTTGGCACAATCAAAAGATATAAATAAATGTGTGGCACCATGCACTAGAGTCAAATAATGCAAGAATATCATAACTTTGCAATTTAATTTTACCTCTAATGAGATCAGGTGGAGTATCCGCCTCTTCTTGAGTCAAAGCAAAAACTCGTCTTAGAACGTTAGATCTGGAGGCATGAAAGTTCTGCTTGCCTTCCGAACAAAAGTGAGAGATGTGCCATACTTTACCGCAAGTGTGGCAAGTCAAATTGTTTTATGAACAAAAATGAGAGATGTGCCCCACCTTACCACAAGTGAAGCAAATCAAACAATTTCCCTGATGGTGCCTTCCACATTTGAAGCAAGCTGGGGTCCTAGCAGTGCTAGAGACAGGGGTAATATAGCCTTTATAGGATAACTGACTTCCCCCGCCCTAGTTCCTATGGGATTGAGTCCTTGGACCAGACCCACTCTAAAACGATCCCATTGGTCGCTTGTTCTTCTTCTTCTTTGAATTTCCAGAGTCTCTAAAACTGTAGCTACTCCTCTTGTTAAAACCCCCAGTAGGACGAGTATAAGATGAGATTCGGCCCTGTGGGTCCCTCTTAGGCTCAGGCACATAATCATAACCACGTATCTCTGCATCCAATATACGGAGCCGTGTACACATATCCTCAAAAGAAGTAATCTGCAGAGGTATTAATTGCCTTCTAAATTCTGGTCTAGCCTTCTGTAGCAGTCTATCTGCCATCCAAGCTTCTTTCTTTTATGACGGTCTACAGGCAGTGTACTTGACTAATTCAAGAAATTGTGCAATGAATGAGTCTATGTCCAGGTCACTTTGTTCAAAAGTATAGAACTCGATCTCCTTAAGTGACCATAAGGCTGCTGGAAAATAATGTTGACGAAACATTACCTTGTACTCTTCCCAGTTTGGAATGGTCCCATCTGCAGGTCTGGTGCTTTTCCACCACATTTTTGCATCATCCACTAGTAACACTATTGTTATTATCACCTTTTGTTGTTCATTGCATTCAACAATTGAGAAGATAGTCTCCAATCGGTCAATCCAACCTTTACTAACTTTTAGGTTGAACTTACCATCAAAGGTCTGCGGTGAAAACTTATGCACCTTTTTTCCAGATTTTAGTAATAGAAACTTTATCATACTCCTTAAAATTGTTATCCTTTGTCTTTGAGGTAGTATTATGGCCACCACCAGCATGATGACCATTGTGAGTTCCATTACCCTCAGACCCACTCTCATAAGAAAGAGAAAATTATTTAAAACACTTTTCATAAAAGAAGTATCATGATTAGAAGAGAATTTGAGTACCTTATTGATCTCCGAAGAATCGAAAATACTCCTATTAGTACCCTCATTGCCTGCGTCTCTCCTCCTCACCACACCACACCAAAGGCTTACGAGGAGGGGTATTTATAATACCCCTCTACTAGCAATTGGCGCCTTAGACGCCAATTTTTCTTCTTCTTCTTCTGGCAACCCCATTTATCAACAAATGCGTAGCCATACACCCCCTTCCTTTTTTTTAACTTTTATTATATTATTATTATATTATAATAATTTTAATTATTATTATAATTATTATTTTTAGGATGTTACATTTACCATCTTCTTCATCGTTTCACCATAATCTTGGATTTCTCATACCCAACTCTCTACCAAAACCTATATTATTTTTCAATTAAGTGAAATGTTAAAGTATCACAACTACAAAAATAGGGATTAATGACGCACTTTTTGTGTCACTTCTTTAAAGAAGTGCCACGACTTCTTCTAGATTTTTTTAATTTTTTTTAAAAAAACACTTTAGGTGAGGAAGTGCCACAACTTCCTAGTGACTTTAAGTGGAACTTCCTTAAAGTGTTTTCTTTTAAAAAAGAAAGATTAAAGCAACAGCTGTAGCACTTTCTCAAGGAAGTGCCACAATTGCTACGTAATTTGTGTGGCACTTAGCTAAGTAAGCGCCACGTAAAGTATTATTTTTTTAAAAAAATTCAAACTCTTTTCTCTTCCGCAATTTATTTCCATTACATTTATCTTCTTAGTCTTCACTCTTCATTCAACACGTATCATCACCCTTATCATCTTAGTTCCCACATTTCCTCCTTCTCCTCTTTTTGTTACTCATCACCGTCCCCACTTTGATCTGCACTTTCCTCATTTATTTGTTCCATCACTTTTCACATTTCCTCCTCCTTTTCTTTTTATTTTTGGCACTCCTACCTCATTTCTTTTCTCCCATTTCTTATACCAAACTGATCCTACTCCTTCTCGCTTTTGGTCCCATTCCATCATCCTTATAGTTTCATTTTGTCCTCTTGTAAGTCATACCCACTTATTTTTTTCTCTTTTTTGTTTATATTTTAAAGCTAAGTACAACACATTATCTTCTTAACCACATTTTTTTAAAACATCTATGCAAACTTTGTCTTTGTCTTTTTCCTTTATTAATTTTTTTTTCAGATGTTGTATTTGAGGTTTCAACTTACTCTATTCAAGCTTTCTATAGCTTACAAATATAATTTTATTAGTAGTTAATAGTTTATTTGCTCAATATCTTTTATATTTAATTTATTATAAAATCTGAAAAAATTATTCTCATTTTTATATGCCAAAAAATAAATGAGATAAAATTAAATGTTATTATATATACGTTGTATGTGAAGATATATAGTATTTATAATTTTTTGTTGTTGTAGTAATTGTTAACATTGATGAGTTGCATAAATAAAATAATTATTTATTTTTAACACTTGTATTTTACTTAGTAATGATTTTGTTAATTAGTTATTTGTTAATTTATATCATTTTGGAGTTATTTGATTGTTGTTTGATTTTCTTCATTTTGTTGTAGATATGAAAATGTGTTTAAAGTGTGTTATTAACTATAATTATAGGGTTCTAAAAAAACTATAAAAAAATTATATTTTTTAAAAAAGGGTCTAGGGTGACCCTTCCTCAAGGAAGCGTCACCCTAGGTTAAATTAAAAATAAATAAATAAAAGCCTAGGGTGACGCTTTCTTAAGGAAGTGTCAAACTTCGTTAAGGAAGTGCCACCCTAGGTGGTATTTAAATAAAAAAAATATATACATATATGGCACTTGTGGGTAGTGCTACAGCTTCTTTTAGTGGCATTGAGATATGTGGTGCTTGTCAAGTGTCACAGATAATATTAAAATAAAAGTCATAGCTATATTTATTTGTAGTAATATATGTGTTATTTTTTGATTGGTCAGTGGTGAAGTGAGTTATCATATAATGGACAACTGAATATTATAGGTAGCACCCACAAAAAGAAAAGTAATGGTGTTTGAAATATTTAATAGAGATAGTATTTTTGTCTCGTTTGAAAAAGTTCATGAATTTTTTTAACCTAAAAATTATTTATGGTGCCAAATACTCTTATAAGGAAAGATCATTATACCTTCTCCCTTAATTTAATTACAAACACATTACATTACTCCATCAGTTTTAATATATATATATATATATTATATAGCAATGTTACCTCGAGAATTATTAATTAATTTTTTTTAACTTTATTTTGATAGTGCATGGATAGATTCCTATAGAGGTAGAGTTGAAAAAAATTTCATTTAAAAGATTTCATTTAATCGTTTTGCTTTGGTCTTATTAAGTGGCTGAGACTGATTTATATTTTTATTGTTTAATTGGATTGAGTATTTTGAATGGCCTTTACTTGATCACATAGATTCTTATTTTCAAGCATACATTCCCTAGCCTACCTATAAATAAAAGCTGTTGTAATATCCATTGAATGATGAGTACAACATTGGTTAAGATGCTGTGTTATTTAATTTAATGTATGATTTAATCAAGAAGTTAATCTTGATTCTTAATGTAAGATATAATTCACTTATTTGTTAATTTTTTTTTACTTACTTTTGATTAAGTAAAGAAGATAGAAATAATTAAGGAAGATGATTAAGGTGTTTATAAAAAAATATATTATATTAATTAAATTTCTTAATCTAATCAAATTAGATAAATATATTTTACATTAAAAATATAAAACAGTAATTTCGTGATGTGCAAATTAAAAAGGTTTGCTGAAGACGTGTAAGGATAGTTGTTTTTTTTTTCTTTTTTTGCCAAATATCGAACCAATATTATTGGGGAATGAGGATACTTAAGCGAATGATTATCAATGATAGATAACTTCGTGAAGTGATGTGTAACGAGATTAATTAGAAGGATACAAGTTAAAATATTACTGATCATCAATTAGGATCTCATGATAAATAATGTAATTAAAAAATTAGTTGTTAATAGAGTTTAATAACGTTAATATTATTAGTTGACCTCAGCATAATATGATAAAACTAGTTTATCTTTGTTGTTGTTGTTAAAATTATTATGTTGTATTTAAAAGGAAAATGAGTAACATGAAACATAAAGTTGTGCGAAATTCATTTTCTTCAGTTTTTTTTTTTTTTTGCCTACGCATTTTCTTCAGTTTTACTTTTTAGTTTATTACTTGTTTGGAAAAAAAAAAAAAATCCACTAGGGATAAAGAGTGAGAAAAACAGAGCAGTCTCGTCTAGTTGCAAGTAGCAAGAGTAAGATACAGTAGCGTAGCCATTTTACTTCGACGACGAACCAGTTCTCCACCCTTGGTCGAGCTCGCAGTCACCATTGTCCACCCTGCGTGATTGTTCTCTGGAAAATATTGATGGAGGTTGAACTCTAGGGCTTTGTCTACCCAAAATCCGGTGAGATTGATTAGTTCAATCTGGCTTTGAATCTCAATTTGTGTTTGTCCTCCTCGTCATCTCTTCCCTGCGTAGTTGTCAACCCTGTGTCCAACGCCGTCGCACCACCGTTTCTTGCTTTATTTTAGATTTTTCATTTTATCGACGCTTCTGAATAAATATCGAGTTTGTGTTTTTGTTTTTAACTTTGATTACTAGTTTATGCTTCAATGGTGTGTAATCCGCTATTATACGTCCGCCCTCTTCATTTTGATTACTGGCGACTTATACGCTTTGGATTGTTTTGTTGTGCAATGCTGGACTTGTTGTGTATTGGCATTCTGTTTATTAATCTCTTTATAGTATCATCAATTTGGAAAATTCTCAAGGGTATTTGTGATGCATTATCTTGTAAATGACTTGGCTCGAGTTGTGTCCGGAAATTTAGAAGCTTGAGTTTAAGTTGTTATTCTTCAGTGGTTTGGAGGAGTTGCCTGAATCAATTGGCTCACTAAGGCCTCTTGTTCAAAGTATCTGGAACAAAAATTAAAAGGGCATTATATCAACTATGCATGTTTCTAATATTTCAGTGGGGGAAATTGAATTTGAATCTCTTGCATTCCTTTGCATCTTCTGTTTCAAAAATGTATTCCAATTTCCAAACAACTCAATGTAGAAATTCTGTTGAGTCTTCATGGATAACTGTAGCATAGGAAAAATCAATTGATTGGTGATAATATTTTCAAGGAGTGGGGATGGGGAATTGGCAAGTGGATTCCCTACTTTAATGGGGAGAATTTTCTGCCTTTATATGCAAAAAAGGGAAGCTAACAAGTGTGCATTGGTTGAGCAAGAACTTTAATGGGACTATGTTCACTTTGCTATATGGGGGGACCAAAGAAGGAGAGTGAGATCTCTCACTCATACCTTTTACTTTGCCAACTTAACAAGGGATATTGGCTAATTGAATCCAAGAGCCTTGCATTCGATGACAATATCTTTCTTACCGAATTTAGATCCATATGTTCAGGCAGGGATTGGGATTTAGTACCCTAGAGCAGGAAGGATATTCATCACGAGTTGTGAACTCTCTTTGTTCATGTTGATTTATGATTTTGAATTAAGCTTACGCGGTCAAATTGCAGCTGTGTTGTTTTTTTGCATTATTTGTTTTATGCTGAACATAGATCATGGAACTTTTCTTTTTTATTTATTTTTTAAAAATTACATTTATCTGTGTATCCAGGTGAAGAGAAGCAGATGATAGCACACCCAATATCCATTCATTGTTTCAAGTAATTGTACCATTCCACTTATAACTTTGTTTTTGGGAAGGTTGGCATCTCATTGTGACGTTGAAAATGCTATTTCTCCAAAGTTCAGCCCTGCCTAGATGCTTCTCACCTTTTTTTGCTACAGAAAGAGATCCTATTTTTCATCCTTCTTCATCATGTAATATTAAGAATTTATATTTTCACTCTACTGATGGTACTTCTCATTTGAGATTGTTCTTGCATTCCCCTGTACATTGTCATCGTACCATACAATCTGTACCTCTATCTGCGGCTTCAAAAAATTCTCTTCCAGAACCAGAACCTGAAGCTAGCTCCAGTTCCTCTCCCAGAGCAAGACGTAAGACCAGAAGCCGCAACCCAAAAAGTGAGGTAACTGATGTTGATGATAAAAATTCTGCCAAGGTGTCCCTTACAATTCCAAGGAAGCCAAGACGTGGGCGTAGAAGCGAAGCCATGGCAGTTGGAGATTTTATACGTGATTCACTTGATAGAACATTTGCTTCAATTCAGCAACAAAGCTCTGATGTTTTGGAGGACAAGGAAAATATAATGAAGGAAAGAGTTTTTGACAAGTCTAAATCTGAAAGCAGTGACGACGACGACGATATGGGGGAGGAGGAGGAGGAGGGGGAGGAGGGGGAGCATGAGGAAGAAGCTAGCAATGGCGGAAGGAAGAAGATGGTGATTGAGGAAGAAAGTAAGAATTGGCCCCTGGATGCTGATGTTGGTTGGGGAATAAGAGCTTCTGATTATTTTGAACAGCATTCAATTAAGAATGTTATTGGGGAAGATGGTGTTGAAATTGACTGGGAAGGGGAGATTGATGATAACTGGGTGCAAGAGATCAACTGTTTGGAATGGGAGAGTTATGCTTTCCATCCGAGTCCACTAGTTGTACTTGTCTTTGAAAGATATAACAGGTTATATACTCTATCTCTTCTGGTATATGCTTTTGTGAAATTTTCAGCCTTTTTCTTTGGGGTGTGGGTTTGGCAGAGGGGAAAACACCAGAGGAAGGATAAAGCGTGAGATGCATATCTAAACTTCTCTAAACACTTTTAAAAGAAAGGCTATGGCACAGAAATGTGTCAGTTGGTTAGCATTGGCTATAATTTTGTATACCATGAACACAATTGAGATCCTGAAATGGGGTCCAAATTAGATAAATTGGCCTTCTGTTATAACATGCCAAAGAAATTTTTTTCAAGGCGTTCTTGCTCTTGCCTGGAAAAGGTTACTATTTGTGAAAGCTTTTGCTTCCCTGTTTCTCTATAATGATGTCAATATGATCAGGAGAATAGTTATTTATGTAGGGGCACTTGATAGCTAATGGCAACCCTCGGTGTTTGTTTTAATTATTCCACAGGGCGTTGGATAACTGGAAAATTTTGAAAGAGCTGGAGAAAGCTATTAAAGTATACTGGGGTGCCAAAGATCGGCTGCCTCCGCGGGTACGATCAAATTTCATTCATCTAGCACCGATTTATATAATACAACCTGTTTGATTGTCATCTGTTACATTCTATTTTGTGTTATTTGATCATAATGTATATACTATATACAACCTGTTTGATTGTCATCTGTTACATTCTGTTGTGTTATTTGATGATAATGCGCTGAGCTGCATGGTAACAGGCGGTTAAGATAGACATTAACATAGAGAGAGACTTGGCATATGCCCTTAAAGCCAGAGAATGCCCACAAATATTATTTTTACGTGGGAACAAGATCTTGTATAGGGAGAAAGGTGAGAATACTTGGGATCTTGCTCTTCACTGTTGTTTAGTTTGGGGCTTATTCTCACCCAAGATGCCTTGTTATATTGTTATGTTGGCAGAACACAGGACGGCAGATGAGTTAGTTCAGATGATTGCATTTTTCTATTACAATGCAAAGAAGCCTTCGTGGATAGATGATACGGCATTATTTCTTAGATAATGATTAGCTTTCAAGATTGTCGCCGAAAATTACCTCCATATATTGACTAATCTCTTAGATTAGATGCTTGTAATGTTACTTTTTTTTCCTGGGCCAAGTTAAGATGATAATTTGCATTCTTAGGAATGTTATTCTTCTTTTATCCCTTGTGAAAAATTGCGGTGATATTGTTGATTTGGAAGAAAAGTTAAGGGAACAGAATAGTGAGAGGGGCTGAATTATTGGATGCCGATGAGAATTGACGGTGAGTGAGGTACAAGATATGGTCATCTTTATCTGTTGTCATGTGATAAACTTGTTTTTTCAAATGTAGAAGTAAAGGATATGCATAACGACTGTGGAAGCAATAATTGCATTGTTGAATCATGATTAGATTCCCGATTCCTATCAGAAGCATCATTAGTTCATTACCCTGTGGATTAATCCAACTTATGAATCATCATAATTCAGTGTCCCTTGTCTAATCAAAACTCAAAGCTTTGGTTAATCCGAGAATGATCAGAGCATTCAACTTTTCACATGCGTACTTTGTAGAAACTTCCCTTGCGTCTCTTCATTTCCCCCTTCCAATCTTTCTCTGCCGTTTGTCCATTTACATTCAGTTCTTTTCCTTTTATGGGGCCCACCTTACTTCTGCAGGATTCAGCATCCAGTGACATTAGGATCTAAGCCCAATGGGCCCAACCTTTGCCACTGAATTAAGGCTTCTTAATCTGCTCCCAAATCAAGGCCCAAGTTAACAAGTATCTTCACTTGCAAGTTGCAACTTCAGCCAGTTATAGTGCCCTAATCTGGACAAAAGACTCGTAACATTGACTAGCCCTCAAGTCTCAATAATCACATCCTTCGCATTGCTTCTCTCTAAGGCTCTACGCCAAAGCTTCACAGTTCACAGGCTGTGTTTTAGTACATTAAAAAAGGTGAGGAAAAAAAAAATCCTTTTAACCATTTTTTTTAAATAAAAAAAATCCACAAGTGACAAAAAAACTCATAGAATCGATATGAACGGTGATGATGAAACTTGACTCCACTCTTCATTCAACCGCTAAATGGCGAGGACACGTCCGTCCCAAGATCATAACACAGCTGGTCGTGAGTTTTGTTTACAGCGCAAAAATTATGTGCATATATACTTTTCATATACAATTTATAAAAAAGATTACTATAACTTAATCCTCTAATTAACTTAATTACAATCAAGCCATTGAGCCACTTGTCAGTGTGTGGCGTTTCATTCAATGCTTTAATTAAAATAAGGAGCATGCAGTCACTAATCAAGGCAGAGAGTGAGTGAGAGGTCCTAATCTTTGGATGATCCGCAACCACAGAAACCATCGACGACTCCCATTTGAGCACGTGTCACCGACCCTCATGAAACGCGTACACGTATGCAAAGAACCTTCGCAGTATAAAAAGGAAAAGAAACCTACTAATGGAGAAAGTGACAAAATATCGCAGATACGAAGGCAGAATCCGATCCTTCCTCTCTCATCTCTCCCTCGCGATCCAAGTAACCCTCTCAGTTATTCTGTAACCTCAATTATCTCTTGGTTACCCCAATCCATAATCAGATTTCTCTGCACAACAAAACATGGGCAAATTGTGGACCTTGCTCATCCAGCTTCATTCTCTTGCCGGGTACGTACTATTCCGGTCTTCTGGTTTGTTTGTTCATTTCCTGTGTATCTTCCAACTTTAATTTCTCGATCTAAGTGACGAGTATATATGTATGGTGTTATTGTTTTTGCAGGCCGGTGTTGACTTTATTGTACCCCTTGTGAGTATATATATATATATATATATATATATAACCTAGTACTTGTGATATTGGCCTGTTTTGGGATTAGTTGGTTATATATATATATATACACGAGTATAATTGAATTGATGACAGGTATGCGTCGGTGGTGGCGATAGAGTCGCCGTCGAAGGTGGACGATGAACAGTGGCTAGCTTACTGGATCCTATACTCCTTCCTCACCCTCACTGAGATGCTTCTCCAATCCATTCTGGAGTGGATTCCGATATGGTACGATGTGAAGCTGGTGGCGGTGGCGTGGTTGGTGCTGCCACAGTTTCAAGGAGCAGCCTTCTTGTACGAGAGATTTGTGAGAGAGCAAATCAGGAAATACGTGACAGGGAGAGAGGCACATCATCAGCATCAGTATCAGCACCAGCAGGCTTCTTCTTCTCCTTCTTCGGCCATTGCTACTAAGCAGAAGAAACAGAAGTCGCCTACTAACGTAAAAGGAAAGAAGAAGTTTGTGGATTTCATCCTCCCCAAAAAAGTCAGTTCTTTCTTCCATTCATTTTCAGTTTCATCTCTGTTTTGTGGGATGTTTTTGGAGTTATTTCCATTTTTAATTAATTAATTATATTTATGGCTAGTAAATGTGTTGTTTGCGCGTGGGATGCAGGATGATCACGACGTGTACTGAAGAATGAAATTCCCGGTTTCGTTGTAACGCTTTTATCACTTTCTTCCCATATCCCAAGTATTGTATTCGTATCATGTCTATGTATTTATACAATGAATTTACATCCAAATCCAACAAGATAGAAGCGTGGCCCACTTATACATGTATGGGCCTGAAGGCCTTTACTTAGCCCACTATCCCTGCTGCTGCAATATACATGTGAATGAGGATTTCCTCTTCTTCAATAAATAATACAGTAAATTATTTGAGAGCAAGGAAACATGAATGGAGTCATCATGGGATGCTCCTATTATTTTATAATGTTTTTTTTTGAATTATACGTCTATGCATTATTAATTCCTAGGAAGCTGATGCTGCTAATTGTATTAATGGAGTTAGGATTTATGATATATGGCTTGTACTGGGCATGTTGCTTTGTAACACAACATTTGGAAAGCACAACTTTTAGTGGTATGAGTTTTGTCTAATTTTTAATTTTGTCTTTGTATTTTAGCTAAGTATCAGTGAGTTCCTTGATTTTAGAATGCCAAATTCATGATTATCATACTTTGAATACATTCATTAAGGTAAGTACTTCATCTGATGTTATATATGAAAAGCTAGTGAGATTCTAAAAAATAATTAAAAGTAGTCAGATATAATAATTATATAGGAATTTTTTTATAAAAATACCTTTATTTATAAATGTGTGTGTGAGAGAGAGAGTAATAATGAGAAAATAATGAAAGAAAATGTATATAATATAATAATTAATTGAGCGTAAAGTGTTAGAAAGTGTATTTATTATTGAGACAAACTCAAAAAAGAGATTTTATGTTTAGGGACAAATTTATTAAAACAAAAGACTATTATATATGGAGACAAATAGAGTATTAAATAAATCATTTTAAAGCATCAATTAAATTTGCTCAAGGTATTAGCATTAATTTGAAAATTAGTTAATAAGAACAAAATATTCAGTTGAAGTCCTATCTGAGGACAATATGCTTAAAAGATATTCAACAACTCCTTCACTTAGGAAGCGGTACAGTGAAGCGGCACTCTTCAAAATTAAATCAATCATACGTAGGGTGATAAAATAATGAAAAGTAAAAGAATTAAATAAGAGACGGATGAAGCTTATTATTTTTTGTTCTCCAAATAGAGTGAAGGTAGAGGGTATTTAAAGATAATGAATTAATATATTAAAATGGTGTCTTGTGAAACACTATACATCTTCACTTAAAAAATCATAACTATATGTTATATTTATGAAGTCAAATAAATTTCTGAATTTTATAAAGACATGATTTTTCAAAACTCAGTTTATTTATTTTAAAACATTCCAATAATATTGAAGAGACTCTTACTTTTACACATCCATATACAAAGTTTATAACAATAACCGGCTAATATCAATTAAAATTGATGGAAAAAATCATAAATAAAGTAAGGAAAATCAAGAAATTGAAAAGTTCTTCCCCTACAATATTCCCTTATTAATTTTAAATTTTTAAATCAACGAGTCTGACTAAAAATTATTTCCATTGGAGGGGAAAGCCGCCTTCTTGTTCTTTATTTTATTTTGTGTTGGATCCCAAAAAAAAAAAAAAAGCAAGCAGAAAGCCTAGTACGCTTGTGTTCACCCAATAATGGTTTGCATCCTAACAAAGTAAATAAAAAGCCCCAACCAAGGCAGCCCAATCCCTAGAAAAAAACAAAGAAAACATGCTACCCAACCCAACAAATTGGGGCTCGCGTGTGAAGATCCATTCCAACCTGTCAATTGGATCCTGAAATCACTAGCAGATGCAGCCCTAAAAGCAATTTCTAAGGAAGGCCCTAGACTCTCTGTTCCCAGACACAGAAGATGATCTTCTGGACGATGCTTCAGAATCAAGCTCCAAGACCAAGATGGATCATTAAAACCTCAAATTGTTAATATGGTTACCCTCTCTCAAGGTAAGACGAAGCGAAGATTCACGCCTACAAGAACATAAACCTTAAGTGCTGGTGCTTGTAGAACCAAAAGTCTCAGGGAATGTTGTTGACCCAATTATTAAAAAATTTGGATTCAATAATTCTCAGAGTGGATACGTTGGCATTTGACTCTTTTAGTCAACTGATATGCATTCTACATTTAGCGTTCAAGATTACCTCGAATAATACAAAAGATCACGCAACAAGAGACATTTTAGTGTTTCCATACAATAACCAGGATTACTAATTAATAAAATAGAATACAATTCTGATCCAAATAAGTATGATTCAAATTACATTCATAAGTTACTTGTTTGATAATTTAATTTAATTTTTTATCCTCAATTGATTATATGTATCTCTAGTCTCTTTTAACTCATTATTACTTGTATATTTTCTATCACTCACCCTTTTCATAAATAAGAGTCGAGTATATTTGAAAAACAATGCATTTATAATTTATTTATTATCTTTAACCAACTTTAATTTGTCTTTGAATCTTGGTATTTTAATTACTTGTAGCTTATATGTTTGAGGTGGGGGTAAGTTTTATTTAAAATGCTAGTTATTTTGATGCTCCTCAAGGAGGGATGTATATTTCTATAAACATCTCCATATTTTTTTTTAATAATAAGGCAATTTTATTTAAAGAAAAGTAAAAACATAGGTGACACTTACAACAAATTATAACATGAAGCGTATATGAGAGCTCAATCCATAAACCACATAAACACAAGACAAACAACCCAACAAAAAAACATTAAATAAAATAGAAACAAAGCAACGGGAAAGACCAGAGGCTGAAAAATTAAAACGACTTCGAACCAGCATCAACACTATACATGAAGTACGGGCAATGGTATAAATATCTTCATATTTGATTTTTCTCAATGATAAGCTTTCTTCAACAAGATTAACAAATGAAATGCTAAAGAACTCCTTGAAACAAAATCTTGCCCACTTCTCATCTAGCACTAGCAACAAGCAGGCCCCATAATCAAAAGATAGGGATTTACAAATCCTTTGTAAAGTGCTTTCTTAGATCATGAGATTCGTCCAAAATATTTTCATTTGTGAACAAAGTTTTTGTACTAAAAGAAATAGCAGATGACAAAAGGATAGTATTGTTTGCCACCCAATAATATAAAATCCCCAAGTTCATCACTTCGATGTGGATTCTCAATCAGAGAAGAACCATTGGGCGAATTATTTTTTTATAATCTTTGGAGTTAGCAGCCACCCTTAAAGATCATGATAATGCCTTATAAGCTAATCACAAACATATGCACTTATCTTAAATTATTTATACACAGCATGTTTCATACCAGACACATACGATCGATGAGATGAAAAAGCTACTCTAAACTTGATCAGAGATAAAAGGTACATGGTTATAGAATCAAAAAGGAAAATTGCCAACAAAAAGCCACGTCACAATGTCCATTACTTTATCTAAAGTTGTTAGTTCCTTACAAGTAACGATAAACTAATAACATGCGAGTGATTTTACCAATCAACCCCTGCCTTAATCTCTATAATTGCTATTGCCTTTATTTTTGCTCTGCGTACCGTCACAGAACTCTTCACATCTCACAGGTTCTCTGAAGTCTTTAAAGGCTTGAGCTCAATGGATCTTCTTATTCCTATGAAGAAGAAGATTCACGCCATGGACATGTACAAAAGGCTTCATTTTCAGGACTATATGTATTTCTATTTCTTGACAGTTTTAACTTGCAGTGTCTTCTATTGCATCATCACTTTCTGCTTTCCTTATCTTTCTTCACTTGTAAAGGTCGTCTTCTTCGTGTTGGTTCCTGGTTTTGTTTGTGTCCTTTTGAGCTCAAAGATTTTATTTATCTTAAGCAACCTCATCATTTTGGTCATAGTAGTAGATTCCAGAATCTTCTCTCCGCATGATTATACTTCAGCCACTCATGTGTACTTGTACGAGGAATATGTCAACAGAAACCAAACTCAATGGCCTGAAATTCTGACTGCCCAGTTCAAGAGATCAAAGAAACAAGAGAACAAAGTTGCAGAAAAGGTGAAGAAAAAGATCAAGGAGGAAGAAAGTGAAGAACAGAGTGTGGTTTTTGCTTCTGATGAACTCAACAAAAGGGCTGATGAGTTCATCGAAAGAGTCCTCAAGCAGAGGAGGCTTGAACTTAACCATCTCAAACGTGACAGCTTCTCATTGGAGTATAATTGAGAATTTGAAAAAATGTACTGATACGGTGGTTAATACAGTTAGTTACTAATGGAAACATGGCAAGCACTGTAAAGTGCTTTAATGGTATAATGACATATTAACAAATTATAATCAAAGTCTCACTCTCTCACTCTCTTTCTTGTTCATATACGTTAAATCAGTAAATACTTGTCGTTTTGAAGAACCTGTGTGATTAATTTCTAGTTCACGAGTGTGAGCAGATTCCATTTACAAAAGCAGAGCAACAAAGTTACTTTGGTTAACTTTTAGATTTTTGCCCGCACTCACTTTCAATTCCTATTCTCTTCTCTGTTCACTCACGGGCGCCACTTTCAATTCCACCATTCTATTTCACTCCCCTTTTCCATTCGTACAAAGACCACTGACTTAACTTTCATCAACAACGTATCACGCCACCTCATCAATGTTTATTCATTCTCCAATGTTCATGGCTGTGACGTGTTTGCAGTTTGGAGGAAGAGGAGAAATTCTCATGGCCGCGTGAGCTCATTTGGGAGGTAAGTGAGGATGAGCGTGAATGAAGCTAATTCTTAAGAGCTTACATTTGAAGATTATAAGGGGTATATTTTTTTTTATTAATTTGATTCAAAATTTGAGAGATTGTTTAGTTTTAAATAATTTTGAATTGTTTTATCGAGAATAATCTAATTTTAAATTGTAGACTTATGTTTTTAATTTAAATTAAATTGATAATTTAGATTTAATTTGCATTTAAATATTTATTGAAATTTTTGTTCGCAAACTCTCGATTGGCAATTAATTTATTAATTGAGTTCTCGTTATTACTTTAATTGTTAATTTGGGTTCAACCTCTTGATTGTTTAATTAAGTTAGTTAATTTTTGAATTGTTTAATTAAGAAATTGTGAACATGATTTCCAAAACTATCTTAAATTATTTTGATTGGTTTTAATAGAATTAATTAACTAACACTTCTTTCATTATGAGTTTTCTAGTGGAATAAGTGTTATTGAATTTGAGGGTTTCCTATATTTCAAGTAGATAATTAAATTTATTAATTTCAACCCTTCATCAACCTCTCTTTGATCTAACTAATTAATTTGGGCTAATAAGTTATCTCCATGTGAATCTTAAGTTGTCCCTTCCATCATCATAACTGAATTAAACTTTCATTGTTTGTCTTACTTTTAATCAATCTTTTACCTAGGATTTTAATTTCTCTTTTAAAAACCCCCCAAAATTACATTTGCATTTATTTAGGTTAGTTTTATTATTATATAGGTCCTAAAGGCATTTACATTTTTTATTTAGGTAGTAGAGTCTTGCATTTTAGTTTAGATTCATTCCATTGCATTTTTCATCACCTATATTCAATTTTAAAGAAAATCCATAGATTGCTCTTTGGGAGAATAACGTAGGTTATCATTATATTATATTATTAGTTGGTCCTAATTTAATTGATTGTTTTAATGAGAAAAATAAGCAGGGTAAAGTGATTTAATGGTATAATGACATATTAACAAATTATAATCAAAGTCTCACTCTCTCACTCTCTTTCTTGTTTATAAACGTTAAATCAGTATGTACTTGTCGTTTTGAAGAACCGGTGTGATTAATTTCTAGTTCATGTGTGTGAGCAGATTCCATTTATAAAAGCAGAGCAACAAAGTTACTTTGGTTAACTTTTAGATTTTTGCCCGCACTCACTTTTGTTTTTTTCCCTCCCTGATTTTTCTACATTCTAGAGAAGTCTAGCGATCCTAATGAATCGAATCACAGTCGAATCTAGAAACAGTGTCGTTTCGGAGTCTGATCACTAATTACAGGACAAATCAAAAAGTCACCAGACAATATTCACCGTTGCGTTCGCTTTCTCTTGAGCTACGTGTCGTTTACATGGCATGCATTTGTGCCACCTTGCCTTGCATTCTTCCCTCCTTTTGAGTTCTATAAACCCCAATTTCTTTCACTCTTATCGTATCATTCATATCAGTTTTTTCTTGTGTTGCTAATTATTCATGGATCTCATTAACAGTTTCCTCAATCTCGTTGCTCCTCCCTCCACCTTCCTTTTCCTCGTTCTGTTCTTGCCCGCATATTGGTCTCTCAAGTTCTTTCTCTGCACCTTGAACTCCTTCTTCGCCGAGAATCTCGCCGGCAAAGTTGTCCTCATAACCGGCGCTTCCTCCGGCATCGGCGAGGTATGTTATCATCCCACGCCCATTTCTTTTTTCCGGGTTGTTAGAATCATCATTATGCTCTGTTCATTACCATCAGTTTCTGTCCAATTTTCAGCATTTGGCGTATGAGTATGGCAAAAGAGGTACTCGTTTAGCACTCTCTGCTCGGAGGGAGAATTCTCTGCGGGAAGTTGCCGATAAAGCTCGAGAGTTTGGATCTCCTGATGTTATTATAATAAACTCAGATGTTTCCAACGTCGAAGATTGTTCCAGAATGATCGACGATACAGTAAATCACTTTGGAAGATGTAAAACTCTCTCTCTATCTCTGTTTCTTTGATGTGAAGTTAGTACAGAGTGTTAACCACAAAATTGAACCTGTTTGACGCAGTGGATCACTTGGTTAATAATGCGGGTGTTACCACTTCCAAGTTGTTTCAAGAAGAAATTGATATCACCAACTTGAGACCCATTATGGTATAAAGATCTTTTGTGCGCGAGTGTATGCATAATTTACTCTGTTTTCTCTTGTCAGTTTATCTGTACTGTTCTGTCTTGTGTTTTGTTGAAGGAAACAAACTTCTGGGGATCATTGCACACAACACGTTCTGCTTTACCACATCTAAAGAAAAGCCGAGGCAAAATCGTAGTAATGTCATCTATGGATTCTTGGATGCCGGCACCCAGAAGAAACGTGTACAGTGTGAGTCCTAAGTAGCACTACTAAATAATTAGTTCATTCTCTCTGTAATTTCTAATACGAGTTATATATATATATGTTCAGGCAAGCAAAGCGGCTTTAGTTTCAATGTACGAGACATTGAGGGTGGAAGTTGGGGCAGAGATAGGCATAACAATAGTAACACCAGGCTACATAGAGTCTGAGATAACCAAAGGCAAGTTCTTGATGGGCCAAGGAATGGTGGAGGTAGACCAGGAGCTGAGAGATGTAAGCAAGCACTATATATTCAAATGACAATTACTCCTTTAGGTCAAATACC
This sequence comes from Albizia julibrissin, assembly GCA_037074505.1. Classification (NCBI taxonomy): domain Eukaryota; kingdom Viridiplantae; phylum Streptophyta; class Magnoliopsida; order Fabales; family Fabaceae; genus Albizia; species Albizia julibrissin. The sequence continues at coordinate 50,049,956 of CM073482.1, read as the reverse complement.
CAGTTGACAATTGTGTATTAGCAGATTATTTATGAGTTTATAAATTAAGTAAATTAGTTTAAAGAATAACTATAAAATTCTTTAATCTCTCGAAAGGTTAGTTAATAACAGTTAGGGGATGTGATAGTTGATTTTGATTTTTGCAGGTAGAAGTGAGCGCAACGCCTGTGGGATCAGCGAGTGAGTGTGCAAAAGCAATAGTGAAGAGTGTGGCGAGAGGGGACAGGTATTTGACTGTACCAGGATGGCTCAAGATGTTGTATGTAGTGAAGGTGTTGTGCCCAGAATTGGTGGAGTGGGGATTAAGGTTGATGTATATGACTGGGGATTCGGCTAAGGAAGCATATAGCAAGAAGATTCTGGATGCTACTGAGGCTAAGAATGTGTTATATCAGTCTTCAATCCAGACTCCTGATGTCAAGGCCGATTGATGAAATGAAATCCAATATTGCAACTTTGTGTCATGGTTATCGGTTTTGGTTCCACTTTCTTTCTTTGTTTTTTGTGAGCGCGTTAATTTGTGTGTATTTGAACCCTTCATATGCATGCTCTACTTTCTAGTAACACTAGGATAGGCTTTGATGTCGTTTGCTGTGCATACATAATGAAATAATACCCAATACTTGAGCTTTGAAAGCTCAGGAAGCAATGTAATATATGATTTGAATATATATCTACCTCAGGTGGTTATCCACATAGGTATAAAAGTCTCTTCCAAAATGAATTTTAAACACTTACTATCTAGTTGAAATGATAATTAGGCAGCTTATTGATGACTTGGCTAATGGGAATATTAGGTGGCAGGATGCTACGCATGCTTGAAACTGTTGATGTAGTTATACATTCACTCGAGTAAGTTTAATAAAAACATGCACTAGTCTAAAGAGTGACAAGCTCAACAAGTATGTTGTGTTCTCCTTATAGAAAGGCCCAACTCAATAGTACTAAGTTGTTGTGGTGGTGTTAGTCAAGTGAAGAATAGATTTATTTATTTTGATAAAATTTAAGGGTAGAAAATAAGTGATCCACCTATACTTTGAAATGAACCCCAATATTGCAACTTTGTGTCAATTATTTATATTGTTGAGTTTCATGTATATTTGAACCATTCAGATGCTACTTTCTAGTAACATTATGATAAGTGTGAGGTGGTTTGTTGTGCATATAACAGAGTGAAACAAAACCAAATAACCCAGAAATCTGATGATGCTCTCTCAAGAAGCAATGTGAGATGTCTGGTCCCAAATATTTTGTCTGTGGTTGATCCAAATGGTAATGTTTCAGTTTACTTGTTTGTGTTTCTTCACTTTAAAAATGAGAAAAATTAGGATGAAGACACTCAAGCTTGCAAGATTATTAATAGAGATTTTAGTAGATGGAAGATTGCACAAATTAACGTACATGCTCAGAATGCTCCTAACACTACCATATGCACATGCACATATACAATTTATAATTGATTTTGGCATTTTACTCTATAAACATTTAAATTGATTCCTTAAATATATTTTTGGAGCAAAGAATTTAAAAAGAAATCTTATGGATAACACCAAAGGAAGACATGGTTAAATATAACTCAAAAAAAGTAAATTTAATTGAAGAAGTATACATAGAAGAAATCTGAGTGACACCTCTAGGGTGATATTGGATCAGAATCATGAGGAATGAAATGTTGTATTGGGTCGAGGGTAGGAAAATGAGCTTTAGAATCAATTTCTTATATTTTGTTTCTCTAATTTTGTAAATATTTTTTAGTTATTTATTAATGGAAGTTTATTCTATTCAAATTCTTATTTTCTCAACTTAAAATTTAAATAGTCAACATTGCCAATAATAATATCCCTCATGAAATCTATGGACTATGAACAAGAATTGGAACATCGCCGCCCAATAAAAAACAATTCTATGAAATCTACTAATATTTATAAAATTTTGGATAATAGGAAAATTGGGGGGGGGGGGAAGAAAAGGAGAAAAGAAAGATATATGGTTCAGATCTCAAAAGAATAAATTAAAGGAAGTCCGAACTTCTAACAATCTTCTTGCCTATGTTGTATAACCAATTCCAAACTCAAAGGTTCAGATCTCAAAAGAATAAATTAAAGGAAGTCCGAACTTCTAACAATCTTCTTTGTACATAACCAAATAATTCCGCCTATGTTGTATAACCAATTCCAAACTCAAATAAAAGAGGAAAATTGTGTTAGGCTCTCAAGCAAAACTATGTTGAATATAATTTAGTATTTTTAAAATTATATTTTAGTATTTATTCTTTCTAAATAATAACAATTTTAGGGTCCTCCCTTCTAAGTCGTTGGTTCTAATTTTCCCTTATGTTTATGCTCTGGTGTATGTATACTTCTTTAAACATCTCCATATTTGCCTTTTCTCAGCGATAAGCCTTCTTGAGGTCGAACCATGAAAAAGTAAAAGGCCCATAAAGTTTTCGTATTAAAAGAATTGCAGAAGATAAAAGGATATTTTGATGTGGATTCTCAATCAGAGAAGAAGCCATTGGGCGTATTATTTTTCATAATCTTTGGATTTAGCAGCCACAGCCACCCTTAATGATGATGCTAATGTCTTCTAAGCTCATCACAAACAAATGTATTTTTAGCTTAAATTAACATATACATAAGTGATGAGATGAAACAGCTACTCTAAATTTAGGAGATAAGGGGTAAATACTTATACTATATTTTATCCTAAATATAAGACTCAGTTAATTTTTTTAAAAAAAATTAAGGAAATTAATTAAATTACATTAAATTATTTATATTTATTATTTTTCTCCAAACTAATTTATCTGACTTATAAACTTATATGTAATTTAAACATACACCACATATGATATAATTAAATAACTTATTTAGTTTTTTTAATTTTTCTAAAAAATATCAACTAGTTCTTATATTTAAAATCCAAATTATAATATGAAAAATGAAAATTGCCAACAAAAATCACGTTAACATAATGTCCAATTACTTTATCTAAAGTCGTTAATTGCTCACAAGTAACGATAAACTAACATGTGAGTGATTTCACCAATCCACCCTTTAATTCTCTTAATTCTTTTTTTTTTTATAGCAACATGAGGAATTGGGAAAGCTATCCCTTATCCACTACCAGTAGTCTGCGCAGCTCGTCTGATGACTGGTACATGTTATGAAAACCTGGCAACACAGATAATTCTACTTTTGTGAGATAGTCTGCTGGCTTATTAGCATTCCTACTAATATGCCTCAAACGAACACTCCAATGTCATTGTAGCAGCGACTATGCCTCGTTAATGATGTTGTGATCCTCATGCGCCTCATGTTCATTCTTAAGTAGCAACCCCACCGCCTCCATGGAGTCAGATTCGAGGAGAACATCTCGGCAACCTAGGTCCTAGGAAATCTTCAAGCAATGTAAGAATCCCCATAGTTCGGCTGTCAGTGAGTCTCCCCCTTCTAGGCGACACATAAATCCTCTTATGAACTCACCCCTTACGTCACGTAACACGCCCCCACATGCAGTGTTGTTGGTTAGATGAGAGTAAGCCCCATTGACGTTAAGCTTGAACTAACCTTGTGATGGTGGTTCCCATTTGCATGTTGGAATACTTGTAGCATCATTCCTTCTCTTTAGTGCAGACAGTGACTCAGAGGCCTTCCGAGAACTAGACACCAAGGCATGAATGTTGTAACTAACGGTATTACTAGAGACACTTCTGCCTTCAAACACAAACAAGTTACGTCTCCGCCACAACTACTAACACGTGACGGTGAAAGTGGCGGCCCAATCATCCTCCATACTCATATTTTGTTTGGATATGTTCCATCGAAGCCATGCAGAACTGTTAAGGGAGAAGAACCTTTGCAATACAGATGTACTAACCAAATTGCGCTAGACGCTTCTAGCATAGTCACAGTCACGTAACACGTGAAGAATGTCTTATGTATGATCTGAACATGCTATACACCTATCTTCTTGAGTTAATCCTCGTGCTCGTCTAGATGCATTAGTTAATAGCCTTTTCCTCATGACTATCCATATGAAGTGTCTACACCGTTCTAGGACTTTGAGCCGCCAAATCCTTTCCCAAATCGGGTCATAGTCTCCCGTATCTGCAAGTAATGTTGTATATGCCGATTTGATTGAGAACAATCCATCTTTAGATCCTTTCCATCGAACATTTTCTCCTTTTATTACTTCCACATCTTTCTCCACATGTGCCCATGTTGCTTTAATTCCTGACCAAATATTCGAGCCTGGTTTCTTAGCCTCAATCTTCGGGAGTATGTCATTCCCGCATTTGTATTTATCTCGTATCACTTTTTAACCCATAAAGTATATCGCCTCTTAACAAGGTTCCATCCAAGTTTCATAAGGAAGGTATGATTCTAGTACCTAGTATGTCAAATGCCTAAACCTCCTGTCTTTTTAGATTTACAAACTTCTTCCCATGCCACCAGATGAATCTTCCTCTTATCATTAGTACCCCTCAAAGAAAAGTTCTATTTTGTTTGTCTTATTCTTCCTAGGTTAGAGCTGGCATGTAGTTTGTCTGCATCACATAATTGGGAATGGCCATGGTAACCAACTTGATGAGGGTAGTTCACCCAGCCATGGATAGAGAGTTCGTTTTCCAAGTAGCAAGCATTTTCTTTACTTTATCAACTACATCTGCAAAGGTTCCCTTGGTTACCCTCTCATGATGAAGGTTGACGCCAAGGTATCTACCCAAGTCACCCGTGGGGGTAAAACCGAGCATCCCACTAATTTCAGTCTGAATGTTATGATTAATGTTGGCGGAGAAGTAAACTCTAGTTTTGACATCATTAACCTTGAGCCCTGAACATCCAGAAAACTGTCCAAACACTACTTTATTACCTCAGCTTGCTGAACCGTAGCTTCAGTAAATAAAATAATATCATCAGTAAAGAACAGATGTGAAATTTGAGGTCTTATTTTGGTTAGGCGGATTGGCTTCCAAGATCTATCAGAATGTGCATTTGGATTAGGCGAGCCAATTTTTTCCATGCAAATCACAAATAGATAAGGCAAAATAGGATCTCACTGGTGCATGCCCCTCGAAGTGTGAAAGATCTCTGATTTATTCTCATTCCACAAAAGCTGCATTTGAGATGTGGATACACCGCTAGAGATCACAACAACAATATGTTGAGGAAAATTCAACTCTCTTAAACAATTAGTGAGAAACTCCCAGCTAATACGATTATAGGCTTTTTCCAAATCAATTTTGACTGCCATAAAACATTTCTTTCCATTCATGCTTCTCATAGAATGAATCATGTCCTGTGCAACAATACTATTATCACTACTATGTCTTCCTGGCATAAAGCTACACTGGTTGGGGGAGATTATTTTAGAAAGTATTGCCTTAAGTCTGTTGACGATCACCTTCGTAACCATCTTATAGATCACATTACATAGACTGATAGGACGAAGATCACGCAACATTTCCGGATTATCCTTTATTGGAATGAGGACAAGAAGGGTACTATTGATGTGTCGAATTTCCTGCGGATTCCTTAGTAAGTAATGAATATAATTAAGCACAGAAGTACGTACCGTGTCCCATTGAGACTGGTAAAATAGCGCACTGAAACCATCAGCGCTAGGTGCCTTCAAAGGTCACATGCTAAATAACGCATCCTAAATCCATCCTAAATCTCCTCATTATGAACTACTCTCCCACACCATCTTAATTCATCTTGGTCAATAGATGGATAAGTTACGCTGCAATCAAATTCTTCTCAGTTATGGATTTCCTCTGTAAATAATATAGATAATTATTTAACTACCAATGATTTAATAGTATCTGCATCATAAACCCAATCACCAGCTTCATTTTTAATGGCATTCACCCGATTGACTTTTCTTCTCCCGTTTGCCCGAGCGTGGAAATATTTAGAGTTTCTGTCTCCATAAACTTTCCATTATGCCTTTACTTTTTGTGCCCATAGCCAATAATCCTACAATATGACATCTTCTAATTCCTTCTAAAGTTGAAATTTTAGATCCTCTAACTTACAATCAATGCCTTTACGAGCAATGGCTGCATTTAGTCCATCAAGCCGACGAAGAACCCATGAGGCAATGAATCTAAATGGTCGATTATGAGTAGTATTTCCTTCTATTACCGCCACTTTCAACAAGAGAGGACGCTGGTCAGATTTAAAGAAGGGAAGATGGGTAACCGTGACATTAGGAAACAGCTGCATCCAATCCTCATTAGCAAGAAAATGATCAAGTCGTGCCTCAGTTGAACCTCTATGCCATGTGAAAGAAGGTCCTACAAATCCTAAATCTATCAAGTTCTCTTTCTCTACCCAAGAGGAAAACTCTTTGTCATTTGAAATACCACTGGGTGCTTTAGATTTCCTTTCATTAGTATAAATTGTTGCGTTCATATCACCACCTACAATCCATGCTCCCTGTATAGACGATGCAATGCGAGACAAATCACCCCATAGGTTACGTCTTCCATTAATATTGGGGCTAGCATATACTATAGTAAGCACCCAGGGTGGGGTCGTTGGAGAAGATATCTGGACATGTAAGAATTGACGATGTCTTTCTAGTACTGTCAAACCCTGAATTGTTGAGTCCCACAAGCACCATATCCCCCCACTATATCCTTCTGAATCAATAATAGCTGAGTTATTAAAGCCCATTTTCTCAATTCTCATTGCCGAAAATTTTTTATCACACCGCGTTTCCAAAATAGCTAAGAAATTAATTTGGTAGTGCTTCTTTAAATCTCAAACAAGGGTCGAGAAGCTGCGAGCACCCGTTCCTCTTGCATTCCATGTCATAAAAATCATGAGGAAACCATTGGGAGGGTTTGAGCATCACACTCTACAACTTGATCTTAGTCATTCTCTGCCATCATTGTATCTTTCTGCACTATGTTCCCATGAAATTCCATGGATTGTTGCACATCAACAACACTGCTCCCGCCTGTATTTATAGATTCACATGATATAGCATTATCCATTGGCCCGCTTCCCTGCATATTAGACTCGTTCAAATCCATACCCATTGACTTAGAGAGCCCACTATCTATTACTGTGTCTATAAAATGATAAGCCAAGATGCAAAATGATTTGAGTTATTAGACTTCCTATTACTCAAGCTTGATTTCACACTGGTGCCCGCCACTTTCAACCTTTCTTTAGAAGGATTGCAATTCTCTTTCACCTTACGTATAGTTTTGATTTCAAGCTTCCTTTTGTTAGAAACTGGGACCCACTCCAAATAATTATTCTTTCCTTCTTTAAATGCTTTCCGATTATTCATATCATTCACCTTTAAAACTTTGTCATCTTTAGCCTTGCCTATATCAGCCCCCCGATTTCCTAGTTTCTTATCTTCACTCCTTTTAATGTCACCCTGATTTTTAGCTTCATAGTCAAATCCTGTAATTATCTTTGCACCCTTCCCACTCCTGAAATCACGGCACAAGATTCGAAGTTTCCCATACAGGTTGTCCTCCTTCAGCATCTCGCCAGTAACCACTATGGTCCCTCTCATAGTCACCTCCGTTATGCCGTCTGAGCCCGTCTTCATTATTCCTAAAGCTTGATTCCTTCCTCCATTCTCTATCTTATTGTGCTCCTTAAGCTCATTCTCCCTTCTCGAACACACAGCCTTTTGGTGGCCATATTTGCCACAATGAAAGCAAACTTGATGAAGGCCTTTATAGACTATTGGCCTGTCTTCACCAAAAATCTCAAATGTGGGTAGCAAAGGTTGATGAAGGTCAACCTCTACACAAATCCTCACAAATCCTCCTTTATCATAGATAGAAGTAGACCAATCAATCTTAAGCATTTTTCCAACCATATTCCCAATGATGCTTAATGATTCAACGTTGTAGAATTCCATTGGCAGGTTTGGAAGGCGTATTCATACGGCTATCTTCCTCTGTACGTTAGCCTTCCATGGATTAAAATTCGGACGCCAAAGCTGGACAATCAAATAGTGGTCATCAATCATCCATGGTCCTTCTTGGAAAGCAAAATCCCTGTCTTCTTTTGTTGTGAATGAAACAATGCAATATCCATTACTTAGTGGTATCATTTTCATCGGATTTACTGGTTTCCACATACGATGAATTCTATCTCTAATTATATACATTGGGATATCAGCTCCAAGTATCTTAATAATTAGATAATTCATCCATAGCCTACACCACGCAACATATTGTTCCAACATCATCTTTAGGGACGGGATTCTACAATCATTACTACTACCATACTGTTCTTCATCCTGCGAACAATCCTCCTGAGTCGCCACACTGCCTTCATCATTCTTTTTGCTGAAGAATTTCTTCCAGCCATTCACAATGTCATCCTCTTCCTCGTGACGTATCAGAAAACCTGCATGCCCTGGAGTGATCGGTTTATCCCGATAAGATGCATCCATAACTCTTCTCCGTACATTACTGGTGTCCGCTTTTGTCTTTTTCGCTTCCCCTTGTAGTCGGGGTTTGCTTGTAGAACTGAACACAAAACCTGACATGAGAATATCCTCGCGTACGTTCACCTTGTCCTTCCCTCCTCCGCTTTCCCCTCCACTATCACCATGCAACCCTTCGCTCACTGTTCCGCCTCCTCTGTTCTTACTCATCTCTCTGTCTTTAGAATGGGGCCTTCTCTTTTAGCTTGCTCTTACTTTCTCTGTGTTTTTTGTTTTAGCCTTCAAGCTTACTCTTGCTTTCACAATTTCACTCTGTCAATGTTATTTCTCTTAATTCTAAAGAGGAGCTCGATGTATTTTCTCGCCAATTGTGTGTTTCTATTTCTTGACAGTTGTAACATGCTAATGTGTTGTAGCTATTGCTCACTTCTTGCCTCCCTTATCTTTCGTGTTAATTCCTGGTTTTGCTTGTGTCTTATTGAGCTCAAAGATTTTGTTTATTATAGCTAGGCAACCTCATAATTTTGGCCATAGAAGTAGACTCCATCCAGAATCTTCTTTCCGCATTATTCTTCTGCCTCAACCACTCATATGCACGTGCTTGTATGAGGAATACGTCAATAGCAGTTGAACTCAATGGCCTCGAATTCCAACCGCCTAGTTCAAGAGACCAAAGAAACAAGAGATAGAGAAGATGAACATGGAAGAAAGTGGACAACATAGCAAGCAATGCAAAGTTCTTAATGGTATAATGACAGAGAGGAAGGAACTGGTTACAGGACAATAGTCATCGATGCCTTCTCTGTCTCTTAGAGTTACGTGTCGTTTACATTGCATGCATGGGTGCCACCCTTGATTGTTCCAGAATGGTCGACGAAACTATACATGATTATATTCGAAGTTAGTACACAAAATTGAACGTGTTTGATACAGTGGATCACTTGGTTAATAATGCGGGGCGTTACCACTTCCAAATTGTTCCAAGAAGAAACTGATATTACCAACTTGAGACCCCTTATGGTACAAGGATCTTGGATATATGTGCATATTTTACTCTGTTTTCTCTTCTCTGTTCTTCACTGTTCTGTCTTGTCTCAGGAAACCAACTTCTGGGGATCAGTGTACACCACTCGTTTCACTTTACCACATCTAAAGAATAGCCGAGGCAAATTCGTAGTAATGTCATCTATAGATTCTTGGCTGCCGGCATCCAGAAGGAACGTGTATAATGTAAGCCTTGCACAGAACCTCTACAATTTCTATTACGTGTTATGTATATGTTCATAGGCAAGCAAAGCTGCAGTAACTTGCACGTACGAGGCATTGTGGGCGGAAGTTGGATCAGATATAAGCATAACAATAGTAAGCCCGGGCTACCCAGAGTCGGAAGCCACCAAAGGGAAGTTCGTGATGGGCCAAGAAAAAGTGGAAGTAGACCAAGATCTCTGAGATGTACGTAAACATGTTATGTTTATGATATGAATTTTTGGAGAATATCAGTTAACCCACTAGAGAAGCTGTATTTTTATGAAATCATACTACAGTAACATTAGTCATAAAACTAAGATAAGAGTAGCTCTAGCGGGGTAAAGTCCCACTAAATCCCTCTAAATTTTGAGTTTTAGTGTTAGAGTTGGGAGGGGCAGTCACGAATCCCCGAATTAGATACCGGATGATAATATCAAAAAATACATTTACATTTATACTAACAAATGGTGGTGGTGGTGATGCAGGTAGAAGTGAGCGCAGTGCCAGTAGGATCAACAAGCGAGTGTGAAAAAGCAATAGGGAAGAGTGTGGCGAGGGAGGATAGGTATTTGACAGTACCAGGATGGTTCAAGATGTTGTATGTAGTGAAAGTTTTGTGCCCAGAATTGTTGGAGTGGACATTAAGGTTGATGTATGTGAGTGGGGATTCTGCACGAAACATATGTCAAGAAGATTCTGGATTTTTCTGGAGTCAAAATTGCGTTTTATCAATCTTCCATACAAAATCCTGACATAAAGACCGATCAAGATCAAACCCAATATTGCAACTTTGTGTCATAGCGGATCAGTTTCCCTTCTCATCCTTAGGATAAGTATGGAAAGTTTTTTCATTTGGACCGTTTAGATGAGATCTTTTTTAAATTAGTTATTTTTAAATAAAAAAATCATTTTTTAAAAAAATATTAATTAAAAGATTATCTTTATTTTAGATGTTGTATCTATTAAAATAATATTTTAAAAAAAAATTAAATATAGACAGTTGAGATTGAAGGAGCATGAGCAGAGAAGCTCATTCAGTGTCATTGTTTGTCTGTTTGATTCCACTCCCCCTTCTCTTTCTTTGTTTTTTTTTTTCTGGATTGCCTTCATGTGCGTCAGTGCGTGTATTTGAACCCTTCATATGATACTTTGTAGTAACATTGGATCGGCTTGATGCTGATTTTAGTATTCCAAATGTTGATATTACCATATACACAAATATCTACCTCACTTGGCTGTACACACTAGCGCAAAAGCCTTTCTAAAAAATGAGTTTTAAACCCAGCCTATTTGGCTGTGGTGTTGGTGAGGGAAGATTAAGTTTATTTTGATGAAATTTAAGGTTAGAAAATGAACTACCTACTTTGATTTAGGCCCTTTTATAATGTGAACACAAAATAGGTAAAGGTGGGTTATCGCTTTTAGGGCTTGATCCATCTATTTGGATGAATGTATCAGTACAACTCAATGATTTCACCTAAGTGATAATGTTTCACTTTATTTAATATTATAAATAGCACTAAGAGAATCTATAATTAAATTTTCTGGATAATGAAATAAAAAAGGAATCATATAGATAGCACCAAGGGAATTTGTGATTAAATATAGCTCTAGAAAAGTAAAACCAAAGAAGTGTAGACAAAATTTGAGTGAAATCTCCAAGGTGTTGCTGCCAATATTGGATCCGAATGGTGAGGTGTGAAATGTTGTATTGAGTTGAGGGTAGGAAAATGAGCTGAGATAGGATAGGGTGAGGAGTGAAGTTCTTATATTTGTTTCTATACTTTTGTAAATTATTTTGAGTTTATTAATGGAAGTTCATCCTATTCAAATTCTTGTTTGCTCAAATAGTCAATACTCAATGGAACCTTTTTCCTTTTGCGTTAACAACAAGATTCGTGCCTGATATGTACATATATGAGTGGATTTGTAAGATATTTTACCTAAGGGCAGTTTTTTTCCCACGTATCCTTATATCGAAATCAATTATATTTAAAATATTATTGAACATTAAATATAGATATATCTTTTAATAAAGATTTAAATTTTAATTCGTCACAGGATTAATTCATTCCTTTTTGTTAGACTCAAATTCCGTTGGTCTAAGAGCTTATTTAATTTGCCTACTTTAGTCTTATGTTTTTGTATATGAGTAACTAAAGAGTGGAGGAGTAATGGGCCATATCCATAGAGGAAGTCCAACATAAAAGTGTCATGAACCAAAACTATTTTATAATCCCCTAAACATATAATCATAAAATGAGTTCACTTTAACGAATCTCCTTTACATAGACTCTCGTGGCTCAGTGCATGATGACCCAAAAGTCTTTAAACTATTTTTCTTTCAACCCATAAGGCCGGACGGTAAGAAGCTTCGGTTGTCTCCATATATATCGTCCATCCTTTTTTATGAAAAAATTATTATAATATTATAATATTATATATATATATATGTATGTATGTATGTATGTATGTATGTATGTATGTATGTATCGCGTTTCTGTTGTATTATATTTATATATTTTTTTTTATTCTAAATATAAGATATAATTAATTTTTTAAGGATATTAATAAAGTTAATTAGATTATTTTAAAATATTTATATATATCATTTTTTAAAAAAAATATTTTATCTAACTTATAAACTTATATATAATATAATGATACATAATTTATAATATGATTAATTAATTTATTTAACTTCTTTAATCTTTTTAAATAAAGTTAATTAAATCTTATATTTATGATGAAAGAGAGAATTCACTTTAAGTATTTTCAAAAATGGATCCCTATGCCTGTTCTGTAAACAAACCACACTGACCATAATCAAACAATTATTTCATGGTTGCAACTTGCACGTGTTTTAAATTTAAATAACAAACTACGCACGTTTTATATATCGTACACTAGCGTTTGCCGTTGCTTGACTGCAATTTAGAATTAAATTTTTGTGAGAATAATGGGTGTTTGAAATAGCAGTGAGAAAATTAGCTTATTTGCAATCTGATTTATGAAAAAGTGAGATTAAGTAAAAATCAGATTGTGTAATATAAAACTTGTTTGGATTGACGATTGGATAAATGTTTTTATAAAAGTGAAAATGTGTTTGATTTGGCTTTTACATAAGTGGCTTTTGTTATATTTAAGAAGAAAAATTTTACAAATTATGTAAAATAAAAAAATTAACTTTGAAAATTTGATAATGGTAAAATACATAATAATATTATAATAAAAATGAAAATAAATTACAAATGATACATTTTCAAAGATTTTACAAAAGTAAAATATAACAGAACTAATAAGATCTAATCAGATCAAATGTTCCATATAATTCGGTCCATAATGGTGTCACGAACATAATTCATTTAGGTTGAAGATGTTCAAACATCATTTGTCGACGATAGCTCTTAATCTTAACTATTATCTACATCAACTATATTCTCATTTTCTACATCCCTAAATCAAATTAGTTTAGGAATTTCTTTTAACAAAATTATGTATAACCATAATTACAAAGATAATGCGGATTTACGTGTCCATGCTATAGACCATCAGTATTAGAGGTATGTTATTTCAGTGTTCAGACCAGCATATGGTGTATCATCACCATTGGAAAAAAAAATCTTTAAAGAACAGCTATATGAACCCTTTTTCTTTTAAAAATTTTAACTGGGATAAGAGAGAGACAGGAATAATCCAATTTAAAAATCACGCACCAAGCGATGATGCGTGATGGATCAATATACGTGAATGAATGAGAGTGACTCTATTGAAGAAAAAATGGTAGAAAATCATTTGAGGTGGTTTGGACATGTTCAGCGTAGGCCTTTGAGTGTTTCGGTGAGAAGGATGGATTAAGCAGGATGAAGTCCTATTAGACGATGTTAAGGAAGGCCGAAACGAACGCTTAATGAAGTCATAGAGAGAGACCTTCTAATTAATAATATATCGAAATCTATGGTTTTTGACAGAGTACAATAGTGTTGTGCGATCTATGTAGTAGACCCCACCTAGTGGGATAAATATTTTTTTTTTTGTTGTTGTTGTTATTCTTTCATCATCTACTTTAAGAAAGTAAATATAAACAACAAACTTAGTTAAACGAGTGCATTACAAACCACCAGAGATCAAATTCAGCAATAACTACTTAATCTGGGGGATCCCTTGTTGCAATGAATTAAAAGCACCGTTGGTTATTAATGATAAAGAGTGGCTAGCCAAGCTCAAATAGTCTTCGATGAACAGATCGGCCACCCTCGTGTCAACACGTTCCGAAATTGAACCACAACAGACTGGCGGCCTTCAATACCACCTGCCGGAGTTCAACACCGACAACTACGACAGAGACAAAAGAAGAAAACCAGAGCAACTGCAGGAAAACAGCCCACAACACAAAGCCGAAACCCACGCCGGAAACTAGCCTTGACTGCCTAAACCCAATTGCAATCGCCGCCGAGAGAAAACAGAAAAGAGTGATATATAAGAGGGAGCGTTTATGGGTCTGTGTTCTTCGACAAAGGGAAAAGAGTGATAAGAGGGAGAAGAGAGAGAAAATGTGAGCTGAGGGGTTGATGAAAAAATTTAAAAGGTATTTAATACTTACTAACGGTCATAAATGAGCTTCTTTCATAAGCCAAAAGTTCAAAAATGTGGCTTGTGAAATTCGTACTTATCAGATGAAAAGTCAAGGTTCTCAATCGCTTCATCCAAACATAAATTTTTTTACCATCAATTGCAATCGCACGACTGGGCACCCAATCGCATGATTGGGCGCCTTGAACGATGTACCAAACACGCTGAATACTTCACTCCCAATATATATATGGAGAATTTCTCTATTTTTTTTAAAAAAAAATTCTCTCATTTAACTCACTTAAACTTAGTTTTCATATATAAAGTGGCAGGGGAATTTTTTGGTCTAAAATCTCCCTCACAACGAGTAAAATAAGGAAGTCACTTATATGTTTGTTTTCTGGTTCAGGTCGACATAAAATCTCTATCTTCCTCTCTGTTTTTTTGTTTGTTTTTTGGGGGATGGGTCAACAAATGGAAGAGAAGTAGAACAAGGCATGTAATTTAATTCGGTTCAGCTGTGAGGACCATCCTAAACCAATAATCCCATGCATATATGAAAAAGCGTCTCCCTAATATGGACCATTATACACCATATATCTTCCTCTTTTCCCTTTCACTTGTCTAACTCTTCTCAAAAAAATTTTTGGCACCTTAATATTTTATGGCGTGTGCACAATGATGTTCTGGTATTTTTATTCATGTGTGTGTGTATTTGAACCCTTGGTTAGGCTTACCTACCCTCTAGCAACTTTTGTTAGGTGTGATGTAGTTGAAGTAATAATTATACATCTTATTCATGAAATAGGTAATGACAATATTATGTGGATGCCATGTACGCTTGAAACTATTGATTGGGATATACGTTATCATAAGTTGTGGTGTTACTAAGGGTGTGTTTAGAAACAGCTTCTGAGAATAACTTATAAAGAAAAAGTGAAAAAAAATGATTTTTGAGAATAGATTATGAGAAAAAAGTGATTTTGATAAAATGAGAGTGTTTGGATATTATGATTAGAATAGCTTTTTTTCATGGTCAAATTACTGAAAAGGACATTAACTTTTGTGATAATTACATATAAAGGATAATATTATATTTTATATATTATCTAGTAGTAAATTTCATAATAGATATAAAAAATGGCATAAAATTATCTAAAAAAATTATAATATATATGTATGTATGTATGTATGTATGTATTATAATAAATTGTAAAAAATAATTTATAATAATTAGATATAAAATATTAGATTATATTTTAGGAATTATTTAATATACAATTTAACAATAAATACCAAAAACTCTTTAAATTTGTCCGAAAAAATTATAAATTGTGAAAAAAAAAAATAATTGTACATACATATATAGAAATATATATATTAATAAATTGTACATTGAAAGTTCATAATTTAATAGTTAACATCGAAAAATAATATAATGAGCCGCTCTTTCAATGCAATTAATACAATCTGTTTTTGTCTTTCTCCTTTAGATTGTCTTTCCTTTACTAACAAGTGATATATTAGTCGTAACAACATGTCTAGAAACCTCAAATTCATCATGAAACAAATACATTAACATTTAATAGTTTGTCAATAATTCAGAATATCGAAATAGATTATGAGAAGAATAGATTATGGGAAAAAAAACTGCTAGTCATTTTCTTAAAACTACATCGTTTTGGTGTTGCTTTAAGGAGCTGAACTTTTTTTTTTGGTCTAAAAAAAATAGTATCTAATATTTTGAAATATTTTCTTGGACGTATGTAGTATCAAAAAATATTTTTTAAGTAACATGCAGTATTCTAAAATAATTTTTAGTGCTTTTAACTCTTTAAAATATTTTTTGAGTTGTACTCAATATGTTTGTAGACTGATTACAATTTTACCCTTAATTTATTTTTTCAGCTTCAAAAATTACTTTAAAATATTAGGTGCTCTTGAAAAAATATTTTAGAGTGGATGACAGTAGGTACAACTAAAAAAATACTTTAAAGTAATTTTTAGAGCTGAAAAAAATAAATTAAGGGTAAAATTGCAATCATTATGCAAACATATTGAGTATAACTGAAAAAATATTTTAAAGGATTAAAAGCACTAAAAATTATTTTAGAATATTATATGCTACTTAAAAAATATTTTTGGACATTTTTTAAAACAAAAAAAGCATGGTTTTGGATAAAAAAACAACAAAAAAAAGCTTTTCCCAAAATCATGGTTTTGGACATCAAAACCATGGTTTCCAAAAAAAAAAGAGTGTTTGGCTAATTTTTCTCAAAACCATGATTTTGAGTATTTGCCGAACACACTCTAAGAAAAAGATTATGTCTATTTTGATAAAATTTAAGGGTAGGAAATGAGTGATCCACCTGTCTTGATTTGGGCCTTTTTAAAATAAGAATCCAAAATACTCGAAGGTGAACCGTCGCTCTTGGGGCGTGATCCACCTACTTGAATCAATGTATAGGCCTATCAATGATTTCAAGCTTATATGTCATCCAGTTAAACGATAATATTTCAATTTACTTAATATTATAGATATGGATATGGATAGCACTAGGAATCTATGATTAAATATTTTTTGATATTAAATGAAAAGTCATATAAAAAACATCACACTACTACAAAAAAACACCATCAATAACGTTTATTTTTACAAATACTATAGCGTTTTGAAAGTACTATAGTTTCTAGCGCTATAAAAATAAGTTATGACGCTTCTAATTTCTGAAAGCGCTATAGCTTGTGTTTTTAATTTTTTTCTTAAATACAATTCCTATAGCTCTTCTGTGGGGAATTGCCAAAGGAGGTGTGGAGTTTTTTTAATATTATTTTACATAATTGTTTCCTTTTCTTGAACCAGACCAATTCAAATCTACAGTAATTTACAATACAAATTGACATCAAAAAAGTAAATCAAATCAGAATGAAATAACACATAATTAATTCATAAAATCAGTACTAAATGTATGTAATTACAATGTGACAATTGTAATGTATAACTAATTTTAGGAGAATAAACAACACAAGAAATTGGCAAGAAACAACTTAACGTATGTACCTAAATATTGGCTAATATTTGTGTAACCATATATTCACACCATTCCTCAATGTTTTCATCCACTTGTTGGTTAATCAATTGGGCACAACATTGATCTTCATAATACTACATAAAATTCATGCATAGAACGAATTAAAATCACTAAAAATCAATTAACTTAGACATTTGTCAATTAAATTTAAAACACAGTATGAACTGCAAGTAAAAGAACTTACTTTCACAGGGACATAATTTAGATTATGAGTAACTACATCTTTCATTAATTTTATAATGTAATAACCGTAATCATTATTGTTTGGTTGGAATGAGGACTGCAACAATATAATGAAATAGTTAAGGTAATTTTCGAAGAAAATTTTTGAATAACAAAATTTGAGTAAATTTATATATAAATACCGCAATCTTCCTCTAGGTATAGGCATTGATTAGGTCATTACGTTTAGAATAGCTCAATCCAACATTGCTTCTATAGGCGGTCAATGCACTAGTAAAACAAGTAGTAACTGATTAATTTTGGTTATTCAATAATCTCACACGTAAATATTTACACATACACCGATACCCTTACTTATTAATTATAATCATCATATCAGGCTGGTTCTTTGGATAACCAGCCACTAGAGGATCCAAATAGAAAATGTGGGGGCCTCCAGCTGACACTGGATGGATCACAATCAAAATCCAATGTGTTCTAAAATATTTTAAAAATTTTACTTTGACAATAATGTTATGGTAAAAGTGAAAGAATAAAAAAACATATATTAAAATACTATCGTACATAACTTACCCCGGATTGTATGGCACAATAAAGAGCATATTAGGGGTTGCTCTTCGCATGAATTGGTCCTTAAGATCGTTAGATTGTGTTTCCAAATTATTCCCCCTATGCTGGCCAAGGAGGTGTGGGTTGACAAATACAAATCTATGCACCATTTTCATGCCCAGTAACAGATCGTGATATAAGTGTCTTTATAGAAAACAAACAATGTCATTAAAACAAAAAACATGAATGATGAATAATAATAACAGTGATAGACGATGATGATAAAGTACCTTTTTTTTTCCTAAGAGATGATGATAAAGTACCTAATCCATATGTTGATTGCCGTCGCATTAAGCCATCCATGACTAAGCACTTCATTCATCATACTACCATCGACATGATCAGTTATATCTGTATGATAGATTTCAATATTGAAAGGTATTTCCTGACTTCCTTGGCAGATGAAATCTGGTGCTATTAATGCCAAATGTTGGCGATATGAGCCCATTTGTCTATTGCTTTGATTGTTGGTTGAGGGTTGGAACTTCTGTTGGGTTGCTGAACAGTTTGAGTTCTTCCCACGCCCTTCAACTCGTTCTCCTTTATGACGAGCAACAACCTACAAAATCATGAAATTAAATCATGTAGTTTTAGATGGAAGTACATACAAAAAGTAGAATGAATTGTAAATTAACTATCTTTTGAAATGGCTCAATTAGACCTATTGGCCATGTAACATAACCACTAACAACATTTTTCACCATTGTTTCTTCATCCTGAGAAGAGATTGGTAGAAGGCCATCTTCATTTGTGCATACGTCAACCCTGACTTAGAGTGTGTTCATGAGTAATGATGAATTATGCAGTGTATCTTTGTCGGTGTTGTAGGCCACTCCCATATCAACTGTGTGCTTGAAAGATTCATCGACATACAACTTTCACGTCAATTCACCCTATGAAAAATATAATTAATATATTCATGTATACTAATTTATAACATAATAAAAAGTTAACTAGAGAGGAAATTAATTATCAAAGGTATGAGAAATTTAGGGGTGGAGGGGTAACTATCCCTCGCACTTATGTTGTCACATATTGGACTTGGTGCTGGCCTAGACTGTAGTAAGGCATTAATTTGAGCCCTCAATAATGCATTTTGCTACAATTGTGGGGATCCATTTTCAACATGAGGAACTTCATCTCAATTGTGGGGATCCATCTTCCTACAAGTTAAATAAGCCAAACAAAACATCAGCGCACAGTGACAATAATGACAATCAAGGCACTTATTATCATCTTTTCCTCTTTCTTGTTTGATTTAAAAATCAAGTCCCCTCTTCATGATCATGTCTCATGTATAAGGGTTCATCTTCATCTATATCAATATATTTTGACCACAAACATATAAAAAAAAAGATCATCCTAAAAAATATTCAAATATTCATGACTTTCAGCATCAACTTGTTCTTGATGATTCTTGTTCGATGGAAGTACAATTGACTAATTCTTCTTAGCAGGATCAGAAATGAAAAATACTTTTTTGGCATATGATGCTAAAATGAAAGGATCATCTTTATACCAAACTTTAGAAAGGTCCACTTGAACAAACCCTAACTCATCTGTTCGCAATCCACTACTGTTGTTGTTTACCACTTACATCTGAAGATAGGGACCCTCAACATAGTGTAATCTAACTCCCATATTCGTTCAATGATACCAAAATATGATATTAGTGCATAGATAGGGTGTAATATATTCTTTAACACTGGCTTTATGCCAAGAATCAGCAACAAGTGTTACCTAACTATTCTGCATCGTGCTCCTTGTATCATGTTCTTGTGTGTAACTGTTGATTGCATAACCATTGTAAGACAATACATTTAAGCTCAGTCCATTCGATAGTCATATCAAGTTTTCAGATACTGAATCAAGATTCCTCTCCACCTCATCATTAATACGCATTTTTAACCAACTCAGAAAATGTCGGTTGTGTTATTTTGTTATCAAATTTTCATTCATATCACCATATACCAATCAAAGAGCATCCTTATGTTCTTCAACATACTGTTCAACCTCATCAATGTTATGTGTCAAACCCACAGAATTTAGACATTTCATATAGCATTGTTGCATAGTTCAATCAGACAAGCAGAATTTATACAAATATATTGATATATGATCCTTGATTACAACACGAGTTTGAAAAGTTGTCAAATTTTACATATTACAAACCAAAAACTCAAATAGAATACACCATGGTCAGCGCTGGATTAAGCCCATAAACTACTCATCTTTAATTCTTGTAGTTGACCTTCTCTTTGCCTTTGAAATTGTTATATCTAGCTGGATAAATTTTGTTTTCAAGAAAGGAACGAGATTCGAACGAATCTCAGTAGTAACTAGCAATCAATCATATAAAATGTGGACATAAACACGCAATGCACCATTTATCATGATGCAACAATCAAAATGTCAAGCACATGTCAGCCAATGTTCAGGAATCAAATGATGATTTTATCCGGATTAAAATGATCATCTGTTTCTAATCTGCACAATATCATCTCATAATTTGATCACAAAAACAACTCAGAGTAGGCCTATACCTGTCCGTAATCATCATAACTTGGAGCAGGTCTATACTTGTCCGTACATATCAAGCCACTCAACTGGGTTCACCTGGCCATAGGTACCCCAAAGATTTCATGAGGTGGTTTAACTCATTACCCATACCTAGAGAGCATCAACACCACAAGCAGTACATTGAAAAAATCATGGAAAACATTGCATATTAACATTCACATTGAATATGAGAGATATAGTTACTACATGGGCTCCTTTCCAAAGTCTAGCCACTATCGGCTCTTAACTCTTTGTCTAGCTCGGGCAATTATCAAACCCTAAAATTTTAAAGTAGTTGAAAATGAGTTATTACTCATTTATATCTTATTTTAAACTCTTAAGTTGGTTATCTTTACTCAAGGTATAAAATTACCAAAATGCCCCTAAGGAATCCTGATCAAATTTCCCTTATTCATGGTATAACTGTACTTTTCCAAAATCATGCCCCAGCTAGCCTTACATAATTTTGTGTGTAGAATCCATTTTTGATCTTATTTTGGAAAAATTCACACTTAAATGACCAGATTACCCTTAACAGCCACTAATTAGGGTTTTAAGGGCAAAATTGTCATTTTCGCTGGTTTTCTAGAAATTTCCAAATTTTTCAGTCAACTTTGAAAATTCATAACTAAATCTAGAAAATTCTAAATTTGGTGGTTCTAGTTCCTATGTAAACCTTTTTTAGTCCTCGTTTAGGAAACAAATATCACAAAGTACAAGACATAACTACAGAAAATTCACCAAACAAGTCTGCCACATAATTCATTGCAGAATCATGGCCACATTTTAAAAAAAATCATATCTTTCAGTCCATCAGTCCAAACAGCTTATAATACTTATTAAATTAAATCCCATGATTTCTACTTTTATCTTGTAAAATTTTATAAGGTTTGAACTAGGTTTGATTATTTGAAAACATGTCACAACAGTCTAGATCAAATTGGAAGAATTGAAGTTTCATGTTTTAACCCTTAAAACACTTTCCTTTCCATTTGTGATCACTTGTTTAACCACCTAAACAATAAATTTTCATAATCAATGGAAATTTGGGCAGCATCTCCCTTTAGAAATTAGATATCCCAAGTTACATAAAATATCACAAACAACCAAATATTCAGCCAGACAGCAGTTACAACTCAGTTTCTAGCAAGAATTTCAAGGTTTTCGCAACTTACCTTATCTTTTCTTCTTCTTCTTTCCTTGACCAACCTTTCTTCTCTTCTTCCTTGAACTTCTACTTGTCTGGTAGCTATTTCAAGATGGTAAGGAGGTTGAGAAAGGAATCCATGAACCAAAATACAAGAACAAGTAGAGATTTCTACCTACTTACATAGGCCTTACTCTTGGAACTCCTCCTTCTCCTCTTGCTTTCCTCCTTCTCTAAACTATTTTCTCTCTTTTCTTTCCCTTCATGGCCGTGCAAAATGGCCCTTTTATAGAGTCAAGAAGATTACTCTAGAAATTTCTTGCTCTTTCTCATTTAATTATTATTTTATTCACAATTTATCGTGTGATTATTTTGCAAGTTTTCCATCTTCTTCCACTTGTCCTCTTTTAATAAAAATCTCTTCCATCTCATCCTTCATTCAAATATGCCCTTTTCCTTAATCATTAAGGAAAATTAGCTGAATTTATTTTATGTGGTCAAAAGGACCATTTTGCCCTTGCATTTTCACATATACAGAAAAATTGGTAGATTTTTTGTCAAACTTTGAAAATTCATATCTAATTGCATAGATATCTAATTGGGATGTTTATAAGGGATATTTGACCCTTATTAAGTATGGTATTAGGAAAAAATATAAAATTTAGTCAATTGGAAGCTCATCATTTCTAAAATTTTCATTTTTGGATGCTGCCATAGAAAATTTGCAGTTTCACTTGGCTAACTTCAAAAATTTATATCTCCTTGTGTACAAATCCAAAAATTCCATATGACCTATTAAATTAAAAAATATTATGTCCAATTTCATTATAGAAATTTTCAAAATTTTTGGATATCATTTACATTTTTAAAAATGTCACACAATATAATTGCCTTACAGAGAAACTTACCGATAACATCCTTCACTTGTGTACCAAATAACTATGTTGTGTATAACCTCTAATTGCCTTATTTTATCATTTAATATGCTCTTTAATTCACCATTTTATTTCTCTTAATGCCACCAAAGGTGTAAAGGAATTTTTGGGAATATAATTGTACCTTACTGGGATACTTGCTAAACCGGGGCTTAGCAGTCCCATTGATTCAGGCTTATCCTAAAGCATCTAATCTCAAAATTCAGGATATTACATTATGTAGCATATACAAGTGAGCTTGCTCCCATTCAGTTATTGATATCCTGATTACATCCTTCCCACTTATTCCTTTTCCTGATCTTCGCCCACCGTGACAAGACTTCGGGATCCCTACAGGGTCAACATTTAATAAAAAATCAACACAAAAGTCACTAGCTTCTTTAACCATGTAACACTTGGCTATATAACCATTTGATCAATATCTATTTTTCACATACCCTTTTAAAATTTTCATAAATCGTTCATTCGGGTATATCCATCTTAGGTACATTGAACTGCACAATTGAACCTTTTTCACCTAATGTACGATTAGATGGACTATAATATCAAAAAATGAAGATAGAAAATATATTTCAAGTCCACACAGAGTATAAACAATCAACATTTGCAAATCTTATAACTTTGTTGAATCAACCACTTAACTGTAAATCAACTTGAAGAACATGCAAAGTTTAGTGATGGTATTCCTTACTTTTTTAGGTAAGATTAACAGTATACCAACGAGTATAAAATTCTGCATAAACACATAACAATCATGAGATTTAAGGTTCTTTAGCTTTAACTCTTTCACTGATACAATGTTCTTTATATTTGAAGAATAATCCTCTGAAACTTTGATTCCTTCAAAAAAACTCACAAAATAACTTTTTCTCTTTTCTCGACAAAGTGTAAGCCACTGGAGGTAGATAAGTACAATGCCCCTGCTTAACCGGTGCCAACTCTTCTTTGATACCCAATTTAACCAAATCCAACCTCGCATTAACATTGTCCTTGCTTTTACCTTTCATATTAAGCAACGTGCCAATTAGACTATCACAAATATTTTTTTTATGTGCATCACATCAAGAAAATATCTCACATATAAAGACTTCTAATATAAAAGTTCAAAGAAAAAGGACTTCTACTTTCAACCTTTTGTCCTGATTTGTTTTGCAAAAGGCTTTTCGAAATTGTTATCTAAGTGTTTGACCTTCTCAAATACCTAAGTATCGGTCAACATTTTCGGCGGGCTGCCTTCTTTTGACTCACCATTGAAAGCCTTTTTTCCACTTCCTCCAATGATGTTTCAATGGTAAGAATCTTTGATGTCCCATGTACACATTTTTCTTATAGTGATTTAGTCGCACTGAATGAGTGTCATCTTCACATATGAGGCACATACAATATCATTTAACGCTGTATCCGAACAAATTACCATAAGCAGAAAAATCATTTATTATGCCAAACAAAATAACTTTCAAAGTGAAACTTTATTCCTTATGCCCATCATACATATTGACATCTTCTTCCCAAAGTAGCTTCAAGTCATTAATTAAAGGAGCCAAGTATACATCTATATCATTCTCAGGTTTCCTTGACCCAGAAACTAACATGGATAGCATCATAAACTTACGTTTCATGATCAAGTTTGGAGGAAGGTTATAAATCATCAATATCACCAGCTACGTACTGTGTGTACTACTCTGAACCCCGTGGGGATTGATTTTATCAGTTGAAAGTGTAAGGCGTAGGTTCCTTGCTTCATTTGTGAAGTTAGGGTGGTCATGATCAACTTTTTTCCATTAAAGGGCATCTGCAGGGTGCCTAAGGTTCGTATCTTCAATCCTTTCATTTGCATGACACGTCAACAACTTAGCAGTCTCTGTATTACTGTACAGTCGCTTGAATATCGGAATAATGGGAAAATACCATACGGCCTTTGACAAAATTTTTTCCTTTCTTCTTCCCATATCGGATGCATTGTATTTAGGACACTTCTCTAACGTTGCATACTGATTACGAAATAATATGAAATCGTTATAGCGTGCATATATCTTTTCATAACCCATGCCGGTTATAGAGCAAAGTATTCACTTTGCCTTGTATGTCTTGGTAGGAAGTACATTTTCTTCTGGGAACATATCTTGCACAAGTTAAAATAGTATGGTGAAACCCGAATCACTCAATCCATAGCACACTTTAAAGTTTTGCAATTTCAACGCTGCTATCAATCTTGTGTATTTAGACTATCATCATATAATAGTTTCTCTGCATCACCTTTCAACTTCACAAATTCTTGAGGACAGTTATGAAGCACCCCTTCGAACACATTTAGCATTTCTTGAAGACCATAATCCTCATCATACATGCTTGGGTCAAACTCATTTGAAGCACCGATCGTGGTATGCACCCGATCACTACGTGCATCATCCATTCTCACCGTGCCTTGTCCATTATGTATATGATTGATCAATTCAATGAGACACTAAATGATCTAGCAAATTAAGTGGACTAATCTGCTTTCCATAACAACAAGATAAGCAAGGACACAATATTTTTTTTAGGATCATTTGTATGCTCTCTTGCAAATCTAATAAACTCTTTCACCTCGTCTATATATTCCCTTGAGTATCGATCATATGACATCCATTTTTGATCCATCTATACCTTAAACATATTTTTATAAGTGGTTAGTTGCTTTCCTATTAAGTTACTAATTACTTTTATCTTTTGTTATTTATTTTAAAAAAAATTGGCAACATAACATCCTAAAATTTGAAGTTTTCTAAATATTAAACACTATATTTAAGTCACAAATAATCAACCAATTAATCCAGCAGCATCATAAAAAAAAGTTCACAACTCAAAACAAAATAAATCATATTTGCCAATACTACATTTCATAGTTTATTGTGTTAGCGTTATCCATTAGTAACATTAACAGTGTCAGAATTATAAAACAAAAAATATATTTTATAAAGTTAAGAGAATAAAAGTATACTTGATGTAAACTTAAAGGATTAAAAGTATAGTTTAACCAAAATTAAATTAGATCCAAACAATTCAAACTTGTAACAACTAAAAAAACAAAGGTTTAAAAAAAAAAGCACCACAATTGTCCTTTTTTGTAGTAGTGTGTTGAATTCACCCATTTTTTAATTTCTTTTTTTGCCACCATCTTCCTTTGTCTTGTCAATATATATGACAAAATCAATAATTATAATGTGCCAAAAAAATAAAGCAAGGAAACAAACAAATAATTATAAATTTACATCCATCAAATTATGTAGCCACCATCTTCCTTTGTCTTGTCAATATATTTGACAAAACCAATAATTATAATGTGCCAAAAATATAAAGCAAGGAAACAAAAAAATAATTATAAATTCATATCCATCAAATTATGTGGAGCTATGTATAGTCTGGAGCATTCTCTATAGTAGTACATGAATTAAGATTTCTATAATTATTTGAAAAAAAGGTAAGATATGAGTGAATCACTAGAATGATTTCATTTTACTTCAATTTTATATTTTACGGCACTGTATAGAGGTATATGCAAATAACTAAGTCACTAGAAGGATTTCATTTTCCTTCCCTTTTCCTTTTCCCTCCTCTTACGCTCATATCTTACCTTTTTTTATTGTTTCTTCAAATCATTTGATTATTTCATCAAGAACTCCAACATGTTATTAAATATCATTCACAAGAACTCCATCATTTAAGTTGCTCAAACTTGAGTCATACATGTTACTTCTATGAAGGATTAAACTAGTATTATTATATTTGTAAGCTCAAAAATTAAAAAACTTACAATAGGAAATTTAAGTACACAGAGTTGAAACTTCAAATAAATACCTGTAAAAAAATAATAATAATAAGCACACATATAAGATTCAACACAAATTTTAACTTAAAAAAAGAAGAAAACGTGGACCAAATGTTGGGAAAAAGAAAAATCACTTACGTGCAAGGATGCTTCTGTAGGAGGCGACACAAGTAGAAAAAAAACACGTGGGAGAGGAAGCTTTATACTGCAACAGAAGTGGCAACCAAATGTTGAAGAAATGTGCACTAGGAGGAGACAATAATAAACAAAAAGTGGGGGACCAAGGAAGTTTCTACTTGTCGCAGTCAAATAGAATGGGGACAATCGATAAGGAAAGGTGATGGATTAATCGAAGGGAACAAATGAGAGCTCTGTGAAATAAGGAGATGGAGGGTGCGGGAGAAGATGAAAAAATGGCTTTCTTGCACCCTCCAAATGAATTTATAATGCCTTGTATTGCGCTTGCTTTGCAAGAGCCATATAAGGCCACTTGCGATTTTAAAAAAAAAACAAACCACCGAATATACAGGAAAAAACACTTTTTAAAAAAAATAATAAAAAAGGCTTTAGTTGGTGCTTTTAAAGAAAGCGTCGACCAAATGCCTTGTCCTTGGACGGCGCTTGCTTTGCAAGTGCTGTCTAAGCTCTTGCCTAGCCTACCTCTTGGTTGACATAGCTTGCTAAGGCGCAGGCTAGGCCTTAGTAGCCATCTGCCAAGGCCACATGCATTGGCCTTAGCGGTGCCAAGGCTACTGTGTGGCCTTGGATTCCCTACTAAGGACACTGCATTTTAATTATCATTTTAATTAGTTAATTAAATTATCGAGTCCTATTAATTAATTTTTTGTTTCATCTTACTAATTTAAATTATCTTCCAAAATAATAGAACTCTAAAATCTTTAAGTGAGAAATTAATTGTTTGTCAAAATCTAGACTTGAAATTAAGTCCTTAAAATTTAAGTCATATTTTCAGTAAATTTCTTCTTATATAATCACATGATAAATCCTAATTTTCATGAAAAAAGTGTTTTTATTCAACTCAAATCAATGTTAGTAATTATTTACTGCTGCTAAATTTTGTATCTAATTTTTAATAAGAAATAATTTGGTACCTTAAAAAAATATAATTCAACTCCAGTTATCTTGTTTTAATTAGATTTTTCATGTAAATTTTCAATTATTTTTTTCCATGTAAATTCTTAATTATATTTCATTCATTTTTCAAATATTATATTTCTAAAATTCAAGCAATAAATTTATTTACTCAAACATCGGGTTCACTGATAGATCTCACATAATGTTACTAAAATTAAGAAAAAATATAAAAACTTGGAAGCATATAGCCTTGGAAGATGCTTCTCCATAGAAACGCCTTCCAAGGTATCTAATATACCTTTGGATGACGCTTCCCTTCCAAGTCCACTAATATCACCTATGGCGCTTTGTTACAAATCGTCATAGATGGCATTTTATTTTTTTAAAAAAAATAAAAGTTTTGTATGTCACTTGTTTAAGAAAG
The DNA here is from genome assembly GCA_037074505.1 of Albizia julibrissin. Classification (NCBI taxonomy): domain Eukaryota; kingdom Viridiplantae; phylum Streptophyta; class Magnoliopsida; order Fabales; family Fabaceae; genus Albizia; species Albizia julibrissin. Next base: position 50,021,854 of record CM073482.1, on the reverse strand, counting down.
TGTTACACAAACCTAATACTAAACTATGACATTTATAATAGGAAGCGTCATAGCTTCTAATTTTTTTTTAAAAAAAACAATTATTCATGACACTTCTTTAAAGAAATGTCATAAGAGGTACGCCACTAAATAACTCTTTTATAGTAGTGTCAATGATCCAATGCAACTCTAGAAAAGTAAAAACTATAAAGGAAATTTGAGTGAAACCTCCATGGTGTTGTTGCTCATTCTTACGAGTGTATATGATGTATTAAAAATTGCAAGTGTACACTGTCGAAAATAAGTAAAATAGAAGTGAGTAGAGTATCGTTACCACGACGATTGATCACTAAGTACCAAAATTGGTAATCTTAGTACTATTTAGTCGGTCGATTAGTTGTGATTGAGATTGCAAGATAAAACTGATAAAATATGAATACAAGTGATATGAAGACAAATATGAGAAAAATACCATAGGGATTAGATTTCACTTAACAAATTTCGGATTGAATCACTTATATATTCTAGTCCAATTTATTCCACATAATTGATAGTTAAGTTTCCCTAATTTAATTACTAGCCTCTTCTAAGGTCAAGTAATTCTATAATTAATTGTTAACCCAATATATTCCTATATGAATTTAAGCAATTAATCATGCATTAAGATTTATAGAACTCATTAAGACTACACAACCCATATGAATATATTCCTATTTCATATGTAAATTATGGTTTTAATTATAGGATCCACACACATGTATCTCCTTCCGGTCTCAACATGCATATTAAAATCATCCAAAAGATGGACAGTCAATTGAAAGCATTAAGAACAATAATTAAAACTCAATTATGAAGGAAAAATTAGAACTAAATTTAATAAGTGAAGATTCAATCCATCATTAGTAAGCTACGTCATCACCTTAGGAAAAAGAAAATTTAGCTCATGATAAAATTAAAAATAAAACCAAAATAAATTAAAGACATCATAAACATTGCATAAAAATTAATTATTAAAGTCTAAAACATAAATATACAACTACAAGATGCATGAAAATTCCATAAAATCATCATATAAGGAAAAATAAATATGCAAATATTTTACTTATCACTCATATTGGATCCGAATCGTGAGGAGTGAAATGTTGTGTTGAGTTGAGGGTAGGAAAATGAACTTTAGGGTTGGGTGAGGACTTAAGTTCAAGTTCTTATATCTTGTTTCTACAATCTTGTAAATTATTTTTTTGGTTACAAATCTTGTAAATTATTTTGAGTTTATTAATGGAAGTTCATTCTATTCAATGATGAAGCAGTGAAGGGCCATATCCATAGATGTAGCCCAACATAAAAGTGTCATCAACCAAAACCATTTTGTACCCACTAAACATAGAATCATATAATGGGTTCAATTCTTTAATGAATAACATAGATCCTCGTGGCTCAATACACGACGACCCAAAAACTTTAAACCTCTTTTTTTTCAACCCATATGACCGGAGACTTAATGCTCGTTAATTGAAGTTTTTAAAAATAATTTTTTAATTTTAATTTACGGTATATAAAATAAATATATGAGAAGAATTTTATTTTAATTTACATAAAAAATACTTATAAAATTTTAAAAAACTTATACAAACAAGCTTTAAGAAGCTACGGCTGTGTTATAATGTGTGGTCCATCCTTTTCTAGGGGGAAAGAAAAGTTGCCAAACTTAGAAAATTATGAGTACAACATTAAAATATATTCCAAAACATACATACATATTTAAATATCTTTTCTTGTTGTGTTATGTTTACATACACACACTTTCCATTTCGAATATGGATCCCTATGCCTGTTCTGTAAAGAAACCACCATGATGAGACAGTTCATGTTTGCAATTTGCACGTGTTTTAAAATCAAAATAACAAATTTCGCATTTTTTTTTTTTTTGTTGGTGAAGAGTTCGCACAATTCTTATTGTACACTAGTGTGCGACATCGTTTGCAACACTGTAACTTCTTTTGTTGTTATTTATTTGTTCCTTACAGCTAGATCCCAAGACTTTATGGATTCAAATTGGTACTTTGACCGTAATTTATGATTAAATTTGTGTGAAAATAGTATTCACTCCCCCTATATCTGTAGAACTTCTTTGGTCTTTTTTTGAATCTAAGTAGGTAAATATTAATAATCGAAATTACAAGTGAGATCAAATCCCGACTTCTTACTTATAAGAAAACTTACATACCTATTAGCAACTTCTTTAACCTAACTCATTTAAAGTATTTTCGATATGGAGAGGCGGCTGGGGGGCACTTTTTTGGTTTGTTTGGAATTTGGGTCAAATATGAAAGGTCTAAAATCTCCCACATAACATAACGGGTAAAATATGGAAGCCACTTATCTTTTTTCTGGTTGGGGTCAACATAAAATCTCTATCTTGCTCTCTGTATTTTTGACTGTTTTTTTTTTTCAGGGGGAATGGGTCAACAATAATAATAGATGGAAGAGAAGTAGAACAAGGCATGTAATGTGTAATTCGGTCCAGCAGTGTGGACCATCCTAAACCAATAATCACATACATACATGAAAAAGAGTCTCCCTAATATGGACCATTACATCATATATTTTCCACTTTTCCCTTTCACTTGTCTAACTCTTCTCAAATTTGTATTGGCCACCTCAAATATTTTAGGCGCTGTGCATAATAATCTTTTCACTAATGTTTATGCAAAATTTGTAAATAAGATGAAAATGTGGATTTCTTACTTTGTAAAAAAAAAGTTGGTAATACCAAACGATATGTAGAGAATGCTTTAACAAAAACATGTGAATGAATGATATGAAGGTGTGGATTAGTTACTTGATAAACGAAAATTGATAATACATAATGAAGTACGAAATGTCTTAATAAAAGTTGAAAATAGGCTTGAGTTAAGGATAAAGAGTTACACATTTTTTACGTTATATATATTGAAATGTGTTGGTGGCTCAATGTCCACCAATGTTTTGGAAAACAAGTGGTTGGGGATCAGATTTCACCCCCACCACTTTGCCAACAAATTATTCATGTCAGTGTTGGAGCTTTGATGGCTGGCTAGTCGCTGGTAGACAAAACTCAGACACAAACGGTGGTTGGCCCTTAGCAAGGGTTGGCTGATTGGAAACTCAAATTTTATAGAAATTTTGAAATTGTGAGCATCTATGTGGGATTTTGTACCTTCTAGCTTCTTTATATTAGTCTTTTTTTCTTTGGTATTATGTGTATATTTATTTATATTTACAATATTTTCAAGAATTTTTTTCTTAAAAAAATATAAGTTACACAAAGTTGTTTGATTTTGTTGCTAAGTTAATTTGGTTTGCTAAAAAACACATAATTTTTATTAAAATAGAATAAATTGCAAAAAAAATATTTTAATTTTTGTAGTTTGTTTTAAAAAACATAAATTTTCCAATTTCTAGCCAGGATTTGTTTATCTTTCACTATATATATATTGAAAAATGTTGTGAAAAGTTTGTCTTGGTATGAAATTAATATATATATATATATATATATATATATATATATATATATATATGTGATTTCATGATAATAAATCAATTTATGCTATTTACTTAAAAGTATTTTGTAATATACGCTAAGATCTGCTTGAACCTAATTACCTCACGGCACACAACCGTTGACCCATGTCTCGTGAATTCTTTTACCTTGTTAAGTGACTCGTCCGTTTCTCCAACAAGAGCCAAATGCAGGTTTAAAAAGCCGGGAAAAACCAGCGGAACCTAGCATAGATGGTGAAGGGTACTACGCCCCATTTATCCACTTTTGGGTTCGATCTCGAGGGAGGGTGGAGAGGTTTTTTTGGGAGGGGTGCCCCCACAAAAGTGGGTCTGACCAAATCCCTGTCCAGATTAGTTAGTTACTTGGTGACCTGTGCCAAAGAAACTAGGAGCCAGAAAAAGTGCCGGATACCAGATGATTATAGATAAAAAAAAAAAGCTGGGAAAAGCCCCCTATTAAATATTTTAATTATTAACAAGAAGGACCTAAATCAACACAAAATTTACAGTTGCGTGTAAAAAACATTATTAGGTACTTATTAATAAAATTTTTAATGGAGGATTTTCCCCCAGTTTTATGTAAGAGAAAATGGTTTAAAAATACTTTCTAAGTAAATTAATTGCTAAATTGTACTAATGTGCAAACAAGCATCCTTCATGTGCAATCATCTTCCACGTGTGCAAAAAACATCAATGCGAAAGTGTAAACATCATCCCTCGTGTGCAAAATATTATCTTTCGTGTGCAATATATCATCCGTCCGTGTGCAACATATCACCCATCGTGTGTAATGGTAGCAATTAGCAATTAATTTATTTACAAGGTATTTTTTAGCAATTCTCTCGTAACAATCCAAAGTTAAAAAATAAGGTTCATAATCTAAAAATTTAAAAAACAGTGATTTTCTTTATTTTTAATGAAAAAATTTGCTTCTTCCAAATAATACCAAAACTAAAAAATATTTTTCCCCATCATCGAAAGAAATAAATTAAATAATGTGCAAAAATGATTGTACTTCCATTAATAATAATCACTAATCCAATCCTTTTCACCTACCTCATAATTGTGCATGCTTAGTGCTCTTTTTAATAATTTAGTAGTGATGAAAAGAACTTTGAAGTATTTGCCAAATTCAAATTCTCTTTCCCCTCTCATTCCCTGCACTCAATTAGCAAAACTTTCCTTAAAAATATATAAAAAATATGCAGAAACTAAACCATCCCTCTCCAAACGATCGTGTGAGATGAGAGAAATATTCTTTGGAAATTGCCAGGATAATTATAATAATAGAAATAAATAAAAATATTCATTAGTCATCACTAAGATAATATATTAAATTAAAACAAAACCAGGCACTCAAACAAAACTAATTAAAGCGCTATTTCTCTACCAAAATTCAATTATAGTGCATCTAATCATGAGGATCACCATCATTATATATCATTTTGCTTTCCTCTTCTATATAGCTTGCACCAAAATTTGCACTATATATCATGGACGGCGCAAGGTAACTGATGAGATCAGATCATCAAGATACACCTAAAGCCAATTAAACGAAGAGTTAGGAATAATTAGTTTAAGAAGCAGTCTCATAACATAAAAAGTTATGAGTTTAAATTTCATTGCCGATGTAAAGAACTTATTAGTAGATAATTTATAAATATTTTTGTAAGCATCCTTCGAACTTGAAGATATATTCTAACTCAAGTGAACCTTTGAGATCTAGCTCACCTAAACTTTTCTTTTCAAGGCAGGAATATATATATATGAACATATCTTCTTATCCTTGATTCAATTGAGACCAAGCAAAAACAATTTTTTTTTTAAAAAAAAAGAAGAGTGAACATATATAATACCTGTGATAAAAGGATAGATGGATGGGACTGAAGAGAAAATGTATACAAAGAAGCACCAAAAACCAGATACAAAGTAATTAATGAGAGGAGATGATGATGGAAGCGTATTAAAAGCAAGGTTCTGAAATTCGGACCGGTCATTGAACTGGTCGAGTATTAGGTTAAGGGTCAGTGGGTCATATCGGAGCTAAAGCGGGCCAAACCGATGAGAAAAATTAAAAGAAATTGATTTTTCAAAAAATAAAATAAAATGCCAAACCGGACCGATCACTGAATAGGTCTGGTTTGGCCACCGGGTCACCGGTTCTCCGGCCGGAACTGGTGGTCCAGTACGGATTCCAAAACCCTGATTAAAATAGGGAAAAAGAGAAAAGACAAAAAAAGGGGAAGAGTAGTGTAAGATATGATTGAAGTAAAGCTTATACTATGGGGTAAGCAAAGGACCCTCCCTATAAAGTTGATGCACGACACATGGTATTGAGGCAGTGATTGATGATAAATCAATTCTAAAAAGAAAACCCAAATTGATATGAGCACATATATACAGCACCATTATGAGTCAATCATTGGCCTCACTCCTCAGGTTGTAGCCACTAAAGTCCCCATCTTTTATTTTAAAGAGAAAAAAAGAGCATATAAAGAAAAAATTGGAATCATATATATATCCATCTTTGCTGCACTAATTAATTTCCCTTTCCCTTTACCTCATTTTCCCCCTTGTATTGGGCACGTAATAAATGATATATGGACGTGGTAGGGATAATTACTGAATTAATAGGGACAAATAGAAAAAGGACACAATATATATATATATATATATATATATATATATATATATATATATATATATATAATTACTTGACATTTAATGTAAGACCTATTTATCTATTTTGGGAAGATTAATGAAGCTGAATAAATTAATTAATTATAACATATGTTACATACATGATATCTACATAACATTATTTTATTTATCAATTTATAAGTTAAATAAATTAATTTGAAAAAAAATTATAAATAATATAAGAGATAAAATGAAAAAAAAAATATTACATCTAAGACCAAAATTTATTCCGAAACTAGGTCCTATAAGTAGAACTTACAAATTATTTGATATATTGTCCAGAAATAATGATAGATAACGGGGTTAGAGAGATCTTTATTATTTAGTGTTAAAGGAGAAGAGGCAACAAGTGGTTCATTACATCACAAAGCCTTATCTCTCTATCTGTTGGATGTGTGTGTATTTTGAAGGAGTTTTAGTTGAGGTGTAAGTAGTAAGGGATCAACCAAATCACCTAATAACCATGTAATGTGCAGTGCATGGGGTTATAGTTGCTTTAGTGCTCTTTTGGACACGATCATCCAAATAGACTTTACTTTTTAGGGCCAACCTTGGCTCTCACTCACTCACTCACTATTTGATGCGTAAAGCCTTCGCATGCTTATCCTCTCACTGTGACTCATCTGTTTCTCCCATTATCTCTTCTCCCTCTCCCGTTTCCCTTTTTGATCTCTTTTCACGATTGGTTATTTGGCTTAGTGCTATTTTTTTAAAAAAAAAAAAAATCAAAACATAGGATTAAATGGAGTTCAAATCACTTACCATTTTCATTTAAATAAGCAGGTCAAATCCTAATAATTAATTAGTGTGTGTGTGTGTATTCAACCATAGATAAGAAGATACATTGACAGGGTAAATTTATAAATGCTCCATCCGATATCCTAAATGTAGGAGATGGATATATAATTAATTTGTAAAGATTCAAAAAAATTAGTTAATAGTCGTTATTTGTGAAGAATATGTGTTGGTTTCCCCTAAATGGCCCCTTTTAATCATTTGCATTAAAAATTACTTACTTGATAAAGAACTCCCTTGATTAATGTGTGCAATCAATACTGAGAGTTTAGAAAAAAATTATAAATTTGAGAGGAAAAAATATATTGAAGTTTTTTATTTATCACTGAAACAAACCCATCTTAAAGTTCTTATATTTAGAACAAAGGGAGTATAAAATTAGAAAGATATTTGGTTTAACTTTTACCATATGTTTGGATAGAGGGAAAATTAAGGGGGGGAAATTAGGAAGGGAAACTCCCAAAAATAGTAAATATTTTTACCATTTATATATGAGAGTTTTCCTTCCTAATATTCCCTCCATCATTTTCTTCTCACTTTTTTCTCTATCAAAACATAAGGTAAAGGTCAAGTCAACCCCTTAATTATGTTGCTTTTATCCTAAATGAAGTGCTTTATTCGTGGAAAACTTTTACCAGCTCTGATCTATTTAACCAGGAGATATATATAACTTTTACTAACTAAAAGACAGGTTAATAATATTTCTCACGTCTTGCAAAATCAGCAACGTTCCTTTATTATGTCTACGTGTGTGGTTGTCTTAGTTCCCCAAGTTATTTTGCCTTGATAGGGACTAGTTCAGGTAAAATTGTGGTGATTTTATTGACAGCTTTGGGGAAAAAAAATATTAGCATTAATATTGAAATATAATATTACGTTTAATCATAAATCGATAGATAATTTATACGGGTACAACTAGGTGCAATGCATAAATTTAGAAACTGATTTGCATTACTCACAACTTAAAATAATTATATAATTTGCTATAAATTGTAATATTTTATATATTTAATTATCATGATAATTTCATAGGTTGGCTTATATAGTGCTTTTGGTTTTTTTTTTTTAATGATTATCTCGACTTCACGATGTGTTGGCCAAGTGGAACCAACTCATTCATAATTTTCTTAGCTGTTTTTTTATGACGCGAGAGTGAAACACATATTAAAAGGTTTATTGGCTTTTAACGAGAGAAATTGATCCAAACGAAAAGGAAAACTCGAACAACGCCTTTGTTTTCTTCTTGTCTTATTTCCCTCTCTCTCTATATGGTTACCACTAAAAAGAATAAGGTGGACCAATAATAAATTGTCTAGGTACAAATCATTCACAAAAATATCATAAAAACCAAAGATGAAGAATCACTATTGTCATTGCATGCATGGGCCTCAGCTTAACATATCGCCCAAACACTTCTCTTCACTATTCCGAATAGTTTTCTATTCCAAAGACATGCTGCCACTTAATACCAAAAAGAGAAAAATTAAAGCAAGAGTTAAATTTCTTGAGAGGAGCAAAAGACAAGTGGGTTCACTTGAGCGATACATTTCTACGTTTTATTATAGCACTTTTGCTTTCGTTTTGACTTTTTCCCCATGCATATAATTATCACGTACAGAATTAATATATATCCATCGTTAATTAATGTTGATTTTAAAGAAAGTCAATCATTTTTGCAATTATAATCCGATTATTGGCATGTGATGATTTTATATATATACTATGTGAGCGTCAAATGATACGATTCAATAAAGTCAAAAGCTAACACCGCAAAAACATTTAAAGATATTTATATTTTATTAGCACCATTTACTTGCATCGGATACATATTAAAAATATCATTTCTCTCTGTTACATAACTCTATTCACTTTTGATGAATATGCAAGGGACTTCGACCAGAATAATATATTATAACCATAGTGTCGGGTTTTTTTTAAACCTTTTTTTTTTGGGGGGTGTCACCAACTTGTAACGCTGTCGTCACGAAGATAAATTTTACTTTGAGGTTGCCTTTATATCTGCCCCCTTGTCGTGCCTGACATATGAAATCACCACGAACCTTTCTTTAATTTTGAATACAGGAAAACTCTATGAATCATGATAAGCAAGAAGGAACAATCAATAATGAAGATGATGATGATGATGATGATTACGTGTAGTAGTAGTGCAAATTAAACTGAAGTTATAATTAAGGAAGTAAAAGAAACATGCATATATAGTTAATAGCCAAATTCGTAGATTTCAAATTACTAAAAATAATTGAGCATCTCATCATCGGTACATATGGTTCAATTATAGAGAAATTCAGAAAGATATATAAAATGGGTAATTATTTGATTCAAAGATACACAGAAATTATATGAACAGTAATAACATAATATATTTATAACATAATTTATATATATAGAAGACCCTAACGGCTCCATATATATATATATATATATAAAGGTTAAATAATTGTTTGTGCCTGACCATTACATTTTATCGTACAGGCAAAAGTAACCACACTATTATAGCACACTACGTACTGCTTCTTCATTGGCATGCCTCCACTCAGAAAAGTAAATTAATTGATGTTTTTAGGTTAAATTTAATTTGTTCCTTCCTTCTTTCTTTCTTTCTTGCTGCTTGCTTCTTCTTTTGGGCCTTCTTGTTGTTTTGAGTTAAACTTTTTCTCCAAAGTTCCTTTGTTCCTTTGCATTGTTGTTGTTGTTTGCAGCTTCAGTGCCCAGCTTATTAAGATCAATGACATGGTCTGAAGAAGATAGCTCTTGAGCCTTCACTGGATCCTCCAGAACCACTGGCTTTGCGTTTCTGTACATTAAGTAAAGTACCATCTGAACTATGCCAAACAGAAACCCAAGAGTGTTTGGCAGCTGCAAATCATCAAAAATAAAAAATAAACATCCAAAGATATAACTTCATTAGTAGTATATATGAAAGAAATTAAAAAGAAGAATTGATATTTTTATATATATGAAGCGATAATTAATTTGACATGATTGATTGGGTCATGGCATTAATGAATTAACCGTGCCTGTATTCTATTAGTTTTGTCTTGTTACGTATCCCATATAAAGGAAGGTGTGAGAAAAAGAAAAAGAAGTCCCATATTGAGAAGCAACATATAATAAAACAAATCAGAAAAGTTGATAAAAAGCTATAGGCCTTTGGTAATTAAGTAATGAATTAACAATTAATATATGAGTGAATGAACTTACAGCAATGAAATAGTCCTTGAGGAAAAGACCATAGAAGAACCACATAACAGCGTTGGCTGTGAGGAACATGGAGAGACTGAATGGCATGTATTCCACACTCTTCATCTTTATCACTTTTCTCTGCATCATCCATCACGTATATATCATTATAATAATTAATAATCAAGTGCATGCAAAAAAGTGATTCATTAATTAATAGTGAATTTGAAGAAGAAGGTTCATACAATGATTAAGAGAGGAGCACCGAAGACACTGATGTTAACCACGAGGCAAATCCATCCTATAATCTGATAACGTGTGTTTCCTTTGGAAAGATACAGTGTGGACAGAAGCATGGCTCCGAACCCAAACACATTCAGCAACAGAAGAAGCTTAATCGTCGCAAGCTGCGAATATTGTTTATTACAGAAAGAAAAAGTTAATTAATTAAATAAAGCTATACATACATATATATATATATATATATATATATATATAGATTAATTCTATGGACGTATGTACATATGTATGTATATGTATGTATGTATGAATGTACCCTGAGCTTCTTGGGAGCGTAGAAGAGGAAAATGGCAAGGTAGATGACCTCGACGACGATTCCATAAGAGTTAATGGTGATGAGAAGTAAGGTTGCGTTGTTCTTAACAAGTGCGTAGTAAATCCAAAGCATGCAGCTGAAAAGAGCAACCACATAAGGGTATGATTGAAACCCTTCTGCTGTTTTCTTCTTGTATATCAGGTAAAACGTCGGCCTGCAACAATAATATCATTAATTAATTATCATATTAATTAAGATTAATTAACCAACTTGATTAGTTTGGCTAATTTAATATAATCATCTTCCAATATGAAAACAAAAGTGAAGTTTCGGGACTTACATTGGAGCAAGGAACACCAAGAAAGAGATGATGTTGCCTGCAATAATAGCACAATAAAGACAAAAAAAGAGAAATCACTACTTCATATTCTAGAGACAACTGGATAACAAGTCTCTGTTGAACCACAAAATTTTATGTGCATGAAAAAAAAATATGCATGCTTCGAGCCTATATCATGTAAACAATAAAATTATATTAGAGATAATTAATAAAAGCCATGCAACTAGAATAATCATAAAAAAGAGAAGAAGATGAATGAGATAGATGAAAAATGAGGTGATGGATGAGGAAAATATAATATAAGACGACGTAATGAAACTAAACCAAAGTGATATGTATGATGAATATAGGTAAAAACGTTAAATAATGTAAAAGAAATGAACCTAGAAGACCGAAAATGAAAGCCAGTTGGTGCTGGTGAAGGGCCATGATAGATCGTGCTGTAGAAGATATAGGTCTCTTCCTCTTTGTGTGAAAAAAAAGAAGTAAATATATTGAATTCTCTCTCTCTCTCTCTCACACAGTGAAGGCTTAAGGCTATCTCTCTCTAGCTCTTGTGTTGTGTATCTCTCTCTCTCTCTCTCTCTATTCCACGAGTTCGTATAGGAAGGAAGAGAGGGTTATTTATAGTGGGAAAAAAGGTGGTAGAGCATGGTCAAGTTGCATAACATGAATGCGAAGCATCACTAATACCTTTAATTTTACTTTCCAGTTGTTCCTCCCTAACACCTTTCGTTTCTATATATCTTACATACCCTATATATTGCCCTCTCTTTTATATATATTACACATACATACATATACCCTTATTTGGTTTATATCTCTCAATGGGACAGCCCTTCCCTAGAGGTAACTCGTGTTAGCTTGTACTATTACCAGTATACACACAAAATACCCTGTGGGCCCACCACCATTGTTCTTTATGATGTGTCAACCACCAAGTGGTTGTCGTAAGAGCCTTACAACTCATAAACACACACATGTACATTCCAATATTAATAACATAATTTTCTTGCTCTTTCTATATGGACCATAAATACATAATTCTACACCATTAGATGTTACTTTGGTTTACCCTATGTTGCCATCTTTGGAATTTCTTACTTGGTTTTCTGCCTCCGTCCTCGTCAACCCTGGTTAGCCGCAATTCATATTAATTTGCGTCCTTTCTTTCTGTTTTAGATGAATTAATTAAAGGGATTTTTATATATTTTGGGATAATATTTATAGCCTAGCTAGCTAGCTTCCACCATCTCTTTATATTCCTTCTTTAATTTTTAATTCTAGATATGTCTGAACTTAATTAAAACTTAATCATAAAACTATAATGCATCAACTTTAATTTAAAAGGTGATATCTATTTAGTATCATCTAGTGTGTGTGTGTGTATAATTCTTTTTTTCATAAACGAAAAGATAGAAACATCACTATAAAGGATAATTAATGTTGAAAAATAACAAAACATGCAGGCTGCTAAACTATGGCAATGTACCAAAACATCAATCCATCTATCTTTTAAAGTGGTGTTTGATATTTAGTGTTGAATGATTCTACTTTATTACATTTTGATAATCAAATCATAGTTTAGATAGTGGAATGAATAGTTCTTTTTTTGGGGATTTACTATGATGTCCCAAAGAATGGACGTAATTATCAAGAATTTCCTTTCACAACTGAAAGGCTTGCAACGACAAGTTTCAGGGTAAAAAATAATAACACTTCATTGTCATTGAGACTTTTTAGTGATTAAGTTATTTTTTGGGACCTCATAATAATGCTCTCTCTTTTTTTCCATGCCATGAATGACAGATAAGCACAAGTTAAACCTAAAATATTCTACCTTATAACAAGTGATTAATTAGAATCGTCTGGTGGCTTGGTTTATTACTAACTAATTATAGAAATCTATAGTACAAATCGAAACCTCTCTCTCTCTCTCTCTACAATGAAGCCTTATAATTTAACTTTCTTTGTTGTTTTGGTAAGAATATAATTTAATTGTAACTCAAGAGAGATGATTATTGTAGCTAGCTAGTTAATAATATTGAGAAATGATTGAGAAAGAGAGTTGATTGGTTATATACAATTAAGCACTTAAAAAAAATGAATGATTATAAATGGCCTGGTCCCTCCAATTCCACTTTCGTTATCCATTATGAAGATGGGTTTCTATAGAAAAGGGTATGGATCAAGTAAACATATATGGGCCAAGTCGAGCCATAAATTCAAATATATATATATATATATATATAGACACACACACAAGATATTAAATAATAAAAAATACAGATCCCAATGAAGGGAATCCAAGCCAAACCAAATTTGTATGGTGCTCTCTTTGTAATGCGCTGCATTACAAAATGGATGAGATTAGCCCAATACTATATATGAAGACTGAACCCACTTGCCCCCAAACTTTTTGAAGGATATATTCCACACAAAAAGTTTGGGATATATATATATATATATAATATTATTCTTCTTAAGTTTCAGAACGCACTATAGCTTTAAATGCCTTTTGATGTGTAATCGCATTTTGTGCCTCAGATCTTCACTCGTTTGGCATAAAGACATACTTTCAACGGTCCAGATTCAGCCTCAGCATTACCATGCAGAATATGCTCTTTTGCCTTAACAAGAAATTTTAAACCCCCTTTGCTTTTCTTTGACCCTCCACCAACAATAAGCATCTGGTTTGATTAGTTAATTGATTTTAAACCCCCTTTGCTTTTCTTTATATATGCATCTTCATGTTGAACAAAAAAAATAATGCAGAAGAATATAACTATGTGTAGGACTCACATTTCCTCTTTAGACTTCACTCTCTGTTTTTTTTAATCTCTTTCCAAATATGTTATGTGGATTCAGTCTTGTACAAATAAAAAAAATTCAATGCTGGACTCGCATCAAATATTAATTAATTATACATTCATCATTCCAAAATGAAGAAATTATATTGCATCTTGCCAAAATATAGGTGCATTATCCACATTACAATTGTATATTCTAAGTTAGAAATACCAACTTTTCTAGTTATTACATTAACCCTTTCTAAGGTTCCCATATATAAGAAAGAGGGGGGAAATAATACAAATTAAACAACAAAAAGCGTAGAAAAAAATAATAAATATTTATATCTATAATGATATACATTTGTGTACGTAGGTGCACAAAATTTGGGGACCTTTTGATCATACCCAAATCATATGCTGCCAAAATTACATAGATAAGATAACATATAAATATAAGTTTATTTATCTATTTATAATATTTACACATCCATATATGTATACATATATAATATAAAATCCATACTAATCCATAATATTCATAAATTATAAATAGGGTGACTTATCTTAAATTCCATGTAAAGTCCATATCCACAACAAATTTTTATATGCATTCTAAGAATAATTTTTCTATTTTTTTAAAATTTCAGGAAATCGACTTAAAGAATTAAAAGTAAATTAAATATTATTAGGGAAAATGACAATAAAATACCTTCTGAACTTTAAAAACCCAAAAATGTCCATTGAATAAAAAAAATGATAGAGAATTGTTCAGATAGGAATCTGGGTTTTGAATGTTTGGAGTAAAAGACAAAATTGTCATTTATCTTATTCCTTATGTCTTCTCTCTAGGTTCTCTCTCCTAGCCTTCGTCAACAAATCGCACGAAGCCTTTCTGCCTCACCACCAGCAGCATCTCCCCCAAGCACATGCTGCATCCGCTGCCACTACTCCTCTGATCTCACATCATCTATTTCATTTATAGTTTCCACCTAATCGCATTGCTCCTCCAACTACTCTTTATAGTTTCTTCGACAATGACACACTCAATCTCCAAAATGCTCAGAATGCTAAATACTATCACTCTTACTCTCCTAGCGTTGACTATTACTATTTTAGTGCTTATTAATTGTCAATCATTTCACACATTTTGTCAGTACTTATTGATTTTGTCAAAATCATTACAAATTTTGTCAAAACAATTAATGCTTTAGTCAACCCCATTACTCAATTGGTCATAACCCAAAACTCTTGGCCAATCCTTTCACACATTTTATCAATACTTATTGATTTTGTCAAAATCATTAATTTTTTTAGTCAATCTCATTACTCAATTGGTCATAACCCAAAACTCTTAGCCAATCATTTCACACATTTTGTCAGGACTTAATGATTTTGTCAAAACCATTACGGATTTTGTTAAAATCATTACTGTTTTAGTCAACCATATTACTCAATTGATCATAGCCCAAAACTCTTGGCCAATCATTTCACACATTTTTTCAGTACTTATTGATTTT
The DNA here is from genome assembly GCA_037074505.1 of Albizia julibrissin. Classification (NCBI taxonomy): domain Eukaryota; kingdom Viridiplantae; phylum Streptophyta; class Magnoliopsida; order Fabales; family Fabaceae; genus Albizia; species Albizia julibrissin. The sequence continues at coordinate 50,006,431 of CM073482.1, read as the reverse complement.
GTCAAAACATTACGAATTTTGTCAAAGTCATTAATTATTTAGTCAATCTCATTACTCAATTGGTCATAGCCCCCAAAACTCTTGACCAATTCTTTCACACATTTTGTCAATACGTATGAATTTTGTCAAAACCATTAATGTTTTAGTCAATCCCATTATGCAAATGCTATCATGAAGAATCAAGTTTTTTTGTGAAAACCATTATTCATTTAGTCTTTCTCATTACTCAATTTGTCATAGCCCATATCTTTTACTAAACACTTTAACACATTTGGTCAGTACGTCATGCAGTATTTGTCATTCCTATTATACATTTTGTCAAACCCATTATACATTTAGTTAATATTATTACTGATTTTCACATAATCGTTCCTGTACAAAAAAACGTGCACAGTAACATAATTTTGGAATAAAGGGACTAAAGCTTTAGTCAACCTCTGTACAATAACAATACATTACAAAAGACCATAGGTTTCAATCAGTATACATGATCAATGACTGAAAATGTGCACTCAACATGGCTGATTTGGGGACACCGACGTCGACTGTGACAACTTGAAGAAGAAGAAGTTGGAACCTGTGATGCGACACCCACAGCCCAATATCCTTAGTACTTGCTTACTCTCACTCTTTTTGAGGCGAGTATATGACGGATTGCACCTACCATTGCCGATTTGGGGACGCCGACGCTGACTATGACAGTTAGAGGAAGAAGAACTTTTTTTAAACCTCCAAAGGATGAAGAAGTTGGATTCTCTCTCTGTGTTTTGAATTCATCAAGTCTTAAGGGCATTTTGGTCTTTCAGCCAAAACATCAAAACATCTAGATTCCCACTCCATTCATTATCTGTCTTTTATAAGTGTTAATGGTATTTTTGTGAATTTTGTAATTTCATGTGATCTTTAACTGTCATTTTTCCTAAATATTATAAACAATTTATTCACCTTTTTTGCTATAAAAGTATGGAATATGGAATTCACTTAACAAATATATTATTCCCTACACAAACAAAATGTCGATGTGTGTGATCTTTTGCAATGTGGAAAGGACACGCAGTTTTTGGGTCTTCGGATAGACCCAGAAAAGCTTTCAAAGTGAAAAAGGTCACATAATGATTTTTTCCCTTGTTGTTCTCTCATATATTACGCAATAAACAATCATAAATAGTCTTTCATTTTTGAAACACTGTATCCATGACGTAAAAAAGTAAAGAAAAAGATCATCACTTCAATTATTTCAAGTGTTTTTTTTAAGGAAAGGATTTTTTTTATACTCATTCCTAATTAGCCACTTTGCGTGCTGAGATGGTATCCCCGATTATCCTCATGGTTTAGACCCTTTTGGGCCTACTATAGAACTAATCTTGAGTCGGGGGACCTGGTGTACGTTGGGCCTTTGTCCCAGAGTCTATCCCCTTCTCACCAAGAGCACCTCCCGGACTCGAACACATGTTTTCCTCCGGGGGATACCGAGCCGCCAACCACTCGGTACCAACTCTTGTTGGTAGGATATGATATTTTATAGATGAGTGCTCATGCATGGAATGATTTTTAATAATGTATTTATTTTCCTTTAAATATGATGATGTGAAGTGGCTTTGCAAAGCGATAAGAGTCCTTTGTCCCTCTGTTTTGGATACTAAATCATGTGAAAAAGCGTGTTCATGTGGTACCTACATGCGGATTTTCATGTAGCCAGACGTAATAGAACACGATTTTCATTAAAGAAAATGGTCGAATCTTGCAGGATTAAAGAAAAAGTTAAATACAAGATCAGGTTCTTAACTTTAATTTGTTATTATCATATCGTCAATGCTGATGCAAGGATTAAAAAGCATTAATCACTTTTTAAACAGTCCATATGTAATATATAGTTTATATAATATATATAGTGCAGCCAGGATTTCGCTGATATATTAGTTTATATAACATTCTTTTCATAATGCATGAACACTCTTTTCCCCTAGCCAAAACAATAATGTAATTATAGGCTAAAAGTAATCAGATAACAATTAAAAATTAATCGATCGATTAATCATTATGTGTAATATTGCATGCAATGTCAACTTTTCACATAAAAATATTTACGCATGATTGACTTGAGAATAATATGCCGAAAATGTTACTTGTGCTAGCTAGTTTCTTCCAAAGTAGACAGTCAAGTATCGGTTTCGACATTATTAGGTTCTTAAATATCCCACGAAGCATCAAATGAACATGTAGTTCATATGAGAGCACCTATAGGAAACAGTGAAATTAATTAAAAGTTTATTCTTTTATAGTTGCAATGTTATACCAAATAATGACGAACTACTTTTATTGTAGGTAAATTATTATACTCATGATTTGTGTGCATGTGTGTGCATAAAAACATATATAATGATTCCCCCAATCTGAAAAGATGGCAATAAAGTATCTATAATTTAAATTTAAAAATGGTAGCTAGGTAAAATTTTAACGATATGACCTTCTTTCTCTCTATTTTTTTTTTTTTGGCTCTCCTCACGATATTCTTCAACTAATATTTATGCATGACCTTCAATATTATTTTTCACAGCCCCAAGCTTGCTTTGTTTGAAACAAGTGTTCAAATTAAAAGGTCAATATTATTTTTCCAGTGCTCTCCATTTCATTATCACTTTATGAATTGAGATTATATGCTTCCAGTACAATTATTTTGCAATATTTTGATATTTTTCTACTTTAAAAGACAAAGCTAGCTTTATGTTGCTTCGCTTCTATAATTTTATCATTATTGAGTTTATGAAAAAATTGTCATGATTTTACCGATGAGAGTTGAGTCTAATGGAAAAAGTTATTAACTCATGTGATAAAACAAGCTAGGTTTGAGTTTCTTCTTCTGAAAGATGTGCTTACATATATTTAGTATCCACCAATTCCTCAAACATAAATTCTCCAATACAAGATTCTTATACACAGTATAAAAATCTTGTGGTGATTTTTTCTTTGGATGAGCTGACGAAAATGCTTCAATAATTTGAGGGACATCAATTGTAAATGGATCAGTTAGCAGGTCTTAGAATTTATGATTTGCCCATATCTTAAAATAAGTGGAATGGTAATTGCAATAAATCAAATCCTGAAGAATTTCAGTGATTATAATTTGTAGACTTAATTATGCAACAAAGAAACCATTAACAGTAGTACTTATTGAGTGGGCTTCAATGTTTATACACAATTAATGAAATACACCACATAGTTAATTTAATAATAAGGAAGGAAGTGACAATAAATAAGGCAATAAATGTTATGATGTTTTTGGTGAAACAGTAGGAGTACTTTTTGTGAAGAGCAGTAAAGAGAGATATCAGATCTCCTTTATATATATGGTGGTGAAAGTAGATGATACTCTCTGGGGTATAAAATATTAAATGTTGTTAACTGATTCACACAAGTTAAAGAATGCTAGTTAAATTATTTAATGTATCTTAAATTGATAAAATTTACTTATTTTACTCTTATTAAAGAATATAATTTTTAAATATGTATTGTTAGTGTCACCTGTCTCTCTCCTACAAAGGGTAAATGTATATTTTTAACCAAAATTATTTTCTAGAAGACTACTTATAATATGGATTAGGAGTAGAACGTAACATTTTCAATCAGGTTTGTTCAAAACACAAAGATTAAGAATCAAACTTTTAATCACTTACCTTAAAAGATGAGAGTCTTTATCCCCCACTTTAATCTTTACTTAATTTTTAATGCGCACACAGCACTTACTTGATGATATTAATTTATGCAATGAAAAAGAAAATAATTTCCTTTCTTCACACCAAACAACGCCCTACCTTTGCTCTTGCTTCTCGATCAGATGTGAACTAAATCTCGTACCTAGAACAAGCTGTCATTGGTGTTTGATTAATTAGATGATCATGGACACACACACGCACCCACACATAAATTGGAGAATTATATATATGAAACCTTGAAGAGATCGAACAAGTTAAATAATAGAAGGGGTATCAAGAGAAAAAAAAATTGAAAAAATGCGTAAAGATCATAGATATATAAAACACCAACATTAAATAGTTGCGTATATATTGATGATGACGACTAGCTGTCCCACGGGCAAGCCTTTCTTGTCTCGCGTTTTTAAGGCTATAATGCAGGAAATGACAATATTACCACACTACTTTATTGGTTATTGAAACTTTCTAGTGATTATGATTCTTTCCTTGGAATTGGACCTCGCTCGTAGTATTTCTTTTCCCCCCTAAAAAAAGTAGAGAATATAAATTACATAGACTTTTTTTATCGATAATATTTTCTTAAATACTTACATGTAAATTCCAGTTAATTAGTGTAAGCATTGGATGGGGAAGAAGATGATGAATCATAAATGCACTAAAATTAGGTGACGAGATGTTGAGATCATTTGGGGATGGGAAAACAATTTAAAAAAGAATTAGTGGTACTTTTGAAAGTAGCGTCACCAGTGGCGGAAAGAAATTAAGATACCAACAAATCTCACCAAACCACTCCTATAATCAAGGGATCCGAAACAACAATAAAACAAAAAATGATCAGCTTAAGCGATGAGATTACTACTACCATTTTTCCATGCTTTTCCAATTACTTTTCCCAGATTCCAAACACACTCCCAATAATTTTGCTCTCTTTTCATTAGACATTAATTTGCCACCAACGATCTCTCTCTCTCTCTCTCATCAGGAAAATCGATGAAAAACCTCTGTTTAAAATTTCACAGGCCAATAGGGACGGATATAAATTTAGATCTTTCTGATCAATAAAATTTTTAAACATAAACTTTTCATCGATTTTCTCCTCTTTTCCACTTTCCCTTTCCATTTCACCTTTCAACCATTCCCCAATTATTCGGTCCCTTGTCTTCCTTCTCTCACAATATCATTGTCGAAAGAGAAAATTTATTTGTTCTTTGTTAAATTCAAAATATATAACAGAAAGAAACAAATTAAAAGGTGGAATATTGTATTGAACATAATAATCAGAATCATACCTCTGGTGCCATGCAGACTCGGCGCCTGCGATGTAGGCTTTGCTATATCAACAATAATATAACAAGCTTTTACAAACGACTATTACATAGGACTATATATATATATATATATATATAACATAATTTGTGGCTAGGAACCTTAAACCCTACAAAATGAAAAAACATGACAAGTAAAGATAAAAACGGCCCCCCACTAATCAAGGCTTTAACAATTTTACACGAAAATTCAAAGAGCCCAGGCGGTGCGGTGGTCACAGTCATAGAGACTATCTGAGTTTTGATCAGAGAAAACGAGTTGTGAAAACACGCGCCGGCGCGTGTGTACATGTCTACTGTTCCCCTCTGATCAAACCTCACAAGCCACCATCTTCTGCGGTGGTATTTCAATAATGGAGGGTTCGACCGCCGGCCTGGCTTTGTCGTCGACATCGTTAACGTTTGTTTTTTGGTTCTTTTGAGGTTGTTCTTGTTCTTTTTGTTCTGCTGCTTGTGGTTTATCTTCTTCGTCGTCTTTCTTCTTATGATCTCCGATCTCGATGGTCACCATATCATGTTGTTTGTCCTGATCCTCAGCGACGTCGTTTTTGTTCTCATTACTCACTTCCTCTTTGTTTTGATTAGTTACTTCGCCTTTGTGTTCTGGGAGCTTCTCGTCTTTAACAGGCTTGTTCTTTCTGTACATTGCATACAGAACCATCTGTACGATCCCAAACGATAGCCCTACTACGTTGGGAAGCTGTGCCCAGCATAAAACCAAAAAAAAAAAAAAAAAATCAGATTCAGAATTTTATTTTATATTTTCTGAAAAAACGACAAAACTCAATCAAAATGAATTAATTATGAGGCAGGACGTAATTTGACCTCCAGAAATTTTACGAATTTTCTCGATATTTAGAATTTTTTTCTATTATTATATTTACACCCACAAATTTGGAAAAATATCCAAATAATTGAAGATTGCATACATACAAACCAAATCGTCCAATGAAAGGAAAGAAATTAAAAAAGAAAAAAAGATGAGTTGTAGAAACTTACAGTGACATAGATGTCCTTGAGAGCTAATCCATACAAGAGCCACAGAACAGCACTGACTGTTAGGAGAAGAGAAAGAGGGAATGGCAAGAACTCTACGCTCTTTGTCCTGATGACCACCCTCTGAAAACGAAATCAACAACCCAAAATTAGTAAACATATTTTTAAAGAATATAATATTTTGTAGTGTAATTTGTATTATGAACGACATCTTATATTAAAGGCCACTAGTATATGGTAAGGCAAGAATTTAATACTCACAATGATGCTGAGAGGGGCTGCAAAAACACTGGTGGCGAACACCACACAGATCCATCCAAGAAGCTTAACACGAGAAGCTGCTCCTTTGGCGAGTAAATGTGTTAAGAGAACAATAACACAAAATCCTCCAAAGTTCAACAACAGAATCAGTCTTAATGTATACATCTGCATCAGGACAGTTCAATCATATATTAATAAGAACCTCATCATGAGGGAACTCAGAAAGAGACGGGGGAGAGAGAGATAGGGAGAGAGATCTAGAAAGAGACGCAGCTAGCATACCCTAGCTTTCTTGGGACAGTAAGTGATATAAATGGCAAGGTAAATGGTCTCAATCACGCAACCAAACGCATTAATGGTGATAAGGAGCGTCTCTCCGGTCTTCACATAGGCATAGAACAACCATAACATTGCACTGAACAGTGCTGCTATATATGGCAGCGATTGAAACCCTTCGGTCGTCTTCTTCTTATATATTCTATAGAATGTTGGCCTGCAACACCCGACCGCCAATGTTAATTATTTGTCTTCGATCCAAACATAACAGCAACCTTATATGTATGTAGCAAACAACAATAGCCAAATATACTTACACAGGTGCTAGAAAGCACAAGAAGGAGGCAATGTTACCGAGAAGCCCGAACACTAAAACCAAAGGACCGTGATGAGCCATGGATCCGAAAAAAAGAATAACCTTTTTCTCTCTCAGTGATCTCTGATGTAGGAATCAGAATTCCCTAGAGAAAGGAAAGGTTTTTCAGGTTAGTTTGTGGAGAACTCTTGTGTTTCTCTCTCTATATCTCTTTGGGACTGAATGAAACTATGAGAGAGATGAGGGCTATATATAGAGGAGTTTTGGGGGGTGATGTGCATGGAAATGAGATAGACATGGGTGAATATGTGTGATTTTGCATGGACAATATTGAGACTAAATATGTGAATAAGTGATGATTGAATTACTAGAAGTTGATTTCAATGAGGTTCTTATGGGGTTGGGGGACACAAAACTCAAGCACCCATCTAAATAATATTAAAAATTGCCAACTCATCGCATTATTGACGTATAATAAACAAGTTGTTGTAACGTAGTTCTACAGTAATTAAACTTGGCCCACCCGCTCAATTGTCAATTCACTTAACCCAATATACGTTGTGTTACGTACACAAAATGTTTTCCCCCACTCCTCCCTCACGTGTCCTAGTTTCCCTCCTTTTTTTTTTTGCCTTCGTCCTAGTTTCCCTCCTATTTCTTCTTCCAAGTGTTTTCCCTTAACCCCTTCCATCTATTTTCATCCCAACATATTGGAGAATTCTTTATTTTCTTTCTAGATTTCGTTTTCTTATTTATTTTCATCTTTCCATTGTTAAAATATTTAGAATATAATATTCAATGCTTTTCCAGAATCTTGTTGCAATTTTATATATTCAGTCCAAAAGAGCTTGCTTTAAGCTACAGCCTAGTTTTAAGTTTTTCAATAAATATTTCTATGAAAAATATAATATTTAAGAATCAATATAGTGTTAGTCTAACAGTGTAAACCTATGAAAATTTTTTGGTGTCATATGTATAAGGGAAATATTTTATGTGTAGATTTTCACCTTAACTCTTTTAAAAATTAGTATAAATTATGTAATTTGAAATAAAAGTGTGTGAATGATTTGGGAAAAATAGTGAGAGCATTTTTCGTTGTTAAGTTCATAACGTCTTGAAAAAGTATCCCCTTGTGCAAACCGGTACATGTGTATATTGAAACTTTAAGAAAGCAATCATGTCTAAAAAGTAAGGACGAAAGTGTAATTCTACCTATAAATATTTTTTGAAAGAGCTATCAGTAGTGTAAAAATATCTATGAATTTTAAAAAATAGATCGATAATATCAATTCCGTTAATTTTGTTTGACGGCGTTAGTTTTTTGTTAAAAAATAGGTGGGGCCCACATGAAAAAAAAGCAAACGCCGTCAAACAAAGTTAGCGAAATTGGCATTATCGGTTTATTTTTTAAAGTTCATAGGTATTTTTGCACCCAAAAAATATTTACGATGCTCATAACTCTTTTAAAAAATATTTATGAATAAAATTGAATCTTTACCCTTAAAAGAATGATAACACCTTTCTATATATAAATAGTAAATGAATAATAAATGAACGGTGACAAGTAATTTTGTTTTTATATACTAGTATTACTCATATATATATATATATATATATATATATATAAACTATTGATCGTTTCATCAAATATCTATTCCAAATTTAAAGACTGTCTCACATGCATCCTATTGATTTTGACATTATATTATTTGTTTAATTGACAGCGTAGCTCCGTTTAAATTCATACCCACAAATCATTAGAGTTCATTTTATGTTTTTTACGGAGATAGAATGTAGGAAAAAATTTGGAACTATTTCTTCAATGACATTGACCAAACTCTAAAAAAGAAAAAAGATTCATTTAGTCTGAACATATGAAACTCATTTTTCTATCACCAACATAGTGCGTTTAAAAGCCTCTCGTATTCTGCGTCTATTTTATTAACTCGATATCAGCGTTAAAAATAAGAAAATATCTGATTAAATTAATTGTAAACCCGAATAAAAAGTTCATCGCACTAAAATAAAACAAGAGTAGGATATTTGAACGGCGTTAGTGTTGAAATCACTTTTCAGGTGTAATTTGATGCACAGTGGAAGCCGCCAAAAGCCCCTGGCCAAATCCCCTCCACTAATTAATGCTAACAAAGGCAAGGTAATTATATTAGTTAATTAATCGAACACCAAACTTGACACGTGTAATTTAATATTACTGTGGGTTTTTAATGGAAGCTGTATAGTGGGGTGATTCATATTTCAATATTTTAAATTTTGTCAGAACAATCTGATATTGCGTTCTATCTCAGACATCTTTTGGCAGTTCACGCGTGAACAGTGGAATCAAAGTCGACCACGTTGACGACACCACGTGTCAACCTTGGATTACAGTTATCTTCCCATTTCCGTTTTGGTATAACCTTAAATCGTTTTGCTTTTCAAGCTGTTTGGCTCGACAGTCCAATGGATAGGCCCTTCGTAGATTAGAAAATACAAAGAAAGAGGAAAAAGTGAGTTTTTTATAGCCCTCGGGTAGGTATAGTTGGGGGAGACATACTTGAGAGGCATGACAAGGAACACAAGATAAGATCGTAATTTTATCCTCACATCATGATACGTATTATATTACAACATTAAAATGTATAAAGGATATGATGCTTTTTAGTTATGATTGATTGGGGTATAAATATATAGTTAATACTTTAGCCGGTTCATAATATAAGTCATTTTTATAATAATTTTTTGATTTATAAAATAAGTCATTTGAAAAGTAATTAATACTGCATTCGGTCCTAAATATAAGACCTAATGAATTTTTTTAGAAGAGATTAATAAGGAAGTTATACAAGTTACTTAATCACATCAAATATTGTGTTATGATTAAATTATATATCATTTTATAAGTCAAATAATTAATTTGGAGAAAAAAAAGTAAACATAAATACTTTAACGTAATTTAATTAACTTTCTATAAGTGCTTATAAATCGTGATTCACAAAATACGAAGTAACTTTTACGGTTTACGAAGTTGCTTTTACAGTCTACGAGGTAAATATGTGGAGGAGATTTATCTCGATTTACGTAAATCGGGTTTATAAAATAAGCCCGATTACAAATAGTGTTTCCAAACATCCTCAAAAAAATTAATTGGGTCGTATATTTAAGAGTGGAGGTAATATTTTTTTTTATAAAGGATATATATAGTCTTACACATATGCTTTTCTTTGTCACAAAAATTTAGATGCATTGGATTTTAAGGCTTACCAGGATTAGGGCATTCCTCTTGGTTCAAAAAGCACAAAATGCCCACCAACATGGTCATCCATCAAGAGTGAGATTCAAACTCATAAGCTACAACGTTATGAATCAAATCTTTATCTATTGCACAAACCTTTATTAGCAAATATACATGCTTAGCTTCTTAGTTATAATTGATTGATGCATAAAAATATAGTTAATACATGACTCATTCATATAATTAATCCTAACACTACTATAAAATATGTTTTTAGTGGCACACCTCTAATGACACTTCTTAAAAAAAACACTATAGATAATTGTTTTTCTTTAAAAAAAATTAGAAACTACAACGCTTCTTATTATGAGCGTCATAGCTTAGTGTTAGTCTTGTATGTCATTTTCTTAAAAAAGCGTCATATAAGACTTTTTTTAAAAAAAAATTAAGTGACAGCTATGGCGCTTAGCTGGTAGTAAGTTTTGGATGGTGCTTCCCCATGGAAGCGCCGTCCAAGATTTTAACATTATCTTTTTTTTTAATTTTAATAACATTGTATATATTTACTTTATTGGTCATGTTTAAGTTTTTGTCTCCTTTTTAGTCACATCACTTTATCTGACTTAGCCTCACCTATTTATTCTCAAATTTTACATTATTTCATAATACATTACCAATAAGTCGTTTGTGAGTAAAAGTTTAATGTTTCAAATTATGATATGATGCAACCAAAAAAAAATACCATATAGATTTTGGGTTGGTTACATATGATAATTGTCTTCAAAAATATAATTTGAAATTGACTTTTAATTATGAAATAAAATTAAACAGAGTAAAAACTAAAAAAGTATATTAAATCTAAATCCCAACTTTTTTTATAGATTGTTATATAATGTTTGAAGAGATATAAACAAACAATTTATTAAAAAACACACAAAATTCTTATCCCTAAAACCAAATTAATCAGCTTTACCAGGAAATTCAAAGCCACTCGCCAAGGCCAAATAATTGGCCTTGGCAGGGGAATCCAAGGCCATACAGTGGCTTTGGCCCCGCCAAGGCCAATGCATGTGGCCTTGGCGGGGGTGGCCTTGGCAAGCTAGGCTAGGACCTTAGCCAGCTAAGGTAATTGCCTTGGTCGGCGCTTTTGGTTAAAGCGCCAGCCAAGGTAGTTTATTTTTTTAATGCGTTTTTTTAAAAGCAACCGAACATGCTTTTTTTAATGCTTTATCTTTCTAAAATCCAAGATGCCTTTTCATTTTTTTTATTTTTTTAAAATTGGTCTTTTCCCCTACTTTGAGCCATGCACTGCCTTTATTTTTTTAAAAAAAGCATGGCCTTGTATAGCGCTACAAGGCGTTATAAATTCATTTACACAGAGACGGAGAGCTATTTTTTCATCTTCTCTTGCGCTCTCCATCTCCTTATTTTCATAGAACTCTCATTTGGTCCCTTCGGTTGGTCCACCACCTTTCCTTACCGATTGCCTCCATTCTATTTGATGGTGGCAGGCATAAGCTTCCTTGTCCCCCCACTTTCTATTTATTCTTGTTTCCTCCTCGTGCACATTTCTTCAACATTTGGTTGCCACTTCGATTTCAGTACAAAGCTTCATGTCCTACGTGTTGTTTTCTACTTGTGTCTTCTCTTACAGAAGCATACTTACCTGTAAGTGTTTTTTCCCTATCATCTGGTTCACATTTTTTTTAATTAAAATTTGTCCTGAATATGAATCTTATATGTGTAAAACGTGTATGGCTCAAGTTTGAGCAACTTAAAAGCTAGAATTCTTGTAAATGGTATTTAATAACGTGCTAGAGTTCTTGATTAAATTGTCAAATGATTTGAAGAAACAATAAAAAAATGTAAGATATGAGCGTATGTGGAAGGAAAAGGCAAAGGGAAGGAACATGAAATCCTTCTAGTGATGATAGAATGACACAGAGCCATGGAAAGTGAGAAAATCATTAAGATGTGAGTGTATTAGAATAGTATGTGATTCAAAGAGAGAGAGAGAGCATACTAACCTCGCTACAACAACCATGGAGAGAGAGTGAAGAGAGTATGTTGAGATTGAAGTAGATAGAAAAATTAATGTTAAGGATATGATAGATGGACATTGAAATGAGAGAGAGCAAGTGCCAATTAAACTAGCTAGGCTTTATAGAACATGCATACTCATTCACCTTCCTTTATATTTTTGGCACATTATAATTATTGGTTTTTTCATATATATTGACGAGACAAAGGAAGATGGTGGCTACATTATTGGTTTTTGAATTCAACACACTACTAAAAAAAAGGATAGTTACTATGTGGTAATGCTTATTTTTTGAAACTTTTGTTGTTTTTGGTTGTTACAAGTTTGAATTATTTGGATGTAATTTAATTTTGGTTAAACTATGATTTTAGTCTTTTAAATTTACATCAAGTATACTTTTAGTCTCTTAACTTTATAAATATAATGCTGTTAGATTAATTGGTTGATTATTTGTGACTTAAAGAAAGTGTTTAATATTTGAAAAACTTCAAATTTTAGGATGTTATGTTGCCAATTTTTTTAAAATAAATAACAAAAGATAAATGTAATTAGTAACTGTAATAGGAAATCAACTAACTACTTATAAAAATATGCTTAAGGTATAGATGGATCCAAAATGGATGTCATCTGATCGGTGCTCAAGGGAATATATAGATGGAGTGAAAGAATTTATCAGATTTGTAAGAGAGTATACAAATGATCCTAACAAAATCTTGTGTCCTTACTTATCTTCTTGTTATGGAAAACATATTAGTCTACTTGATTTGTTAGATCATTTAGTATGCCATAGAATTGATCAATCATATACATGATGGATAAGGCACGGTGAGACTGATGATGCTCGTAGTGATCGGGTGCATACCACGATCGGTACTTCGAATGAATTTGACCCAAGCATATGTGATGAGGACGATAATGGTCTTCAAGAAATGCTAAATGCGGTCGAAGGGGTGCTTCATAACTGTCCTCAAGAATTTGAGAAGTTGAAAGGTGATGCAGAGAAACTATTATATGCCGGTAGTACTAAATATACAAGATTGCTAGCAATGTTGAAATTGTACAACTTTAAAGCATGCTATGAATTGAATTATTCGGGTTTCACCGCACTGCTTGAAATTGTGCAAGATATGCTCCAAAAAAATGTATTTTCTGTCAAGACATATGAGGCAAAGCGAATACTTTGCTCTACAACTGGCATGGGTTTTGAGAAGATACATGCATGCCTTAACAATTGCATATTATTTCGTAATCAGTATGCAACGTTAGAGAAGTGCTCTAAATGTAATGCATCCTGATATGAGAAGAATAAAGGAAAAATTCCGTCAAAGGTCGTATGGTATTTTTCTATTATTCATAGATTTAAGCGATTGTACAGTAATGCAGAGATTGCTAAGTTGTTGACATGTCATGCAGATGAAAGGACTGAAGACACAAACCTTAGGAACCTTGCAAATGCTCCTCAATTGAAAACAGTTGATCATGACCACCTTGACTTCACGCATGAAGCAAAGAACTTGAGCCTTACACTTTTAACTGATGGAATCAATCCCTGCATGGTTCAGAGTAGTACACACAGTACGTGGCCAGTGATATTGATGATTTATAACATTTCTCCGCACTTGATCATAAAACGTAAGTTTATGATATTGTCTATGTTAATTTCTGGGCCAAGGCAACCTGGGAATGATATAGATGTATACTTGACTCCTTTAATTGATGACTTGAAGCTACTTTGGGAGGAAGGCGTCAATGTGTATAATAGGCACAGGGAAGAAAGTTTCACTTTGAAAGCCATGTTGTTTGGCACAATAAATGATTTTCTTGCTTATGGTAATTTTTCTGGATACAGGTTAAAGAATATTGTGCATGCCCTATATGTGAAGATGACACTCATTCAGTACGACTAGATCACTGTAAGAACAATGTCTACATGGGACATCAAAGATTCTTACCATTGAAACATTATTGAAGGAAGTGGAAAAAGGCTTCCAATTGTGAGTCAAAAGAAGGTAGCCCACGAAGATGTTGACTGGTGCTCAGGTATTTAAAAGGTTAAACACTTGGATAACAATTTCGGCAAGCCTTTTGCAAAATAAATCGGGACAAGTGGCTGGAAGAAGAAATCTATTTTCTTTGAACTTTCATATTGAAAGTCCTTATATGTGAGACATTTTCTTGATGTGATGCACATAGAAAAAAAATATATGTGATAGTTTAATTGGCACGCTACTCAATATGCAAGGAAAAAGCAATGACAGTGTTAATGCGAGGTTGGATTTGGTTAAATTGGGTATCAAAGAAGAGTTGGCACCGGTTGAGCAAGGACACCGTATTTATCTACCTCCAACGGCTTATACTCTGTCGAGGAAAGAGAAAAAGTTATTTTGTGAGTTTCTTGAAGGAATCAAAGTTCCACAGGGTTATTCTTCATATATAAATAATCTTGTATCAGTGAAATAGTTGAAGCTAAAGAACCTTAAATCTCATAATTGTCATGTGGTCATGCAGAATTTCGTACCGGTTGGTATACGGCCAATCTTACCTAAAAAAGTAAAGAATACCATAACTAAACTTTGTATGTTCTTCAATTTAATTTACAATAAAGTGGTTGATTCAATGAAGTTACATGATTTGCAAAGGTTAATTGTTTGTACTCTGTGTGAACTTGAAATATATTTTCCACCTTCATTTTTTGACATTATGGTCCATCTCACCTTATACTTGGTGAAAGATGTTCAATTGTGCGGTCCAGTGTATCTGAGATGGATGTACCCAAATAAACGATTTATGAAAATTTTAAAAGGGTATGTGAAAAATACATACTGACCAGAGGGTTGTATAGCTGAGCATTACATGGTTAAAGAAGCAAGTGACTTCTGTGCTGATTTTCTATCAAATGTTGACCCTGTAGGGATCCCGAAGTCTCGTCATAATAGGCGAATATCAGGAAAAGGAACAAGTAGGAAGGATGTAATCAGGTTATCAGTGACTGAATGAGAGCAAGCTCACTTGTATGTGCAACATAAAACTGATGAGGTTGAACCGTATGTTGAAGAACAAAAGGATATTCTTCGATTGGTACATGGTGATATGAATGAAAATTTTATAACAAAAGAGCACAACCAACATTTTCCAAGTTGGTTAAAAATGCGCATTAATAATGAGGTGGAGAGGAATCTTGATTCAGTTTATGAAAACTTGAGATGGTTATCGAATGGACAGAGCTTAAATGTCCCCATACCTTTGATAATTTATTTCCTCTCTAGTTAACTTTTTGTTACGTTATAAATTAGTGTACCTGAATATATTAATTATATTTTTCATAGGGCGAATCGACGTGTAAGTTGCATGTCGATGATTCTTTCAAGCATACAGTAGGCATGGCCTACAACACCGACAATGATACACTGCATAACTCATCATTACCCATGAAGACGTATGCACGAATGAAGATGTCCTCCTGCCAATCCCTTCTTAGGATAAAGAAACAATGGTGAAAGATGTTGTCAGTGATTATGTTGCATGGTCAATAGGTCTGATTGAGCCACTTCAAAAGGTAGTTAATTTACAATTCCTTTTACTTTTTCTATGCACTTTCATCTAAAACTATATAATTTAATTTCATGATTTTATAGGTTGCTCGTCCTAAAGGAAAATGAGTTGAAGGGCGTGGGAAGAACTCAAACTGCTCAACAACACAACACAAGTTCCAACTCTCAACCAGCAATTGAAGCAACAGACAAATAGGCTCATATCGCCAACAATTGGCAATAATGGCACCGGATTTGATCCGCCAAGGAGGTCATAAAATACCTTTCGATATCAAAATATATCATATAAATATACATGATCATGTCGATGGTGGTGTCCTAAATGAAGTGCTTAGTCATGATGGCTTAGTGCGACGACCATCAATATATGGGTTAGGTACTTTATCATCATCGTCTATTACTGTTATTATTATTCATTATTCAAGTTTTTTGTTTTAATGACACTGTTTGTTTTCTATAAAGGCACTTGTACCACGATTTGTTAGTGGGCACGAAAATGGTAAATAGATTTGTATTTGTCAACCCACACCTCCTTGGCCAGCATGAGGGGAGTAATTTGGAACTACAAATTGACGATTTTAAGGACCAGTTCATGCGGAGAGCAACCCCTACTAATATGTTTATTGTGCCATACAATCCGGGGTAAGTTATTTGCGACATTATTTTAATGTATGTTTTTTTATTCTTTCACTTTTACCATAACATTATTGTCAAAGTAAAATTTTTAAAATATTTTAGAGCACATTGGATTTTGATTGTGATCCATCCTGTAATAGCTGGAGGCCCCCGTATTTTCTATTTGGATCCTCTAGAGGCTGGTTATTTAGAAAACCGGCATGATATGATGATTATGATCAATAGGTAAATGTATGGGTGTATGTGTAAATATTTTCGCATGTGATTATTGAATAACCAAAATTAATCAATCACTACTTGTTTTTTTAGTATATTGACCGCATATAGAATCAATGTTGGATTGAGCTATTCTAAATGCAGTGACTGTGCCACGACCTATACCTGGAGGAAGATTATAGTATATGAATTTACTCAAATTTTGTTATTCACAAATTTTTCTGTAAACAATGACTTAACTATTTTTTTATATTGTTACAGTGCCCATTCCAACCAAACAATAATTATTGCGGTTATTACATCATGAAATTTATGAAAGATGTAGTTACTCATAAGTTAAATTATATTCTCGTGAAAGTAAGTACTTTTACGTACAGTTTATACTGTGTTTAAAATTTAATTGACAAGTGTCTAAGTTAATTGATTTTTAATGATTTTAATTCATTCTATGCATGATTTTTATGTAGTATTATGAATATCAAGGTTGTGCCCAATTGATTGATCAACAAGTAGATGAAATAATTGAGGAATGATGTGAATATATGGTCAGACAAATATTATCAAATATTTAGGCACATACGTTAGTTATATTGTTTCTCTTGCATATTTCTTGTGTTTTTTAATCTCCTAAAATTAGTTATACATACAATTGTTACGTTGTAGTTACATACATTTAGTACTGATTTTATGAACTAGTTATGTGTTATTTAATTCTGATTTGATTTTTTTTTTACTGTCGATTTGTATTGAAATTGCTGTAAATTTGAATTTGCATGAGTTCAAGAAAAAGAAATAATTACGTAAAACAATATTAAAAAAAACGGTCACATTTTATGCCGCTTCCCCAAGAAAGCAGCATAGGAGGTTCATTACTCCTACAACGCTTCTAATAGAAGTGTTGTAGGAGGTATTGTAAATACCTTCTACGGGTAGGAGGTCTCCTACGGCGCTTCCATTGGAAGTGGCGTAGAAGGTCTATGACCTCCTGTGACGCTTCCTTGGCATATGAGGTCGGTACTTCCTATAACATTTTTTCATAGAAGTGCCATAGGAGGTATATTTAAAAAAATAAAATAGAATAAAAAGTACTGACATCTTCAAAAATTTAGAAAGTAATATAGGTTACTTTTATAGTGTTAAAAGCAATAAACGTAATTTATGATTTTTTTTTTAAAGGAGTGTAGGCATTATTTGGTGATTCTGGCGTATCTACCATGATTTTAGCATTAATTGTGTTTCGTCCTCGTATGAGAATTGTTTAATGATCACTTTGGGAACTCTGATATTTTGTTGGCCCTATCCTGCTTTCTCGGGGGTTTTTTCCCCCTCATGTGCGTGCACGTGTGATTATCTCCTTTATTTTTTAATAATACTTTACAAATAAACTAATGCTTTAATCTTCATACCTAAACAGCGTGTGGGCATGGAATAATTTTAATTACCAACAAACGTATTACATGTTCTTTGCATGCTTGAGGCTTGACCCATGAAGTAGGTTTATTTCCACAAAAGTAAAGGTTATAAAATTTTAAGATTATTATACGGTCAAGGGTGTAGGTGTTATGTATGTTTTAGTTAAATAATAAAGTCTTTATAAATTTTTATGAAAAAAATAATAATTCCTTACAGATTTCGTTTACAAGTTCACAACAATCCAATCTACTTGATTAAAATTTAACAAATTTGAAGACTACAAATTTATCGAGTTAAAAATAATAAACTTTATTAACCCGTGTTCTTCTGCTGAAAGTATACAAATCAAATATATCACTTGTATATTAAATAACCAAAAGTAACAAGCCACTATGAGAATACATTTTTACAATTCTAAATTCATAAACTTGATTGTTATCATTAGCACACCTTTAAGAAGATAATTATAATTATAGGACTCCCCAATACTAATGGGGTAAGTATCCACTAACAAAAGAAAAAGGATTACAGTTAAGCTATATAATACTATAATATTCACTTAAATCAATTAACTATATATATGTAGATGCAGCTCTACGTACGTACTAATATATTAATATATAAGGACTAAACATAGATTAAATTCAAGCTAATAGTGCCACCCTGCCACATAGTAATAAATGGCCATTTAAAAAAGATTGTGAAATGTCTAGACTAGAAAGGAATGCAATTATTAGCAATTAACAATTATCAGTGCTCCGATCAGTACTATAATATGACCTCATCAACTTCCTTTTAGGATAATTCGGAGAACTAACCCTCCACTTTTCAAAGTGGAAATTAGCACTCTCTTTAACCCAAAGAAAAAAAAGAAAAAAGAAAAAGTGTGACATATTTTAAAAACGATAGTTACAGCCACAATATATATATAGCAAGAGAGATAGCCGACATACTATATGTCTGTGTTTTTTTTTCCCTAATGAGTTAAATAGCATCCAATTCTATGATGTATTTTTAGTAACATTTAGTATTTTAAATTAATTTTTTATGTATCTAATACTTTAAAATATTTTTCTGGTAGCACCAAATATCTTAAAATAATTTTTTTACATCCAACCTGAAATACTTTTTTTTAGTAGCATTTAGTTTCATATATAAGTGTAGGCTACCTGTTGCTACTTATTAGAAAAAAAAAAAAAAAGAAACTTCAAAAGCAAGATTGCACTAAAAACTGCTTTGGACTAACAAAATATTTAGGGTATTAGTATATAAAAAATTAATTCAAAATTCTGAGTGCTACTAAAAAAACACACTTTATCACATTTGATCTAACTAGTTAACCCTAATTACTAGCTACATTAAATGCTACGCAAATAACATAACATTATACATCGAGATAAGCCAAGCAAATGCTCCTTTTCTTTTTGCTACTAACTTGTTACTACACTTTCACGAGGAATCTAAAATGATTTGATCATTCACACTAATTTGCAATCATTTCTGTGAATGGTAAGTTTGAATCTTGATGATAAAAGCTTTAATCATTTACATTAATTCGTAATGATTGAAAATAAATAAGTGCATGTGCCGTAGTATAAGTAAGTAATTTTTTTATTATTGCTGATAACAACATCTGGCTATGATGAATCCCACATGCATGAACCAAATAAAAACAAAAAGTATAAAAAGAGATCGAGTCGTGGGGTTCTAATTTTACAAAGTGGTACGTTGCCTGACCAAATAAAATTTTGATTGCAATTTATGATTTATTTAAAGGTGTGGATATAATTGCTTCAAGATTTCGGATTAAATCTCCTTCACCCGATACATATATGATTGATTGATTTTTTTTCTAAAAATAATAAATAAGTAGATAGATATAAACGCGTATTATCGTCCCTATTAGCTGCTGCATGAGTGATTTATACGGGGCTTCTTTTATATACTCTTTTTTTCCTAATTTTTTTGTGGCTAAAAAATAGCCTAAGAACATAGATTAGGGGGACACCTGGAATTTGTTGCTGGAATTTCAACAAATGTCAGAAGAATATATGAATATAGGACTTTGATTGAAAAGAAAATGAACCAATCCTATGTTGCTAGCTCATACTGGAAACCTTTGTCTTTTCGCCAACCTCTTTTACTTGTATATTTGAATGCCACGTCCATACTTGAATCCAGCTTCATCAATAATGATTTGGTGATGTGGATATTTTAGATTATTACGTACGTGCTCCTACTGATACATAAACTTTGGTATAAAAAAAAAAAAGTATACGTTGGTTTATCATCAAATTTATATAACATGATAAATATTAATATTACTACAAATTATTTAGATCATATTATAAAAATTCATAACTTGTAGGTCTTTTTTTATATAAAAAGGTTTTGGTGAGTTAAGACTCAAGAGTTCATCAAAATTATGGCACACCTCCAAATTTAAATAATACTTATAATAAGACTTACAGTCGCCCACCAATTATAGGTTCTTCTATCTGCATTTGAAACCTGTAGACGGTTACTTACTTGTTAATATATAATTCATATAAATATGAATAATTTTCATCTTTGTTGTTCTATTTTATTCTGAATTTAAAGTTTAATTATAGTTTTCTTAAATGTAAACATTGATCGGCAGGTTTATGTTTGGCCAAAAAAGGATATATAGGCAGGTTAGTGGCGTCGTGCATTCGTATAAATGATAAATAATCAAGATTAAGACGAAATCATCAAAATAATGATATCTATTAATTTTTTAAAAATACCAAAAAATGAGGGAATGTAGTTGAATAGATATTTAATTTTAACAAAATAAATATTTTGAAGGATGAATTTATGATGTAAATTAGTCCCGGGGGGGGATTCCAAAGATATTATGAAGCATGGGATAAAAGCATGGGAACTAATTGAGAGTGAGAGATCCCTTTTACCTCAAATTGAAGATGAGTTATTTTCACCTTTTTGATTCTGAAACCAGTCCTGTACTATGTCAGGGGTCAGATCCAATGTCGTATCAAAGATCTAACAAGCAACAAAATTAACAATAAAGCAAATAATTCAAAGGTTCTCCACACGAACATATATAATTAAATTGTTTTTTTACCAACGAACATATATAATTAAATACCTGTATGTGTGTGTATTTTTATTAGCCTTATTGTTTGACCCAATGAATATCGTCATTATAATTTGCATTAACCCATGCATGATCTCGTTATTACCATGTGAATAATATTGTATGATGACTTTATATATAAATAATAAAAAATACATAAAATATTTTTTTATTATATTCACAATAAATGATTTCATAATTTGAAAGAGTTTCATTAAAAATTAATTTCTTATTATTTTCTTATGATATGAGAGGAACTTATGGTTCAAATGACATTAAAGTAAGGTTTTGAAACCCGGACCTGGTACTGAACCGATTAGGATATTGGGTTAATGGTTGGTGGGTCAGATCGGAGTTAAACCGGGTCAAACATGTAAGAAATTAAATATTTTAGGCTTATTAATATAAAATTTTAAAAGAAAAATAAAAAAATTTGATTGAGTATGGAAGTGAAACTGTGAAATGTGAATGAAGTCATGAATAATTAAGTGATTTGATTAACTGATCAAAGTCGCGGAGCTTGAAGGAACTAAAGTTTAAATGTAAAAAAAAAAATTAACCCTGATCAACTCGACTGGGTGAGGCCGGGTTTATCAGGTAGACCCCAGTTTAACTCATAACCTTAGGTTAACCAACAAATTAGACCAATTTTCCAACTGTTTTTCGATTTGATCGGATTTTAAAACAGTGCATTCAAATATTACTAGGATGAAACCATGGATCGGAGGTCTTCATAAGTTAAAAAGGTCAAAACAGAGCTTTTTAATAGTAATTTAAAGAGCAGTGACTATTACAGCTGTATATATATGACATCATCATTAATTATTAACAAAATATCAGTACTTCGTGTTTTTGAGTGAGAGAGGGACCCGAGTGGCCAAAATCAGCATGAAGGTCGTCCCAGTGACAGTACAGGCACAGCCGTTGATATGTCTCATTTTATACGGGACTCATGACCTTCTAAATTATTTGAAGCCACTTGGACCATTGAGACGGCGCCACATATTATAAAAATATTTTTTTTTCCGGGACGACTCATTTTATCAAACGAAGATGTCTGCCAGCTAAAGCTAAACTAATAGCTTAAAGCACAAAAATATCCTGTTCATAATTATCACGACTGGATAATTCTAGAAACTTTACAATCATTGCGAAAACTATTTTACTATCAACAAAATTACTAATATGCGTGGTTCCTTAAGTTATGTGAATAACAAGGATTTTAATCTATCGTTATTTAACTTCATAGCCTTTTTTCCCCCCTCCGTCCCCTGATGAGGTTAATCAATTAAATACTCTGATTTTAAGTGTGTGTTTAGGTTAACTTTTAGAGAATAATTTTTATGATTTATAAAATAAATATATAAAAAAAGTTTTATTTCGATTTACGAAAAATGACTTTTGAAACTATAATTTCTGAGTTACCAAAACACTTACTTGTAAGGCACTTTTAGCATGCACGAGTGTTTGGATGGACGATTAGGAGATTCAAAAGTGTTTATATACATAAGTCGAGACAATATTCCTCTCACATACTTATCTCGCATACCGTAAATCATAATTAAAAATATGCTTTTAAAGGCTCTAATACTTGAAATATGTTTAAGACTCTAAGTGATTAACTTGGTCTAAAAGTAAAATATAATTTTAAGTTTAGTCATATTTAATATAATGAATTACATTGCCAGAAGCTCTAGAAGATTAAATTAATGAGATTTTAAATAAGGGCAATCTTATAATAAAATAAGTAGGGTTAAAGGCCTATTTTGCCCTGAAAGTATTGCCTCAGAAACAATTTTGTCCTAGAAGTTTTATCAGGTATAATTTTACCCCGGAAGTTACAAAAGTAGGGAAATTTCGCCCTCGTCAAATGGAGCCCTAATTGAAGTTGTTAAATTGACACGGTGGCTTAGGAAAAAACACAGTGGTGCATAGGTAAAACGAAATGTGGCCTGGGAGTATGATGTGGCAGAAGTCAGGTGTTGAAACTGGTTAAACAAGATCAAAGGTAGAGAAAAATCCAGAAATCCCAAGTGGAACGAAGTGCGCTGAGCTAGGTCAAGTTGAAGAGGGCGCATGTGATTTATGCCTACTCCGTCACAGTCTTCAATCCCAAAAGGCTGTCAGTGCACCATCTTTGATCCTATGTGCAATGTCTCTCATCTATCCTGGAATACTATGTGTACGTTTGTCTTGGGTGGCAAACTATAGTTCGTTCTTCTGTTTGACGAGGGTGAAATTGTCCCACTTTTATAACTTTCGGGGTAAAATTGTCCCTGAGGCAATATTTCTAAAGCAAAATAGGCATTTAACCCAAATAAGTAGTTTACACTCTACTTGATGACTTATAATTAGTTTTTGCTTGAGGTGACTCCCCAAGTTTTATGTTTGTAGTATACAAAATCATGTAAACTTGCTATTAAATTCTTGTGTGTTACAAGTTCGGTTGAACTCACAAGTTTACTTATATAGTGCACCATTTTTTTTAACTTAAAAAATCATGTCAATCCACTCTTAAATACATACTAGCTTTTTAGATTTGATTGTGTTTAGCGACTTCATTTATGAATTTTATAGAAACTTTTTCGTCGAGTACAATGAACTATGAATGTTGATGAATTTAATTTTTATTATTTATATTTGAAATATATGCAAACAAAATTATTATTTCATATATTTTTACTCGCTATTTATTGATAAAGTAAGTTCTTATGGATATATAATTTAAGTTTACGATTTGATTTTACCATTGTGAATTCTTGTTAGTAATCTCCAATTAATTGGTAATCTTAGATAAAATTGCCTAATTAGGATTGAGTGAATTTGTGGGATTGTGCAGAGCACGCATCGATCCGTGGTGTCACTATAATTACCAGGGAGGGTGAAGTTTCATTATGAAGATAATAAATAAATTACCAACAAAGGTGGTGAGTCACTCTGAGAGAGTAATAAAGTGTTGTCCATAAAGTTAGTTCCTTTTTGAGTAAAATGCATTGACGCAACATTCTGCTCCTTGAGAAATGACATTGAAGCCTTGAAAGATTGAATTAATAACTGTTAACTTTTTATTTTTTTATTAAGCAAAGGTGTATGTCCAGGACCCTCTTCCTGGAGAATTCCCAGTATTAAATGTGAACATTTTTTCGGCTGAATCGTTTTGCGTCTCATCAAAATGATGACCGCCCCAACTCATCAGAATGACATGGATAATTCATATTTATTTTTTATCATTATTTTTATTAAAAAATATTTTAATGAGTATATAATCTGAAATAAAAATAATGTATTAACTATAATTATTTTAAAAAATAATTTTTTATTTAAATATCATTAGTTAAAAAAATTAAATTTGGACTATCTAGATCATATTTAAACGATTTACTCCTCCCGATCCACAATAAATGATACTTCTATAAGAAAGACATGATCTAGAATATATCAGTCACCTCCTATTTAATTAATGCTCTTTTCCATGTTTTGCTCCTTAATTAATACAAACTTTTCAACTTTTGCCTCACTCATTGTATCCCCATCTTTTTAAAATAACATTATCAATGCAATTAATACATTTTTCAAGAAGGGTAAAAGTGGAAAAAAGTTACATTTTGAGACATATTAAATGACTTAACTATCATTTCTTATTTTTTGTGATATAGTTAAAGTGTCATATATTATAGACCCAAAGGGTAGATTTAATAGGCTTTGGGCGCTTATCATTTTGATGAGTAGCCAAAATGGATCCCTTTCCAATGAAACTTCAAATCTTGGTTTACTACGTCAAAAGAAACTAAACCCTTCCGTTTATTAGGCCCAATTCTCATTGGTAGTAATTTTGAATCCCAGAAAACAGATTTGTTGGAAGAGGTAAAAATCCTTTATGCACTAAGCTTTGAAAGAGGAAACCATTCATATTATCAAAAATAAATAAATGAATGAATTTTAAAAATGAGTTATAAATATTGATTCAAAATGTTACAAACAGAAATCTTAGTTATAAACCTGAGTTACATTTAAAATTTTAATAATTTATTTGTCACATTGAGATTCATAGATTTTCAATTACCTAAATTAATATTTACAACTCATTTTTCTGGAAAAAATCGTCGGAGACCTAACTTTCATTAATTCATTCGGAATTTCGAGAAAAAATAGGCTACATTTAGCTATTTAATGGAATCACTATACTTTTATGTGATGTACAAGACAGATAATAAGTTTTAAAAATTCTTGCAACACTGTACTTATATTTTTTAAAAATTGAACTGATGGTCCACTCTTTTGAAATGTATGTTTAAAGAAATGTTGAAAAAATAAAACACACACACACACATAATTCCTTATGTTTCATACCGTTCATGTCTTAATAACATGGATTCATATAAAATCTATATTTTATATATGTTGTTATCGATCTAGATATATACTCTTGCACTTGGAATGGATGGGGGTGAAAACTAAACTAAATTCCAATTAATGTTTCTCTGAGTAAAAATTTATTTTCACTTTATATTAAAATAATATATATAATGTCAACTATATACTCCTCTTATTACATTTTATTAAAAATATGAAAGTATTTTTAATGTAAGAACAATTATGTTTATTAATCATGCATATATAAGAGGAGTGTTAGTGCGCAAGGTTTTACTGAAGCAGGAGGAAATATATGTACTCGATTTACCAAAAAATAAATTATACGTATCTGTCAAAAATAAAAATATCGGTAAAAGAAATAAAAATTTATAAAAAACAAAAACAAAAATTCTTAGCTATTCTTAAGAAATTTTGCAAACTTAAAAATACTTAACTTAAAAACCAACATATCCGCTGAAATAAATAAAATATATGATCCTCACGAAAAAAATTTAAACCCTTTTCTGAGACATTAATATATATAATAACCAAATATCTTGCTCAGAAGTGGTGAAATATGACCTTTTATCTCTCTCTCACGCACACATATATTGATATATGCGATATATATAATCTATATGGCTAGTTATGCATTTATCATTATCATGAACAATGCAACTCATCTATTAAATTTCGTACAATTAATTACTTAGATTAATATGATCTAATAATATCAAACTAGAGCTAACGACAACCACGCACTATCTATGCATTCCCTGCACCCCTCTCTTTCGGGAGGATTCATGTTATATCCATTAGATAAATTAAATTCAATATCATTGACCAATTTATCATTAAATCATCAAAATATAGGATAAGCTAATTTCCTTTTATGCATTATAAGAAATATGACGAATGAGTCACTGTTCATGAGTTCTAAATAATGCGACTTGTTTCGCTATTATTATCTCACAGAATCCGATAATAAATCTAACCTTTAAATTTTTATTTTGTTTACTCATCAATCATCATCTTTTTTTTTTATATATAATAATAAGTTTGTACGAGTTGAGTACCGGAGGCATATTAGAGTTTGGTTATACCTCTAAACTCAAAAAATATTTATAATAGTACTTACATATTATCTACTAACAAAGTACTCATCTCAAAAGTGGAATTCAAACTCACACCTTATAATTACGAATCAATTCTTTAACAACTGAGTCAGCATTTGCTGGCTCAATCATCGTCTTTCATTCTGAGCCTATACAACAAAAATGTAAACATGGGACAGATTTTAGGGCGTTTATTGCCTGGTGTGTTAATAAGTGAATATATGTATTAATGGCGGTTGTTGCTGCTGAGTCAGAACAGGGTAAGCCAAGAATGAATGTGAGGTTACTTTAGACGCAGGTCAAGGGCAATTAACTCTCACCTCAAATTCTCTTCCCTTCGTAGCAATCCAATAGTAGAATTTAAAGCCATTAATGTCTTAATATCACCAGACACTTTAAGTTCCATCACAATGTACGTACATCTAGGGTTCTTCTAAATCAAGTCGCTTTCACTTCACTTACCTCGCCACATGTCTTGCTCGTTTCACATACAAACGAACTTAGATCTGATCAAGCAGCCACACCCAAACAAAAGTCACACCAACTCTATTATTGTTGACAAACACATACCTCCAAAATACTTTGAATTTCCCTCGCTTTTGTTATTCCCAATATTTCATAAAAATGGCCAAATATTACAGACCATTATGTACTCTTTTGAGATCTATATACAATTGGATTTAATATGATTAAAAAGAGGGTTCTTTTCAACGACATAAATGGTCCAGTGGTGATGGAAGAGTACAAGAATCCAATGCAACAACGTGATGGTTTTTTATTTTTTTTTGGGTGAATCCAAGCAAATGTGAATGGGTTGAGGTTAGGGTTATGACTTTTGTGAATATGGCTCCAAATTAAAAACTCAGATCTGGGTTCTTCATCTTCACACTTGGAATCATTCTTTGAAACTGATCTATTAAGTCTCGTGGGGTTGCTTGTGGAAGAGAATTGAACGTTGTAGTTGGTCTGTTTCATGTCCAAAATTAATATATAGGACAAGATTGATTAGGTTGTCGATCTGGTTATGTGTGAGCCCGAAGCAGCTATCTGTTTGTGTTCTTTTGTTCTTTTTTGTGTGTGTGTGTGTTTTCAGGCCCAAGTCAACTTGTTCATTCTGGATTTCCCTAGCAGCCGAACATTATTGTAATAAGAAGAAAACAAAACATGAGAGATTCTGTAGACTGTAGCGGATCGTGAATGGAAGATATATGTCCAGAATGACCAAAAAAATTCAAACAGATAGATGATTAATTCTGACAAATCAAGTCAAGGAAAATTTCGATCTTTCTTCCATTTTTTTAACTGATAAAAAAGGGAAGTCGCAAGAAATGGGATCCACATAGCACATTTTTCTGTATCGTGTTCATTCACCCTTTACTAATTTGCATTTTTTGAGGGAGAACAAAGACTACGAAATATTGCCACTTCTCTAGCTTGCCCCCCCCCGGGGGTCATTTCACATTGTTAGGTGGAGTAGTGGAACATAACAAAACACAATGCACAATTTCAGGTTCGAATATTATTTTTTGTAATGTTGATCGAGCTCCTAAAAATATATCTGTAAAGAAAGACATAGGATGTCGAGTAGTAAAATTTAACCTGTTTACGTGTATGTTATTAAGGTGCCGGTTGATGGTTCAGTGTTGAAAGATGGTCGCACTGACTATGTGGTGGAATCACTAGAGATTGCAAGAATATTTGTGGCTATTGTTGTAAACCTACTAAAGTTCCTACTGGTGCCACTGAATTGATGATAGGGATAACTCATGGTCTCTATTTATATTGGTCGAAAGGGTTTTAGGAATGTTTATCTCTCTCTCTCTTTCTTTCTTTCTTTTTTTGATAAATATGAAAGTAGTAAAAAAAAACTACTCTACAATACAAGAGATAAACAAACAAAAATTATATAAAGGAACCAAGTGAAATTAAGGGCATTACTAAAGTACACTTGGCTAGCATATCAGCTTCAAAATTCATCTTACTATCGATGTGTTGAAGATCAACCGCCCAATCTCTTTTAAGGATATCATAATTTTCAAGGATTAAATTTTAATTATCATGAAGGCCATTATCTCCTTCCTTGATTGGGGTGGGCATGGGTAGGCGAAGGATGAACGGCTGCATATATAGCTTGATGCCCAGTAGAAGCTTTAACCATTTCTAGTAGGGAGGACTTCCTTACTTAAGTGGTAACTCCCTGGTCAATACCATATATACAAAAACTCTAATTATATCTAATAAATATTATTAAAAACTTCAAATATAGTCTATAATTATCACACCTTGAGATATTTCAAAATAAATCTATAACTCGAGTCTTGAATTTTTTTTTTAAAAAAAACTACCATATGTCTTAACAATTACATGCCAAATTATGATGTAATATGTGTTTGAGTATGAATATTGATTGATATGAATAGGTGCAATTATGATAAAGACTTCAAAGAAACTAAATTTCTTGTCTTTAATCTCAATTTTTTAAGGTTTTGTATTATCCATCCAAATTAAAAAAACCACCTCCGTCCAAAAAGCAATGACCTATATGTAAATTGCGATGTTGATAGATATTAAATAATAATATAAAATATTTCATAAAAATGAAATAATATATATATTAAATAAAATACTACGTATAGAATAATATTTATTTTATATAAAAAATATATATATTTAATAATATATAATTTAAATAAATTGTACATAATTTTCTAGATAGGGCAGTACCCCCTGCCCGATAATTAGCCTAACCCAATGATGCTCAAATTTTTTTCAAGCCCCTTCTTTTGGGCTGGGCTGGACAATTTTTGATTGGGCTCATGCGGACATACCGAGCACCTGAGCATTATACTCACCCCTAAGATTTATTACATTTAAAAAATCATTTCTCAAGTAAATTTGTCTCTGATTCCCATCCCATGCCCTTTTAAGGCCAATAAAGCACGCCTAAAGTTTTGCTATCAAAGGGTCTCGTTGTTAGTTATGCATGAAAGCTTCAATTGGATTGCCTTCATAATCTTTGCGAATGCCTCCACATCCTGTTGTGCCATCCCAATAAGAATAAGCTTCATCAACATTGATAATCAACCCATCTATCCATTCCCATTTGGGTGTGATCCTCACTCACCACTATAATACATACCTTGTATTTTAGCCTGATTCATCTGAATATTGGCTGCACTAAAACTAGATAAGATGGCTTTAGCCTTTGGTAGGAGTCCATGAGCACTATAGAGATGTTATAGGTGAAGCTAGGTTACTTATCTTGTAGGGATTGGCAAGTACCGATGTGATGATTAGCCATGTACAAAGATGATAGCTCCCTAACTGGCCAACTTGCTAAATACTCTCATAGGCTTGATAGCGATTATTGTGTCTTTGATTACTGTTCATCTATTTATTTAGGAGATGGATGGGGATTGAGAAAGTTGGGTTGAATTGGTGTTGTATTATTTTGGTTGTAACCTCTTATGAGTTGATGGAATTCAATTTTAATTCAAAAAACTTGATGAAAAGAGAGTTGGAGATTGACAATTGAGAAGTTCTTAGAATTATGAGCAGCATCCTAAAAAAGATGGAGAATTTGATGCGTGTAAGATCCCACATTTTTATTTATAAGATAAAGATAATCTTATGAAGGAAAAATTTAGCGGTAAATATAATTTGCTGAATAATGGCTTAAATAAGGAAGAGAGATCTAAAGTAAATTAAAATAATGTTAAATGAAGTCTAATAAAAATATAATTAAACAATTATTATTATTAAATTTCTTTAGAAAAGATAAAATAATAAAGTTAGTAGAGGTTAAATAATGAGAGTATTTAATTTTAATTTTAATTATGTGTGTATAAGTAAATAAAGAATAAAATAAAAGAGACTAAAAAGTCCTGCATCAACTGAATAAGGAGAAGAGGAAGTTTTTAGAATTTGTATATAGGAGTAGTGAGGTAGACTCAAGGTGCAACTTTTCTATTTTCACATACAACTAGGGAGGCCTTAGTAAAATGTCATTTTTATTTTCGTGACCGTTGGATTGAACTAAAATTTGTTCAACAAATCCAAGACATCAATTGCAATGGTTGGATTAGAAATTAGTGTCATGGATTACAAGTTACAAATCCCCAAGACAAATGAATTTCTAGAACGTGCAGAACAAATCCTAGAGAAAAAAATCAATGTTTCTAGCTGATTTCACCGTTGGATCGTCACAAAATTTTGTGAAATTGTTTGAGACATCCTGTTAGGAAACACCAACGGTGGGATCTTCAATTTGATTCTTCAGGTAAGAGTAATTTATCATACACTAAATCTGCTATTTAAAAAATAGTAATTGTTATAGATTTAAGAGTTTTCTAGAGGTTCTAAAGATTAAAAACCCAAATTGAGATCATAGAAACATTAAACAAGGTTAGTCTAATGCTCCAATGATCCAAATTCTCAAATTTGATATATTTTTAATATAATGTTTCCTACTCGTAGGAAATTCTGAGCAACTCGATGGAGGAGAAATTATAAACATCTAGTATTGTTAAAACTTTACATTAATTAAGTTTCTCGTTATTCTGAGCTTTGGGATAAGGATTTTCTTTGGTTGGAACTTAAAAAATACCACGTACGTAACGTGGTCCTATCTATCTTACTTATCGGTGCTACTCATGAGTTTTTCTGAAAAACTCCATAAGTCTAGAATGAGTAGAACTAGTATGAACCTTGCTATTTAATGACCAATAACGCCTTGTGGGACCTTTGTGTGAATCATAAAACTGGATATATTGATTTGTGAAATCATTAGAGGTAACTATAGGTTTAGATGTGTAAATTGAATTGTTTTTAGTATCTTTATGATTCATGACTCGTGAGTGGCCATGTATGGGCAATTGAACTACTGATGCGATATGTTTCTGAGTATAGGCTTAACGAATATATGTGTTATGTATGTGATGCACTGAGATTTTGTGTTGCTCATATATTATTAATTAATTGGATAAAAATATATGTCTGTGTTTGGAAGATGGTGATTCTATGTTATAAACTTGAATGCATGAGTATGAAAATATGAAGACCCCTTGAAAATAATGTGATATATAGCAGATTTAGTGAATGAGCTGTGATTGATAAAAGCTAAATATTACATGGCTGGCCGCTAGTTGATTATTATGCACCATCAGCTTGCCTTTATTTTACAGGGTAGTATTCCCTGATACTACACTTTATGGGCTTTTGAGCAGTATTCCTAAGGCTCGAGCAGTAACCCTACTGGAGGAACCCATGGTCCCTTGTATGCTTTGTAGTACTTTGACAAGTCTACATCACACTTGCGGAGAGCTTATGAGAGTAGCCAAGTCATGTGAAAAGTACTTGGCCCATGGGTTCAGTCGGAGAAAATAAGGAGGATATAAGGATGATTAAGAGTTAATGAAAGATAAAGATTAATCACGCATAATGACATTTTGTGAAACAATATGTTGTACATGTGTAGTGAGTAAATGTTCTTTGAGAATATGAATGGATATGACCATGTTCTTGATTAGTATATTTTCCACCCTCTTACTTATTATATCTGGTTGCTTTTCTGCCTAATATATTTGCTTGACATGTATGTATATTAGTCCCACCGGGCCCACTACAGATGGTGTCGGTAGGTAAGTTGGGTAATGATTGAGTTACTGAGACAGTGGTCTTATCATCCCGTTACTTCTCACATTTTTTCAAGTGAAAGCCTGAGAGCAAGAGCAACTAGGAAGGTATTTGATGATGTGGCTACCCTAATGAATAGCTAACGGTTACTACTTATTTCATTTTTATTGTCACATTTAAGAAATTGTGTATTATATCATGTTGCATGTGGATTTACTTAGAATATATAATTACATTCTTTTGATAGTCAGCTGAGGACCTATAATATTTATTTACTTAATTTAGATTGTTGATTTGAAGAACTCATTTCGAGGTCATTTATATAAAGAAATTTTTGAAAATCACGTTAAACTTATGATTAATTAGAGATGGTGTTACACTGACCAATCCTAAGAAAGGTTGAGGTTGTATTGAATGAAAAATAAAAAGAAGAGGCATAAAAGTGAGCTTGATACCACGTTTTAACCCAAAACATCAAGGCAATAAGTTTATAAATTATTATTCTCCTTGTACAAATTCAATCTGACATGATTTTTTCACTCCTTTTCAATTCAAGTTAAGCTCACCCATACTTAATACTCTTAACTGTCTAACAGAAGCTACGTACAATTTACATTTTTATAGAACAATCTGCTTATTTATTACATTTTAAAAAATTCAAAAGCTAAAGCTATTAACCGACTATACAAATTTTACAATAATTATTTTCTATAAATTAATAAATGCATAGTATGTCGTTTTCTGTTTATCGACCCGAGTACTTATCCGGTTCTTATATATAGCTTTGTGCCAAATTTCTCATCCACTTCTATTTTAATTCTTCACCACAAGAGCATTTCATTAATTTCACTCGTTCACTATCACGCATCGATTTTATTCATTCTTATCATTTCGTTTGAAATCTCCACACAGTGAAGATTGAAATAATCTTGCAAGTTGACCAGTCTAATCTGTCATCATAAAGACAACAACTACCAACAATAAAAAAATGTATGGAGAAGAAAGCGTTCAGATTTTTCTGTTGATATGTTATTGGGTAAGACGAGAATGAAAATGAGAGTAGAAAAGGAAATTAGTAAGAAAATAATGTGATTGGACAGCTAACTAATTTGTATCACATTGTATATATTGTCTTTGGAACAAGGGGATAATATCATAATAGTAGTAGTACTAATTCGCTAGGATCCCAAACGGTACGTCGTTTTCAAGTTAATCACTAATTAGTGGGCCGGCATTGGCCGCCGTGTATTATCTAGATTTTATCATCTGACTCTTGAAATATTCAATTTATTCCTGAATCTAAGTGATGGGTCTATTATTTTGTAATCAATTAAAGAATATAATTTTTTTTTCAATTGAAGAGTATGTTCTTAAATTTTGGAGGACAAGTTTTTTTGTGGTCGTAACTTATGATACATGACTCCCCACAAATTCTGACCACACTTTCGTTCAAAGCAATGAAAGAAAAAAAAAAAGATAAAATACTTCAATCACTTAGTTGCTCACAATTATTGAATGTAAGAAAAATATAAGTAGAATTTAACTTATATATTTGGAGAAATGAATGATAAAATACAAGAGTACAGTATATAACTGCCTATAGAATTCTCATTTTATATAATTATATATATTATAAATTATTTTCTTTTTTGTCTCTCTCTAAATATACTTTTATGTTTTTAATTTGGTAAAAATGTACTCCTTAAATTTATTTTGTAAACATATTCCCTAAATTTTGAATACTTTTATATATTTTTATATTAACATTATATAATAATCTTTTAATTAATTTTAAGAAATTCTTTGAAGGATCATCAGGTTACTTATAAGTTGACTCAGGTAAAACTTCATCTTTAGCATTCACGAAATAATTTGAATGTTCATACCTTTGATGAAATTTTGATTACGCACTTATTGAGTGAGTCAAAAACTTTTTACATTATAAGTTTTGAAAGGGATCATATCATTCATCAAATAATTTTTTTTTGGAAAGCATATTTATTGAGAGAAACGAAATTCCTTTATGCTAGTTATAAGTCTCAAAAGGAATTATACCATTAATCAAATAAAAAACTATTTCATAATTCATTGGTTCATTAAAGAAACTTTTTTTACATCATATTCAACGAAAGTGATTAACTCACACCTCAATCATATTTATGAAGTGTCGAACTTGTAATATCACACTTAAAATAATTAAATGACGTGTTTGGTGTCATTGGACCAAAATGTTTGGATAAAGGACCTTTTAATTTTGTAAACTAATAATGAGAAATGAGATATTAATTTACAAGTTAAATACTACAAGAGAGGAGAAGATACAAATGTCTAATGAGACTATTTGAAGGGGTGATTTGGAAGGGAGGAGGGGCTCTCCTTTTATAGCCCAAGGAGCCCTCCTTACATTGTAAACTAACCAATGTGGGACTTCTTAGGTTCTAACACTCCCCCTCAAGTTGGAGCATATATATTGATCATGCCCAACTTGTTACAAAGATACTCAACTCGTGTCCCATTTAAGGCTTTTGTCAAAAGATCTGCCAACTGATCATCTGATCGCATATGTCCTGTAGATACAACATTCTCTTTGATCTTGTCACGAATAAAGTGACAGTCGATTTCAATATGTTTTGTACGCTCATGGAACACAGAGTTCGATGCTATATGAAGTGCTGCTTTATTGTCACACCATAACTTTGCAGGCAATGTCGTGGTGACGCCAACTTCCTTCATGAGTTGAAATACCCATACAATCTCTTGTACTGATTGTGACATGGCTCTATATTCTGCTTCTGCACTTGATTTTGACACAATACCTTGCTTCTTACTTCTCCAAGATATCAAGTTTCCACCAACAAACACACAGTAACCTGTAGTTGACCGTCTTGTGGCTTTAGATCCTGCAAAATCCGCATCACAAAAACATTCGACCTTAGTATGCCCATAATCTGTATAGAGAAGGCCACGACCTGGAGAGCTTTTCAAATAATGTAAGATATGCTCTAAGGCTTCCCATTGTGCCACTGTTGGGGATGCCATGAATTGACTAAGTACACTGACCGAGAATGTTATATCAGGACGAGTTACTGTCAGATAGTTCATTTTTCCAATAAGTCTTCTATATCTCTCAGGAAATGCGAACGGCTTCAGCTTCTCTGGATCAATCTTCTTCTTTAAGTCATCAGGAAGCTCATCAAACATGCTATTATTAAGATCTAGGAACGGATTCAATATCATGGGAACGCTGCTTGGTGCAGCTCCAAGCTTTCCAGTCTCCTTTAAGAGATCGAGAACATATTTCCGCTGATTCAAAAGGATGCCCTTCTTGCTTCTCAAAACCTCAATACCAAGAAAGTACTTTAATGATCCTAAGTCTTTTGTTTGAAAGTGGGAGTTAAGAAAGACTTTAAGTTCTGAGATTCCAGAGGTGTTACTCCCAGTAATCACAATATCATCAACATACACTACTAAAAGAATCATGCCTGCATTGGATTTCTGATAGAACACAGAATGATCACTCTTACTTTGGCTCAATCCAAACTTCTGAACCACATTACAAAATTTATCAAACCAGGCACGCGGACTCTGTTTTAGACCGTATAACGATTTTCTAAGATAACATACTTTTCCATACTCCCCCTGAGCAACAAAACCAGGAGGTTGCTCCATATAAACTTCCTCAAGAAGGTCACCATTCAAAAAGGCATTCTTAACATCCAATTGATGCAAATCCCAATGATAGGTAGCAGCTAGAGATACAAGAAGACGAACGGAAGTGAGCTTAGCAACAGGGGAGAAAGTCTCGGAATAATCTATACCATAGGTTTGAGCATAACCTTTTGCAACAAGCCGAGCTTTCAGTCGTTCTAAGGAACCATCAGCCTTAGTCTTAACTGCAAACACCCATTTACATCCAATGGCCTTCTTCCCAGAAGGTAGATCAACAAGAGTCCAGGTACCAGCCTTGTCAAGGGCCATTATTTCTTCTTCCATTGCAGCACGCCAACCAGGGTGGGCTAAGGCTTGGTGAAGGGTGGTAGGGGTAGAGATAGACTCAAGGGTGGCCACAAGGGAAGTGGAAGCAGGGGACAAATGCTGGTAGGACACAAAGGAAGAGATAGGATAGGTACATTCAGCATATCTTTTGGGAGGACAATGAGGACGGGTACCTTTCCGGAGGGCAATAGGTAGGTTAGCAGATGGATCAGCAGCAGAATCAGTGTCAATTAGATCAGGGTCATGAGTGTCAGGATTTGGGGTGTTAAGATCTGGGGAAGCAAGAGCAGGGACTAGGGAGACATGAACAGAATCCATTGGCGAAGCAGTAATTGGCGAGGGCAGGGCATTGGTAACATCAGGACCATTGATGATATCAGGTTCTGGAACAGCAACTTGTACTGGTGAGACAGGGACATTATAAACCAGGACATCATCAAGCTTATCAACAACAGGAGGAGACTCAGATAATACCGAAGATTTGAAGAAAAGAGACGACTCATGAAAAGTCACATCAGTGGACACAAGATAACGACGAAGATCAGGAGAGTAACACCGATAACCCTTCTGAATTCGAGAATAACCAAGAAAGACACACTTCAAGGACTTGGGATCGAGTTTATTGACATTTGGACGGACATCACGAACAAAACAAACACACCCAAAAATTTTTGGATCAATAGGAAACAACTTAGTGGTGGTGGGAAACAGAACAGAATATGGAGCATCCCCACTAAGGACAACCGAAGGCATACGATTAATAAGGAAACATGCAGTAGACACAGCATCAGCCCAAAAAGATTTAGGGACACAAGAGTGAAACATGAGAGCTCGAGCAGTTTCTAAGAGATGACGATTTTTTCTTTCTGCAACACCATTTTGAGCAGGTGTATCAACACAAGAGGATTGGTGAAGAATGCCATGACTGTGCATATAATCAGTGAATGGGGCAGAAAAATATTCTTTCGCATTATCACTCCGAAGAATTTTTACAGGAGTATTAAACTGAGTTTGAATTTCAGCACAGAAATTGCGAAAATGCGTAAACAATTCAGAACGATGTTTCATTAAGTAAAGCCAAGTGGTGCGGGAAAAATCATCAACAAAAGTGACAAAATATCGAAAACCAGTTTGAGACAAAACTGAACAAGGACCCCAAACATCAGAATGAATTAACTCAAATGGGGACGCAGCACGTTTATGGATGCGAGGTGCCAAATGAACACGATGGTGTTTGGCAAACTGACACGACTCACAATCTAAAGAAGATACAGAAGAAAACTGAGGATATAACCTTTTTAAGGAGGAAAGTGACATATGACCTAGACGACAATGGACATCAAAGGGAGACGACCCACCAGAACAAGCAACAGAACGCGGAACCTGATCATCAAGGATGTAATGTCCACCAGATTCATACCCCCTACCAATAATCTGCTTTGTCGAAAGATCCTGAATTAAACAGTGGTCAGGAAATAGAGTGATAGAGCAATTCAAATGACGAGTCAATTTACTGGGAGACAAAAGATTAAATGTAAGATCAGGAACATTAAGAACAGAAGATAGCGAAATGGATTTAGTTGGTTTAACAGTACCTGATCCAAGTACACGGATCGGGGAACCATTGGCGACGCATATGGAAGATGAGTTGGCACATGGAGTATATGATGAAAATAAATGATGGTTACCTGTCATGTGGTCTGTAGCACCAGAATCAATGACCCACTTCGTGGAAGAAGTAGCAAGACCAGAGAACCAATTACCAGTAGCTAGACCCCTTGTAGATAATGGACTTGAATCAGAATGAACAGATATCTGAGAAACATCACGTTGCTGATCACGTTGCTCTTTATTCTGTAATTTACGACAATTTTTCTTACTATGACCAGGCTCCTTGCAATAATTGCAGATAAAAGTGCTAGAAGACATATTTGGAGTACTAGGGCCTTGTTTAGACCTATAATTCTTAAATGAACCATGCCTAGCAAAAGTACTTGCATTGTGATCAACAGTTGGGCGAACCAAATTATTAGTACGAAGAACCTTTGAGAACACATCTTCAAAAGATGGAAGCTCTTGACTAGACAAAATTTGAGAGCGAACATTCTCATAAGAGGAATCAAGAGCTTCAAGAAAACTGATGATATCAGAGTTCTTCGATTCAGCCATAGAAAATTAACCAATAAGTAAAGAGAAAAAAAATATTCCAATGAAATCCCGAAGTATCACAAATTCCAAAGTTCCACAGAGCAAACGAGGACCTCTAGATCCTTTAACCAAATATAACTGCAACCACTATGGGTAAACACCCTCAAACAGAAGCAAAACCCAAGAAACAGAGCAGAAATCACTGACCGTACCACAATGAACAGTGCCAGGATGAATAGTGCTAACAACAGTACCCTCACTGGAATCTGGAGATTTTCTGCCGGATGAACAGTACCAAAAAGACAGCGCCGATGAACAGTGCCTATGAATAGTCTCCAAACAGTACCACAAATGAACAGTATCTGATGAACAGTACTGCTAATGCAAATGCCTAAAATAATTCTTTTCTGATGTGGAAGTTCAGACTATGCTGCAACCACAGAGCATACTCAGACAGAACTAGGCTTTGATACCATGTAAACTAATAATGAGAAATGAGATATTAATTTACAAGTTAAATACTACAAGAGAGGAGAAGATACAAATGTCTAATGAGACTATTTGAAGGGGTGATTTGGAAGGGAGGAGGGGCTCTCCTTTTATAGCCCAAGGAGCCCTCCTTACATTGTAAACTAACCAATGTGGGACTTCTTAGGTTCTAACAAATTTAATTAATATGCTCAAATTTGAAATTATATACCCTTAATCAAATAAAAAAAAACTATTTCACAATTCATTTGACCAAGCAAAGAAACTTTTTTCCTGTCATATTTCATTCAATGAAAGTAATTAACTCACACCTCCATCATATTTACGGAGTATCAAACTTGCAATATCACATTTGAAAAAAATTTAAATGAGGTGTCTGGGGTCAATGAGCCAGAATACCTGAATAAAAAACCTTTTTAATTTAATAAATATGCCTAGATTTTGAATTATATACCATTGATCAAATAAAAAAATTCATAATTTATTGGGTTTGGGTAAAGAAAATTTTTATTTCTAGTCATCTTTCATTTAACGAAAGAAATTAACTCACACCTCTATAATATTTATGGAGTGTCAAACTTACAATATCATGCTTAAAAAATTTTAAATGAGGTGTTTGGTGTCATTGAGCCATAATGCCCGAACTAAGAACCTTTCTAATTTAATTAATATGCCCAAATTCAAAATTATATGCCATTGATCAAATAAAAAATTCATAATTCATTGGTTCAGGTAAAGAAACTTTTTTTCTCGCTATCTTTCATTCAATGAAAGTAATTGTCTATCATATTTATAGAGTGTCGAACTTGCAATATCACACTAAAAAAAATTTAAATAAGGTGTTTGGTGTAATTGAGCCAAAATGGCTGAACAAAGAACCTTTTTAACTTAATTAATATGCCTAGATTTAGAATTATATAGCCTTGATCAAATAAGAATTTCATAATTCAATGGTTCAAGTAAAGAAACTTTTTTCCCGTTATCTTTCATTCAACGAAAGTAATTAACTCACGCCTCCATCATGAATATGGAGTGTTGAACTTGCAATATGAATCTTTTAATAAAATTAAATGAGGTGTTTGGTGTCATTGAACCAGGATGTCTAGATAAAGAACCATTTCAATTTAATTATTATGCCCAGATTTAGAATTATATACCATAGATGATATAAAAAATTCATAATTCATTGGACTAAGTGAAGAAATTTTTTTTTCCATAATCTTTCATTCAACGAAAGTGATTAACTCAATCATCCATCATATTTATGGAGTGTTGATATTGCAATATCACAATTACAAGAATTAAATGAGGTGTTCGGTGTCATTGAGCTAGAATGCCCGAACAAGGAAGCTTTTTTAATTGAATTAATA
Organism: Albizia julibrissin; assembly: GCA_037074505.1. Taxonomy (NCBI): domain Eukaryota; kingdom Viridiplantae; phylum Streptophyta; class Magnoliopsida; order Fabales; family Fabaceae; genus Albizia; species Albizia julibrissin. The sequence continues at coordinate 49,966,232 of CM073482.1, read as the reverse complement.
TGCCCAGATTTGAAATTACATACCTCCTTGATCAAATAAAAATTTCATAATTCATTGGTTTAAGTAAAAAAACTTTTTTTCCCGTCATCTTTCATTCAACAAAAGAAATTAACTCACGCTGGCCTCCATTTTAGTTATAGAGTGTCGAACTTACAATATCACACATAAAAAAGATCTAAATGAGGGGTTTCGTGTCATTGAGCCAGAATGCCCGAACAAAAAACCTTTTCAATTTAATTATATGCACAGATTTAGAATTATATAGCCTTGATCAAATAAAAATTTCATAATTCAATGGTTTAGGTAAAAAAATTTTCCCATTATCTTTCATTCAACGAAAGTAATTAACTCATGCCTCTGTCATATTTTTGGAGTGTCAAACTTACAATATCACACTTAAATAAATTTAAATGTGATGTTTGATGTCATTGGATTAGAATGCCTAAACAAAAAACCTTTTTAATTTAATTGATATGTCCAGATTTAGAATTCTATACCCTGATCAAATAAAAATTTCATAATTTAATGGTTCAGATAAAGAAACTTGTTTTCTTGTCATCTTTCATTCAACGAAAATAATTAACTCACATCTTCATCATGAATATAGAGTGTCTAACTTGCAATATCAAAGTTTTAAAAAATTTAAATGAGGTGTTTAGTGTCACTGAGCCAAAATATCTGAACAAAGAACTTTTTAATTTAATTAATATGCCCAAATTTAGAATTATATACCCTGATCAAATAAAAAGTTCATAATTCATTAGTTCAGGTAAGAAAACTTTTTTCTTGTCATCTTTTACTCAGCGAAAGTAATTAATTTAGGCTCCGATTATATTTATAAAAGGTCAAACTTACAACATCACATTTTAAAAAAATTTAAATGAGGTGTTTAGTGTCATTGGATCATAATGCCCGAACAAAGAACCTTTATAACTTAACTAATAGGGCCAGATTTGGAACTACATATTTGTGGAAAAGCCCAGAGTCAGGATTGACCAGAACATATGAGTGAGTTGCCACGTCAGTGGTGGGGCCTCACTCCAACAGCTTACAACCCAACATCGCTGGTCATACCCCCAAGTACAGAAAGGTCAAACCCACCCATCCAATCAATATATTAAAAATATTAAAATTAGAGTAAATTACAATAAGATCTCAAATAAAAAAAAAATAAAAAAGATCCCTTAAAATCACAAAATAAAAAAAATAGTCCATTGACAATTTTAAGTGGTGATTATTGATAACTAGATGAGTTTCTATTGATAACTCTTTAGGACTATTTTTTATTTTGTGATTTTATTGGACTATTTCTTTATTCTTTTTATTTGGGCCATATTATAATTTTCCCTAAATATTAAGGAAAAAAAAGCCGCCTTTTCATTTGACTTTCCCCTCTTGTTATTAATTTTTTATTTTTTATTTTCATTTTGTCATCTCTTCCCCATTTTCTACTGTTTCAGCGTTCTTCACCCGCAGACAATGAACGCGGCGCAGTCTCCGCCGGTGGCGGTTTCTCATTCCGTCGATGCCGGAGTCGTGCATGCCTCCTCGCTCGTCAGAACTTACCGCATCTGGAAGGGTAGTAATGTAAGATTTGCATTTCTTTCATGCCTCATGATCAAGTTTGCCCCTATTTTCTCCCTCTGTCAATCTCCTCTAGTCAATTTTTATGTATTGTCCTAATAATTTTGCCTCCTGAGTTCAATCTGGGATCATCTTTGGTACCGGATTGCATTTTCGGCTTTCTTAGATAAGCTGATCATGGAGTATTCGAATGCGATACTGGAGAGGGAAGGCTGGACTTTGTTACAAAATTTATGCTGGGTTCATTATTACTTTAGGATCTCCATTCTTCTATTTCTCATTAACTGTGTGATACTGTTTTTCTGTTGAGGCGGGGTGTAGACTTTTCTTCTCCGGTTAGTCTTGTTCATGGTAGAAAGATTTGGAGTTTTTTTTATTTATATGATCATCGGCTATGTTGAATTTAGCATCATTTGACAATAGGTGCCATTTAGCTAGCTAACCAATGCAGCAGCTTGCACTTTACTTTCCAGTTTGCAGCTCTGTTGCTTCTAAATACTGACACCGTGATTGATCTCTTTCTTTCTGATGTGCTATTTTTAATAATGTTATCTAAGAACAAAATACTGTAGCAAATATTTTTAATAATGTTATCTAAGAACAAAATACTGCAGCAAATTAAGCATTCCGATGTTCTACCCCACTAATAGTGGAATGATGTTAAGAAGAAAAGTTGCAAGTATTCTGGACTGATGGCTTTGTAAATGTAGGTTCATAGATGATAAAATCCTTACAATCAGACCAAATATGGGCATTTGAGATGGGAAATAAATATAGATGGATGATATAAAAATTACCCAAACCAATGAAAATTATATGTATTCAATCTTACTCTAACACTGTGTTATCAACCAATGCAATTAAATTTCATCATTTTACTTTTAAATCTGCAAGATACTTTCTCTCTCTCCATTCATTCCTTTATGAAAGACATATTGACTAATGGACATTGTTTACAAATAGTATGGCTGCAAGGTAAGTGCTATTTCTGGTTGTCTCTGTTCATTTTAATTTATTTTATGCATGTATGAAATTGGTCTATTACATTGGCGATCTTCCTAATTTTGATTCTGAATCCATGTCTGTTTGTTCTATTTCCAGGTATTTTTACTTCAGGGAAGACTGATATTTGGACCTGATGCTAAATCTATATTTCTGACATTATTCCTTATTATTGCTCCTGTTGCTGTATTCTGCACTTTCGTAGCCAGAAAACTGTTAGATGATTTTTCTCATCACTTGGGAGTGCCGATAATGGTCATAGTTATTGCTCTCACAATATTTGTAAGTTACGATAACACCATAATTTGTTATAAGATGCTCAATAAATGCTGTCATCCAACAATATTACATTCTTTAAGAGGCATTCATTGATTTCTTACACAATTGCCTGTTGCTAGCCTTCATGTATAGTAGCTCCATGTGTTGGGTTAGCTTTAATGTTAAAAGTAGGAAAGAGAAGTCTTACCATGATCATGCCAATAACTATGTTCTTAGATACATACACATGATATTGGAGTAGAGCCACTTTTGCAATTATTCTGTTTTTCTATCTTTGGTGATGAGATCGCAATTGAAGTTTTAAAACAATTACGCAAGTGAATGGCTGAAAAGAATTCCATATTTAGATTGGTAATACAGCTTATTTCAGTAACTATCATCAATACTTAAGAGTTCTGATGATTTCCATAAATAATATTAGAAATGACACCTTGATACTGCTAAGACTCTGCAACATGTCCATGACCTCTGTCAATGTTCTGTTAAGAATATGCTGAAACCCAAGTGCCTGTTGGAGAAACAGAACCCAGTGTTGACTTGGCAGTAGAGGGAATAAGAGAGTTAGGTAATTGAAGAAGTCAGGTTCCCTTTGAAATACAAAAGAATTGGAAGATTATGATGTAGATCTGATCTTGGATTAAAAGTAATTTAACTTAAGCCCGGGTTTTGAATTTTATATTGAGGTGCTATATTTTTAAAGGCGTCATTTCCAATGTGTAACTCTGATACATCTATGGAAATATCAATTTTGCTTCGCCATTGGTTCTACTGCTTATAACTTCTATGCTTTGTTTCCCATATTCAAGTGCACAAAAAATGATGCCTCCGTATATTGATTTCAAAAGTTTACCACAATTTTTCATTATAGTTCATTCAGTACAGTACTCTCAATTCTTAAAATTTGTTTCCAGGCTCTGACTGTCCTTGTGCTGACATCAGCAAGGGATCCTGGCATAATACCTCGCAATGCATATCCTCCCGAACCAGATGATTCTGATTTTAGTGACAGGATCAACAATGGACAGTCTCCAAGGCGACATTTGCCAAGGACAAAGGATGTCATTGTTAATGGTAGACCTATAAGGACCAAATATTGTGATACCTGCCAGCTATATCGACCTCCCCGTTGCTCTCATTGTTCAGTGTGTGATAACTGTGTGGAGCGATTTGATCATCACTGCCCTTGGGTGGGTCAGTGTATCGGATTGGTAAGACATTTTTCAAAATATAATATGCCCTGAATGTCATAGTGAATTTATTAAGAGAATGCTGCCTAGGACTGCTCCTATAATATTAGTTTTATTTAGAAGGTTGATTTTTGACCTCCCCCGGGTTCTTATATACACTAATCCATGTCCATGGACTATTAAACAAAGCACTCTTCTTACCCTAAACCATAAGACAAATTCAACAAGATATTCAAATTTCAAATATAAACCGTGCTCAATATATAGTTGCTATGAAAGACTGAATATATAGGTAATCTTTTGGCCAGGAAAAAAAATATAGGCAATCTTAGTTTCTGCTTGACGATATATTGGGATGTTTAGGCAAAATGGTTGCAAAATGTTGAAGTGTTGCAACAGAAAGTGCTAAGTAGTATTTGCATAAATAATAGAATTTGCTGTGTAAGTAGGGACAGGAATGGTCTATCCTAATAGCTTTAGCTTCATCCGCATACTACAGATATTAGAATATGTTGCGTCCATTATAAATCTTAGTATTTGTCTGCTGAAAAACTTTCTGAATACATTTCTTTTTTTTTTCGTTTTTCTTTTGCTTCTGCTGGAAATAGAAATCGATGACTTCATTGCATGCATTTTGCAATTTTGGCTATTTTCTGATGTCACGACACTAATTACTGTGGTATAACCACATGGATTTGACACTGCTAATAAAATGTTGTAGTAATAGTAGATATGATCATGATGGTGATAAGTCAGAGTTGTCTTTTGCTTCTTGACTGCAGCGAAATTACCGGTTTTTCTTCATGTTTGTCTTCTCTGCTACTCTTCTCTGCTTATATGTGCATGCCTTTTGCTGGGTCTACATCAAGAGGATCATGGATTCAGAGGAGATATCAATTTGGAGGGCAATGATCAAAACTCCTGCATCCATGGCACTAATAATCTACACCTTTATTTCTGTATGGTTTGTTGGTGGCCTCACAGTTTTCCATACATATCTCATCAGCACAAACCAGGTTTGGATGCTCATTCAACTCCCAGTCCTTTCCTTTCCCTTGATAGGGCTAATATACTATTTGGTCCTTATAATTTGCCCTCATTTTGGTTTTGGTTCTTATAGTTTCAAATCACAGGTTTTGGTCTCTCAAGTTTTTTCTGTTTAAAATGCTAGTCCATATATTTTAATAAAAACCTAGACCGTTTACCAACACAGAGTTGATCTATTGGTATAAGGTCTTATTAAATCTCTCTGGGTCTTGAATTTGAGTCCTAGAGGAGACACCTGGGATGGGAGGGGCAGCTATGAACCCTGAACCGGATATCGGATGATAATATGGCAACAACAAAAAAATCTGGACTATTTTGTTCTTTGAGGGACCAAAATTAAAATGAGGGCAAACTATATGGACCAAACATTATATTAACTACCCTTGATATGTGAAATGTGACTTCCTACTCACGAAGTAAATTCTCATGTAGGCAGTAGGTTGTTGTATATGATGACATGATGTTATTTCAACTACCTCTTTATATGTCCATTTCTAGTTCACGGACATGTGAATGACAATCCCTTTTGTTTTATTCGTAGACTACATATGAGAATATTAGATACCGGTATGATCAACATGACAACCCGTATCACAAAGGGACACTTGGTAACTTCAAGGAAGTATTCTGCTCTACGATTCCTCCATCCAAGAACAAGTTCAGGTCTAAGGTTCCCAATGAGCCATTAGCTCCATCAAAAAGAATGGGTCTTGAGTCTGTCAGCTCTTTAATGAGAAAACCCGCAGGTCACTCGGACTTGGGAAGGCTGGATTATAACGAGGCTGGTAATGAAGAAGGTGAATACAAAGATGGCTCTAACAAATTTGAAGGACTTGTCATGGATAGTGAATTATCTGATAAGTCGCAGGATTTAAGCAGCAATCTTAGGTGGGACATTGGTCCTGAAGTTGGGGAATCATATGGGATGACTAGTGGCATAGGTGGGATCTCAACAAAGGCGGCTGTATAGGGTGATACAATTTCCTTGATGTAAATTAAAAGATTAAAGGGCAAAAGCGAAAAAAAAAAGGGTTAAGTTAAAGATAGATTGGGTTGGGGTTGACAGTGAAATCTGAAACGTGATTGAATCCTGCTTTATTGATAATATATAGTATGATAGTTACTTGGTGAATTTAATGTGTGGTGATCGCTTAAGTCGTTCAAAGTAGAATGTGTGCGCATTAATATAAGAAAAGTAGGATTTGCTGGAAGTGGTAGTTGGAAATTTGTGTGCACATTTTGCATTTTCACGTTTCCATTGCTTTCTCTGTTTTTTCCCCTTTCATTGTCGTATTTGCGATCATGCTTGCTTTTATTTTATTTTACTTTTTTGGGTAAGATGAGATTAGGGTGGCTTTTATTTCCTCGTGCCACTCCGTCATCCCCACAATGGTTTTTCTTGGATGAATGACATCTCAGGTGACTTGATGATGGTGGAAATAGCCGTGTCAATATTTTCTTTAAGGGAAAAAATAAATTATTAATTTTTGTAGCTTACGTCGAGTTTTGATTGAGGTTAATAAGGTTATGAATACGGTTAACTTCAAGACTTGCGGAGTATGGGAATTTAAATTTAATAGTATGAATTACCAATATCAACCCGAATTTGTGCTGTAAATAGTTCCACCAAAAAGGCCCCACCACTTTTCCTCATTAAATATTTATTTTTTGTTCTGATTCCTCATGAAATATTAAAACTTCTCAGCACATATCTTTGTAATAGTTTGTAATTTACAATTGTTTATGCTACACTTTTTTTTTTTAACGAATTTAGACGATATTCCCTAATTGATAGCCATAGAGAAAGATCGCCGAATTGATTTTTGAGAGACGAAGTGGATTTTACCTTTCCCAACAAAGTTATTCCATCCACACGGCCTTATGCGAATCTAACACATTATATTTAAAGGACCTGATCATCTACCAATTGTGCCCTGTTGCTTCAATTTTAAGACAACAGCCAAATAATAAAAGTTAGGATTTAAAAACTAGTTTGACTGTGGGGTCGACAAGCAGGCTAATCAGATGCAATATAACCCACTAATCTAAACCCAAAACATAATTTTGTAAAAAACTTAAACCCAAACACATTATTGGGTACCCACTTGGAAGTGGCTCGGCCCAAAATGGCTGGGCCTTGGGTCATCATTGGGCTGGTGTAGGAACTAGGCTTGGTACCGTCCAGAGCCAAGCCCATCGCAGCCTGCCCGCAAATCCTAGAAACGATGACCAACAAATGTCAGCGTAATATCCGAACATGAAGAGTTTGCTACTCTGAAACCGTTTCATGATGAGAATGCTCAAGTCCATGTAACGCAGTGCACAATTTAAGAGGCAAGTAGATTCAATATGTAAAATCTCTAGTTTATCTTAATGACAGTAAAGGAATGATGGTTGAAACTGCAAATCGTTTTTCAGGAAGATGGCTCAAAAAGTATCAGTCTAGGTTACAATTTAGTGTCTGTTTTGATTAACGATAGAAGTTAGTTTTCCAACGTGATTTACAGTATACAAGATAAGTTTGTGAGAGAAGTTTTGTCTCGACTTATGTGAACGTGTTTCTTGAATGTTAAATTATCTAATTGTATTGTGTAATATCCAAATAAAATAACAATAATAATAATAATAATAATTAAATTATTATTATAATATAATACTATATAATATAATATTTTATTATTATTATATTGTTATAATATTATATTATATAAATATTATATTATATTATATAAATATATATTATATTATAAGGTGGGACGTGGGCTGCCCACCCATTATTTTATATAATAAAGAAGGAGTTGATTACCCACTCCCTATTCCCTCTTCCTCTTTAAAAACCGCACAAGAGGTGCGGTTTGTGAGAAGGAAGAGTCAGAGAAAGAGGTAAGAGCGAGAGAAAGAGAGAGAACGAGAAGGGAATAATGATCTCACTTGAGTTTTCTGAAGTAAGTTATTTATCTTATAAGATTATTTAGATAGCTAAAATGACTTCTTTTTAGCAAATTTATTTCATTAAAATTATTACATGTATTTTTCTCTTTCTAATAAGGATAATATTGTACTGATTAGAGAAATATTTTAAGATTAACATTTTGGACAAGCTTGAGTTTTGTTAGTATAAGGCTATAAAAATGTAGAGAATAATTAATAGTTAATTTTAATTATTTTATTTTTCTTATTTAGTTGGTATAAGATTTTAAAACGAAATTTTTTATGTAATTAGTCTATAAATAATTCTATATAGGACTTTTTAACCGATTAAATGTGGGTTAAAAACTTTATTTGAATTAATGAAGATATTACTGAAATTTTAATTGGTTTAGTTTTGAATTTTGAAGAACTAAACTATTATTTATGAAATTCGGAGGACTAAATTGTCATTTATGAAATTTTGAGGACTAAACTGTCATTTTGATATTTGAAGGACTGAACGGTCATTTCTAAAATTTAAACCCCAAACTGTTATTTTCAGTTTTTATAATATATTATATATTATTATTAAAATTTGTATATAAGTTATAATTTTGATTATGTGGAATTTTGGAGAGTTATTAATGGGTAGTAAATTGATTATGATAGATTGATTTTGGCATTTATTTGAGCTCTTGGATTAGGAGCAGTGTGGTAATAAATAGCTTTGGCGAGAGCTAACCACTTTCCTCTTGTTGTGCATGCTTGTATGATGTTTGTGAGTGATTTTAATTATGCAGATTTATAAATTTGGCTGCTGATATGTGATGTGGTTTTGGAAAATATGTTGTTAATGAAATTGTCTTGTGAGACTTATTTTCATTGAGAAAATGACTAGCAATATTAAATTATATGAGTTGGTATTTATTTATGAGATTAGAAAGATCCTTTTGATAAATATAAAATGATAATGGCATGTCATTACATAATATTAATATGAGAGGGGATGGCGGATGCGAATTTGATAGGAGGTTACTCAAAGAGGAAATAGGGGGGTGAATTTTTGTACAAAAAGAGGAAATAAGGTGGTGGACGTCCAGGTGTACAATGGATAGTCCTTTGGCCCATTTGTATTACGTAGGGCTATGACACCCCACTAATATATTTAGAGGGGGAACTCATGGTCTGGTCTTGTGCTCTGTGGATTTTGGCCGATCCATATCACTTGATCGGTGAGCTTGTTGAGTTAGCTACCGGTCATATGGGTGAGTACTAGCACATGGGTTCAGTCAGAGGAAATAAGGTGGATAGGAAATAAGGGAGGAAAGAAAATAAATTATTGTGTATTGACTCTTATACACTTATATGGTAAATATGAGAATGAGAATATGATATTGTGAATTATTATGAAATTATTCGTATGGACAAGTGATATTTTAATAATGTTATACTTTTATAACTATCCCACTTGACACCTCACGGGCACATACTTGTATGCTAGATGAGATGGATTGCTGGTTACTGAGGCTTTTGTCTCACCTCGTTGATTTAACATTTTTCAGGAAATAGTTGTCGTGAGGGTCCATCAGGGAAGACTTCGGAAGCTTAAACTACTTCTGATAAAAGTAGTACTTCCATCTTTTAATATATGTAGGATTATTGTATAATACCACATTAGAGCTCATCTTGCATACTCTGATCTATTTCTGAGAACTTGATATATTAACTATATATTTTTAATTGCTTCTGATGATGTTAGAAGGCCTGTATGGCTTATGATGTGTTCTAAACTTGCGGATCCATAATTTGATCTGATAAAGATATTTTAATATATGATGAGATACTATTCAGCAAGGAAAAATGGTTTTATTTTCCATGGTAAATTTTATAAACTATGGTAGAGTTTTCAAACGGTTAGTTGAACTCTTTTTCTACCATGGTTAATTTTCTTAAAAGATGAGCTGTAATCTTTTATACCATGGTAGACTTATAGAGAATTGAGTTATAATAATAGGATTTTACAGTGTTAAGGAAGGGATTTTACAAATTTGGTATCAAAGTGGCGCAAGTGGTTACCAGGTTACTCTTAAGGCTTGTACTTACCCTCAGGTTGAGCCTTCGAACTCTGGGGAGGCGTATTAAATCCCCGTAGGGAGGGGACAGTTCCTGGCTGGGAAAAGACCTCATTGAGGTGGGGTGACTCAGTCCGGCACCGCTAGAGACCCTAGGGACCCCGAATGGGAGACGGGAGACACCGTGCCGTTACATATTGCATCTGTTTTTCCCCCTTTAATCAATAGAAAATACATCCTTACATGTAATTTTGTTTTCACTTAATTCAGTTGGCCTTTTTAATGGTTGTGTTGGAGATATAAAAATCTTTACTCTTGTTAATTAAGATATTAATGAGGTAGTTAATTATTGTAAGACCCTATAAATAGAAGTCTGATTGTATGAATCAAAGTGTAAATGATGATTAGATCCTAACCTAAAATAAGGAATGTTATCTTAACTCCTCACCTCTTAATAATCCTATAAGTTAGGGTTAATAAACTCACTTAAGAAGAATTGATTGTTGTATTTTCGTTGTGGCCAGCTTATAATTCCTAACAAAGAGATTCATATATTTTCCCGATTCCGGGTTTATTAATAGGTTGAACAAATAAAACCATAAAACTAGTATACACACGTCAGATTTTGGGTTTATAGAGCCACCACATATATTGCCTCTATAAACAGCAGTTCTCACTTCTTACTTTGTTATCACAATAATCCCAATTAAGCCTACTGTCCAGCCCTATTTCTCCCATTCATGACTTGAAATGCAAAAGAATGGGTTCCATACTTCCAAGCTAAATTAGCCAAGGAGCTATATCATGACGATAAACTAACCATAAAAAAAAACAAATGCACACATTTATTTTCAATCATTACGAATTTTGATGTAAATGATTAAAGTAATGTTTTAAAAGCCGGAATGGACATCGAGCCGGAAAGGCCAACGGGTCATGGTTCAACTGGTTGGAACGGTTGAACCGTTCGGTCGGACCGATGACATAATAATTAAATTAAAAATATTATATATATATATATAATATATATATATATATATATATATATATATATAGACATACATACAATTAATCTTTAGTGGTCTAATTTGATAGGAAATTAACTAGGTTACAAAATATGGTTGTATGAATAACACTAAGTCAACAATCAAGTAATCAACATAACAAAATGCATTGGACTGTAATGGTTTCATGGCTTGTCAAACATTGGTGGGTCTTGATTGATCCAAGCATGAGTTTCTTGAAAAGCATTTGGACCATAAATATAATCATCTGCTTGAGGAAAAGATCCAAAATCAAGACCGCCAACCCTAATCTCAGAGCTTCCAATTCCATCCTTAGCTTGAGGATAAACCTCATTGCCTTGTTCTTGAAAAACATCTTTATAAAAGAGTGTGAAACAAACCAAATTATTAAATTAGTAACATATAATTTTGAGGAAAAAAATTAACATGTCCAAAATTTAAAATATCCAAGTATCCAACCTTCATCATTGATGGTAGTGTTTGGTATTGGTAGTGTGGCCTCATCATAAATGATGTCTCCTTCTATCTCTTCAGCAGAAAGTGATGAAAGTGGAGGAGAATCAACTTCTTCCATTATCCAATATTCTATATTGTCAATACTTTCATAATCAATGGGATCAAAAGCTTTTTTCTTGTCAGAAACTCTAAAAAAACACATGAACATAAAATATTAGTATTATTATTAGTAGTTATTAATTTAATTTTTTACCAATACAAATTTAAGTAAAGTGTAAATTGTAAAGTGAAAACTGAAAAGCTTAGAAAATATACATATTCCTCAAACGAAAGTTATAATGAACAAAGACAAGATCGTTCAGCCGTTGATGTTCCAATCTATTTCTTCTTTTGGAGTGTATCCTTTCAAAGACACTCCAATTTCTTTCACAACCAGAAGAAGAAGCAGTTTGGCTCAACAATTTAATAGCCAATCTTTTAACATTAGGACAACTACCTCCAAAATACCGCCACCACTCATCTATCATATTAAATTGAACATGATCAAATAAAAAAACAAAGTTAGAGGCTTATAGTATAAGAATTAAGAAGTATGAAATTTTACCAGGTCGCATTGATTTTGCTGATTTAAGAGCTAAAGGATTCCTGAAAGAGTCACAACTTCTTTGTTGGTATAATGTGCCTTCTTGTAAGAACTTGGTCTTATTAGTTGTTATCTTCCTATTTATGACAGACAGATATCCTTGCATTACCTCTGGCTTCTGAGAGAAGTTAGACATATCATAAAGGAAAGCATGATTTAAGATATAAGTTGCTGCATGAAGATCTTGACGAAGTTGAGAATCCTACCTATTCTTGACAATACTCGTGAATGGCTTGTAATTCTTCTTGATGTGATTAAAAGTACGTTTGATAGCTTTCCTTGCCCTATACATCCCTTCATATATATATCCAAGTGAAGGCCTATCATCAGAATCTATAATTCTCAAAAGTCTTATGAGAGGCTTGACAACTTCGACAATGCCCTGACAGTCATTCCAAAATCCACTATCTAATACAACAACAACTACATCTCTTGCCTTATGGTCTCTAGAGTATCTAGAGTCAATAAATGTTTTGCTAGTAACCAAGGCATGTAAATCATGCTTATGCTCAAGAATACTTTTCAAGGCAATAAAAGTAGTAGCAAATCATGTTGCTCCTGGTCTGATGATTTCTGTCCAACCTTCTCTTTTTTTTAGCCAAGCTAGCAAAAATCCATGGTTGTAAATGAATTTTGATATCAAAGATGTACGTCTAGATAAATGTGTGACAATCTCTATTTTGCCAATGTCAGACAAAATCATATTTAAGCAATGTGTAGCACATGGAGACCAATAAATAGATGGATACTTTTCAGTCAATAATTTCCCGGCAGCTTTATAATTAGCTGCATTATCAGTAACAAGGTGGATGACATTGTTCACACCACCAAACATAACCATATCCATGAATAAGTTGCATAAGGTTTGTGCATCTTTAACAATATCTGAGGCATCAACAGATTTGATGAAAACAATTCCTTTAGGACAGTAAACCATGAATATGTTTTTTGGTTTAACTTTCAACGAATGTTCCTAAAAACAGTCATTAAAACACACTTTCAATGACTGTTATTAAAAACGGTCGTTGAAAGTTAAGCCAAAAAACAAAAAAAAATATTTTAGAGATTCCACAACTTTTTTTAAAAAACAGCCATTGAATCTTAACACAACGTATATCGTAGTGCAGTTGGCTAGAGCATTTGGTTATTTTCCTTAAGGTCAAGTGTTTGAGCCTTCCTCACCAGTTTTATTTTTTGTTTTAAGTTTTAGAGTTACAACGACTGTTTTATATAAAACAGTTGTTGAATCTTTACTAGTGTAGTGTCATGGCGCAGCTGGCTAAAGCCTTTGGTAATTTTCCTTGAGAGGTTGAGGGTTCGAACCTCCCTTATCGCTTTTTTTTTATTTAGAGTTAGTACGACTGTTTAATATAAAAAAGTCGTTGAATCTAAACAAATTAGGCGTTGTGGTATAGTTGGTCATAACCTTTGATAATTTACCTGAGGTGGAGAGTTCGAGCCTGCCTGACCCTGAATGGTTTCTATTTTTTATTTTTTAGGAGTTTTCAACGACTGGTTTTTCAAAACCAGTTGTTGTAACTTGATCATTAATACTTTACATCCTCTTCTTGGTACCACTTGCATTCACCATCTAGGAGTCTGTTCACTCTTTCAATATCATCAATCCTCTACTTCATCTTGTTCAAATTCCTCCTCCTCCTCCTCTTCATCTTCATTGTTTTCCTCTTGCTAATCCTCTTCTTCATCATCAACAAGATCAGACCCTCACTTTTGAACACATATCCTCTAATAAGCTTCATCCCTATTATTATCACAAGGATATCCTATAATTAATTAAGCTCAAAGGAAAATATTGCAAGAGGTTTGAAAGTTAGATAAACAACTACTGGTTTATAAAACCAGTCGTTGAATCATTGATTTTCAACAACTGGTTTACAAAACTAGTCATCTAATGCTCACCAATCAGATCATTTATAGAGAAGTGTGTCAGAGACTTAGAGAAGCGTAACCCAGAAGAGTAAAGTAGCTTCTGTAAAGTGTAAACTCATTTTTCTCGTTTGCACGCTACCTCTGATTACTCAAAACTTATGTGTGTCGCGCCTCTAAAGACGAGAAGGATGTGGGTTCTCTTGCTCTTAGTTGGAATTCATTCTCCCTCCTCCATTGTTGCTGTGGGTTCTGTGTACGTAGTTGGGTCAATCCTCCCTATTTTAGCTCCTCTCACTCTGGACAAGGTAAGGTGGCAACTTCATTTTATTTTCCTGGGAACTTTCAGTTCTTGTTTGTAATTTCTCAAAACTGCTTGATTCATGAGTTTGTAAACATTATTATTCATGAGCTTTTAATTTAATTAACGCATGCACCTCCCAAAATGCCCATAAATGTCAGTCCAAGTTTATTGTTATGCGGTGGAACTTGTGATGATGATATGAGTATCTCTGCAATTTATGTCGCTATTCATTTATGGGTGGAAGCAAATTTTGCAGAATTAACGTGTTGGAGATAATGCCATTGATGAGTTTGGTGAACATTGCATGAACCAAACCTCTAACTATCTTACTCTTTTTAATGATGAATTTATGAATTCAGAGATATTATTTAGTAGACCTACTCTGGGTTTTAATTTCTTAACACCCATTATTAAGATCTGCATACTCTGTGTTTTTTGTTTGGTGATCAAACTCCTCTTGTTAAAGTAATTTGTTGATGATTTGAATGGTTCACAAATAGTTTATGCAAGCAATTTCATTGAACCATTGTTTTTTTTTTTGGCAAAGCACATGGTTCAAAATTAACAGAAGTTCAAAGCAAAAAAAAACATTTATTCCTAGGAATCATCTCAGTTAACTAGTAGCTCATATTGGTTAATTAGGATTAGAGAAAATAGTATATAAAATAAAAGGATTATTCTTAAGTGATCATATTGTATAAGCTAGATAAAGAATAACAAGATTAAGAAGATTAGCCATTCAACCTGATTTATATCCATTTTGAAATTAATTAAGATTAATCACTCAAAAATCACAATATAATACTCCCTCCATTCAATATTATTATAAGAAACAACCACACACATTCTTTATTCTAAATTATAAGAAACATTTAGAGAATGTTTTTTCCTTATTTTTCCATTTTGTCCTTATTTAATTTCCCTTATTTAATGTCAACAATAAATAATTTTCACAACTCCCAAAAACCTATTACTTCTACCATATTTATTTTCTTATTCTCTCTTTTCTGCAATCCTTCTTATTACAATAATTTTCTTATTCTTTCTCTTATTCCATGTCTCCTAATAAATAAGAGTATTTAAATATAAAAGGGATACAATTTTAACACATTTGTTATTCTTAACCATAATTTGAACCACAAGATTCAGTTAAACATTCTTATGATAAGAAATAGAGTGAGTAATGAAGAAGGATAAAGTCTTATAACTTTATATCACTTTTTATTCAATAGTAATGAAGAAGGATAAATGCATATTTGTAACTTATTCTCCAATTTGCACACAGATTTTTGGTAATCGGGATCCCTACACAATTGAAGACATTAATTTGATCCAAGACCTTTTGTCAGGATATCTTTTACAACACATAGATGATATGTAGGGGTTTCTTTTTGTATAGTGCAGTGGTATATATATTATGTTGTTTCCATATTCGAATACTTTGCCACCTGTTAGTTTCTTGTTTATATATATTGAGTACTGTGAATTTGTTATGGAAGATTTTGGAAAATTATGATGAAGCATTAAATGCCGCTATTATTCTTGTTTATATCAATATGACGTTTCTAATTTCAGTAGCATTTTGGACCCAAATTATTTTGAGTGCTTTCCGTGTTCAAAATATAATTGTATGGAAATTCCCAGGTTTTTAATGATCAAATGTTGTGGGGAGAAAGAGAATAATTTTTTTAAAAGAAAAAGGTTACAACAACCCTTTTTAAAAAAAATAGTGGTTGTACGTAGGACATACAACAACTGTTTTTGAAAAAATAGTCGTTGTATCTTAAATACATACAACGATTATTTTTTAAAAACATTCATTGTATGTGTTTTGAAAGAACATACAATGATTGTTTTTAAAAAACAATCATTATATCTCAAATACATACAACGACTGTTTTCAAAAAACAGTCGTTGTATGTTATTTCAAAACACATACAATGATTATTTTTTCAAAAATAGTCGTTGTAAGTCTCTTACAACGACTATTTTAAAACAGTCGTCTATTTTGAAACTTTCAATGACACTCACATACACAAACCCATGAAAACGATCGTCTTAAGGGTAAAAAAAAGGTCGTTAAAAGTGCTTTCTGTAGTAGTGTGTTATCCCTTTTTTTCAGACATTGAAAGGTTTTTTAAAAAAAATTTATTTATATTTTTCACTACCCATCAATTAAAACCTACAGAAACAGGATCGAATAATAATTCATAAACCAAAATGTTTTTACAAATAGTAAGAAAACATACTGCACTAGTTAATGAAAGTGCTAACTCATACTAATACTATGTACAATAATCACCACAAAGTGTCAAAAAGTTGTTTACTACACAACTACTAACTAATATAAAAATAAACTTTACTAATCCATGTATTGAAAAAGATGTCCAGCCAAAAGATCTTGGATCAAATTAATGTCTTCATATAAGTAGGCATATTCATTATCAAAAATCTGTAAATTGGAAAATAGGCTTAGATAAAATCAATTAAGTGAATGAATTAATTAACAATTCAATTACAACACTAAAAATATAATCATTTAAGAATGAAGAAGCAATTACCTGTACAAAATCGGTTGTCATTCCGCTCTAAATGATGTTATACATATAAAGTATAACATAGTATCCTCATTTAGTGCTCCCTAGTTGTCAAGGGCACTATAGATCAAAAGCATGGTTAAAATGAATAAAGGCATATCTAACGCGACCGTTAATAAAAGGACTTGAATTGAAACTAGTTACTTTCTGATAAACCACTTCGAGTTTCTAATAATTTTACCCTCGCATGTCTTGCCAAGGATTCTATATGTCTGGATCGCACTATCATTAAAATCAAAATCAACAAATATTAGAACAATTCATTTAAGTTAAGAATAAATGAAATACAAACAAATTAACTTACATGGTGAAGACGGATTTTATTTCTCTATTTGACTTTTTACCCAAGGAATCAAACTAATAGACGATGTTGATGCGAGGACAAATAATACACAGACTCCAATGGAAACTATAACAACATATATAGATTAAAATGAAGTTAGATGATAAAGCAATTTATTCTTAAACATCTTAAATAGACAAAACTAAAATATGTACTCTTCAACAATTGGTGCTAGATGACAAGGCAATTTAGTCTGTCCTATTGTATAGCCCACATATCTCATCCTTGCTTATAAAGTATTATTCTTCCTTGCCGTATTTGTAGGACATAACAATCCATATAAGCCAAATCTTTCCATGTCGACGCATATATTATGGAAGGAGCTATAATATAATTAAAATGATAAATGAATTATTGAATGTATAAAATCAAAAAACCACTGCATTAATTGAAAGAAAAAATGGGGAAACACTTACCTCATTGCAAGTTTAACCCATCTTATATCTATCTCCTCTAAATTGATGAACTCCCTGAGATCTTTCCTATCAATCATAAAGGGATAAGTCAATATTGGGCCTATAATCCCACAAGGCATCTACAAGTTGATATGGTCAATATCCTTGTGGAGCTGTTGTAGTCGTGCCAAGAAATACCATTTTTTCACATCTTGTTCATCCTATTAGAACATAAAAAAAACAGATTATTAGTAGGATGCCAACAGAACTCAAGTAATAGTAAGGTAGTTCCTATTATTAGAGGTGTTGTCGTTGTGCCAAGAAGATATTGAGGCCAAAGGATGAAAGATCATATCGCCTGACCTAGTGTGACAACCTCTTCATCAGAAACTGGCGCGGCTTCAGCTTCTTCCCCCTCTCGAACACATGTCACAATCACCCTACGTAAATGTTATGGAATTTGCTTATGTGGTGGGTGATAGATTGTGTGTGAACGAGAGTATTGACAACAACATGCAGTAGTGGGGCA
The DNA here is from genome assembly GCA_037074505.1 of Albizia julibrissin. NCBI lineage: Eukaryota > Viridiplantae > Streptophyta > Magnoliopsida > Fabales > Fabaceae > Albizia > Albizia julibrissin. Next base: position 49,947,972 of record CM073482.1, on the reverse strand, counting down.
TCCAAATAAAAGATGCAAGGTTCTCCAGACTCTGGAGTAGGAGAAGGGTTGCCAAGTGGTACCTTCGACGAGTTATAACTTCCTTTGGTGCCGGGGAAGGCCGGGGATTGGATCTAAGCTCCTCATTTTTCCTCTTTGATTAAATCATAGATCTCATTTCACCATATAGCTCTGCTAACATCTCTTGTCGGAGCTTGTCGTGAAGTTTAACCTCAAGCTCTTGTTTGAATTCCTCGCAAATCTTGGTCACAAGCTCCCTACTGGGTTCAGCTTGTGACGAATAATGTGAGGCTCGTCTAAAATACTTTGCAACACCAACTTCCTTTGGCTCCCCTCAAACACTACCGAGGTGATCTTCCTTTTCAATCGCCATTGACAAGATGTCCATCTGTCTAATTAGAGTGAAGGAATTTTGGCTACTCTAATCTTCAAGTTCATCTTATGGCATACAATTTATCGTAAATGAAAATTAAACACTCCTAATATGAAATAATTCCAAAATTAAATACTTATACTTTAACTACTTGAGATCTTCACGGAAACCTCAATAACAGCTAGATATATGTACTTGCCACCCTTAACCCTCCCTACTTTCCATTTTCTATTATGCGGAGGAGGAGCTAAGTTCAGGACAATAATGCTAGGATCTGAGTTAGTAGCTTCCTTCATGTTCTCAAACTCTTCTTACATCATCTTCCATTTAAGCTTCTGATAACCACCATGAGACATGTAATGTTGATACTCATTTCCTGCTTGTCTCTCTTTATTTATTACACTTAGTTCATATGAAAGGAAAACAACGAATATTGAGCCGATAATGTCAAGTATATTCAAAGAAAAAGTTCTATACTATGATGAAAGAAAACTTACCATAAATTGAGGATCTTGTCATGATGCCACAAACAACCTCCAGTCCTTTGGAGAAATATACGAATATTTTTCACATAGATCCTCACCTCTCCTTGCCCCTTTCGTGAGAGTTTCTTCTTGAAATCTTTTTATCGTAGACAAACCTCCCCCATCTAGTGTTTTTACATTACCTTCGTGTATGGGATATCGTATATTTGCTACAAGGTAAAACATAAGATAATTATATTTGAAGTAATAGGAATAAAGACACAAATGCAGATAGATCAAAAGTTATATACTGCTAAATCATGTCTTTCATTTTTTGTGGAACCAACTTCCAATTATCATAGACAATATAAACTTTGCTTTAACTCAAATAGCTTAAATAGCTAATGAATCGGTCTTCCTTAGGGATAAATGGATCCATATTGGCATCGAAATCTGCATGCAGCCTCTCTCGTTGATTTTGATAACTACAACCAATGCTCCCATCTTTGTGGTGCCTCTAACCCTTCTCGTAAATGGTTTGCCTCTATCCATTTGATCCTCCCTATCACTTTGTGAGTCGACATAATTGTCCATATTCCTGTTAACATAAAATCATTGTCAGATAGGTAAATAAATTGTAATTAAATGAATAAAATAAACTAACTAAAATTAAAACAAAAAGCTCACAGTACTATTTCCTAACTTAAGATCTTACTCTATATGATTTTCCAAATTCTTTCACAATGATAATTTCTTACAGCATATTCTTCATCATCTACCAATTCTATTTCACTTGCTTTAGGTGAATTTGTTGTCAAATGTGGTATATCTTTAAGGTTGAAGGTTGGATCCCCATACTTTTGTTTTTTAATTTGAAATACAATGGACATTTTTTTATTTACAGGATTTTTGAAATAAAACACTTGTTTCACTTGGCTTGCTAGAATTAAGGGCTCATCTCTATAACCAACTCTTCAAAGATCAATTGAGACAAATCTAAATTGTTGATTATTGCAACATCATTATTGCTAACTCACTTACATTTGAATAAAGCAACTTTGAACTTGTTGTAAGTAATCTCTCATATTTCTTCAATAACTCCATAATAGACAATAGATGCTAATATGAGATTTTTGTCTTTCGAACTGAAAAAGTGCATGGCTTCAGCTTCTACCATCACCCCACTATTTTGTATAGTACTTTTGTCATCTTGGTCTTTTGTGTAGAAAGAATGCCCGTTTATATCATAACTGGTCCAAGTAATGACTTGAAACGAAGGCCCCCAAGCTAACTACTCGATTGTCTCAAACACACTGGCCTCATGCGAAACCTTTTCCTCAAACCACTCCATAAATGTTTTATTTTGCTCAATAGCTATCTGCATGTCATTCTTCCTTGGATTCATGTTCTTCAAACTCTTTTTGTGTTCATCTATATATGGGTGAACTTCTTCCATATTATTCAAGATATACAAATGTGCTTGCAACACCTATTCACGAGGCATATTCTTCACTTTCAGTCCTCGTGTTCCCTTGCTTCTCCATGCTTCATGCCGAGATTGTGCCTTTGCCCTTGATAGATAATCTATGCAAAAGTCCATAGTCTCTTCAACTACATATCTTTCAACTATTAAAGCTTTAAGTCGATAAGGATTTTTAGAGTACCCTTTTAAGATCTTTATGTATCGCTTGAAAAGGTACATCCACCTCAGATAAACTGGACCGCAGAGCCTTACCTCCCTTACCAAACAAACTATCAAATGCACCATTATATTAAAAAATGAAGGAGGAAAATGCATCTCTAGTTGAGACAAAATAATATAACCTTCATTTTTCAATTCATCCAACTTTTCAGTGTCAATGACTTTGTTATAGATAACATTAAAGAAAACACATAATCTTGTTATAGTGGTTTGCACTTCATCTTTCATAATGCCTCTAATAGCTACTGGTAATAGTTGTTGCATCAGCACATGATAATCATGGTACTTCATTCTCACTAACTTCTGTTAGTGCAAACATTTCACCCAAGAGGGAGGGTGAATTGGGTGATTACAGAATAGTTAAACCATAAATAAAAATCGACAGAATTTAAAAAGAAATTAAGAGCTAAGAATGACATCACCGAAGTGTACACCTGGAGTTATACTGGTTCGGCCACAATTACTTTGACCTACATCTAGTCCTCAGAGTTCCTTTAAGCTTTTCACTATATCCTCCAAGATTCAGTGGGTTTTTGGCACCTCAGTACAACGCAAGTTCCTTACCCGGATACTCGCTCCCCATTACACAAGGTAATCTTAAATCCCAACTTAAGATTCTACAACCTTAAGTTATCTCAATAAGAAGTATTGAGTTTGTGAAACAAATCTCTCTCAAAGAGTATATAGATAAACACTGAAGTATAAAGAATGAAAGAATAAGAAACATAACACTAAGTATGAATTAATCGATTTATGTTTGTATGTTGTCTATGTCTGTTTTTATGTTGAAAGTTTCCATATATATAGTTGAATTGTGATAGCTGTTGTAAGCATTTCAACATATCTGTTAGAGTTACGCAGCTTCTTTTGACCGTTCTTCACATTTGAAAAACTAGCCATTGTGGTCGGTGGACGCTCTGCTCTGTAGCGTCTCTTTTCTTCCCCTAGCATGATCTCTTCATTGTTTTCCTGGAAAAATGCTTATAATACTAACATAATGAATTGTTAATCATAAAGATAATAAATCAATGAATATCATATGATTATCATGCATTCTATAACTCATCACTCGAGTAATCCATTCCAAATTCTGGTAGAGTTTTAAACATATTTTCTTATCCTATCACTCGAGTGATCCCTTCAAAAAGCTGCTAGAGAGTATTACTAGATAAAATGACTCATTATATATCTCATCACTCGAGTAATCCAGTGGTTGTTACTTAAGTGATCACTGTAGTAATCCATTCTAAAACATGCCAGAGAAGAGTACTGAAATATCACAACTTTACTTACCTCACCACTCGAGTGGTCACTCAAGTGATCATGGGTCATCACTTGAGTGATCACTCGAGTGATCCTTTTTAAAATCAGGCAAAGAGTTTGGCCAAATATTCTGACTAGTCACTCGAGTGATTTATAGCCATCACTCGAGTGATCACTCTAGTGATCCCTTTCAGAATGTGGTAGAGAGTGACACTAAACTAAATGCTGCTTTGTCTTACTCAATCACTTGAGTGGTCATTACTCTACATGCCTCAGAAAACTTATTTGATTTTGTTTAACATTAATGCCCCATTTGATATGATGGAAGAGTTTTTAATGAAAGTGGAAGTAGAATTGAAAGTGAAACTGGAAGTGGAATTAAGGGTGGAATTGGGTATTAAAGTGTGTTTGGTATGATGATGGAAGTGGAGAATTATTTTAATTTAGTATATATATTTATAATATAAAAATACTGATATACCCTTATCCAAAAATAAAGTTTTCAATTGATAAAATGTGTAAGGGTATAATGGTAAAAAATATTCACTTCTATGGAACTCTCCTCAATTTCACGGTCTACCCAAGGAAGTGACTTCAATAATTTTGATAGAAGTCACTTTTATCATGAAAGTGAATTCTAACATACCAAACAATCCAATTTTAAGATTCCACTTCTATTTCCACTTCTCTAAGTTCAATTCCAACGTACCAAACGGGCTATAAATCACTTGTAACACATTTTGTTATTATCAAAATATAGGATCTAACAACTTCAAATCATACATTGAGACACACCTTTTCACATTCTAAGAATACCCTACATCTTAATTTCATGCAAACACCTACATAAACTTTTTTGCTCAGCTTTTAATAGTGTATGCATTGCTGGCTCTATCTATGCCCTTCTATCATCATCTCCTAGTTATGGATGTAACTGTTCTCTTATTCCCATATCAATAAGGTCTAGTCTCACATTAATTCCATCTTTAGTCTTCCCTAGTATGTGTAAAATCATACTGACAAGGCTGTCAAAAATATTTTTCTCCACATACATCACATCAATACTGTGTCTCACATAAAAACTATGCCAATATGGAAGATCAAAGAAAATTGATCTCTTCTTTCATATGTTATTCTCACCCACAGTCCTCTAATTCTTACCGAATATGACATTGACATATTCCACCTGATTATAAACTTCCTTTCCGGTTAATGCCTTTGGAGCCATTCCATGCTCCAGTAAGCCGTTAAAACGCTTTCTTAACCTATGATATGGGTGGAACCGATGAAGAAACCTCCTATCACCAAGGTAGACCATTTTTTTTGTGCTTAAGTTGATGGAAGTGTGTGTCTGCTTCACATATCGGACATGCTTTATGCTCCTTCACACTGTACCCTAACATATTTTTGTATGCAAGGAAGTCGTTTATCGTAGTGAAAATCATTGCATGTAGTTTGAAGGACTCCTTCTTATATGCATCAAACACATCTACGCCTCCCTCCTACAACTTCTTTAAGTCCTCAATCAAAGGCTCAAGTAGACATCGATATCATTCCCTGGCCGTTTTGGTCTAAAAATCACATACTTGCTTTTCATACATAGCCAGGAGGTAAGTTGTATATTATAAGGAGAATCGGCCACACACTATGTTTGCTACTAAAAGTTTCATATGGATTGATTCCATTTATACAAAGCCTAAGCCGAAGGTTCATTGGCTTGCTTCCAAATTGAGGGAACATTTCATCTATTTTCTTTCATTATGGAGAGTCAGCAGGGTGCCGAAGATATTTTCCATCAGATATTCTCTCATCAAAATGTCATCTCAACTTCTTCGCTTTTGTTGCACTCACAAATAAAAAATAAATGTTTAAACCATGGTATTATTGGAAGATACCACAACACCTTTGAAGGTTTCCTTTTAGTTGTCCCTTTACCATAACCACCATATTTCTTTACTTTGTATTGTGAAGTTTTACACTTAGGACACTCACTAAGACATCCATACTCCGTTATATACAATACGCAGTCATTAAGGCAAGCGTGTATCTTTTTATAATCCATACCCATCATAGATAAGATTTTCTTGGCTTCATACATACGATTTGGAAGTACATTATCGTCTAGAAACATATCACACAACAATTCAAGCAACAATATGAAACTATCATCGATCCACCCACAAGTTGCCTTTAAGTTGACTAAATGCATGGTTCATGTCAACCGTGTGTACTTACTCCTAGGGCACAACGGTGTCTCTGCATTACTCCGTAGGCTTTCATATTCATTCGATTGCATAAAGGATTCTACCTCAACATCGTGAATCATTTTCTCCATTCTATCTTCATCTATGACATCCACAACTTCCTTCTTGTGCGATGGACGATCAATTACTTCCTCACCATGCCATATCCACCTTGTGTATCGAAAATTTATTATATTATAAAGTAGGTGATCCCTTATAACATCAACATCCCGCCGACTCTTATTTAAACAATTGACACAAGAATAAAAGTACATCCCATTTTTGTTGAAGCATTCCTTCTAGCAAATTCAATAAACTCTTTCACCACATTCTAATATTCTTCACTAGTTCTCAAAGCATTCATCTAACTATGATCTATTTTATTACCACCTAAGCCATTTCCAATAACATTCAAGTTTAGAACAATTGTCAACAATGGGATGCATTTTATCACTTTCTTTTAAATAAAAAAATTAGCAGCATTTCCCCTTTAAAGCAAAACATCCCAAAATTTCAATAACAAACCATTTCAGCTTAATTCAAACAAAACAAACTAATTGAGGTAATTCAAGACAATATCAACAATTTAATCCAACAAGTTTGCATATAAGATTATTAATATTATATAATTTTTCCTATGTTGAACTCTCTTGTTTAGTTCTTAGTTGTCATTCTCCCAATAAAAATTCAATTCAATAAATGATAAATAGTATTATTTACAAATCTTATATTTTATACAATATATTAATTAACAATTTTTTACTGTACAAAACTGCTATATACAATATTTTAATTTTTTTTTCCCAAAACAAATAGAATACAAGTGTAAAAGTGGGGAACTAGACCCAATAGTCTCATTTCTTAGTGTCTTTCTCTTTCTGAATACATGATTGTGTAAGTAAACATATCTATGCGAAAATCATAAAGAAGATCCAACTTCCAAGTAAGAAATTTATTAATTCCTGCAAAATGTCTTGGGATGATATGTAAAGAGAACCTATTGGTAATTAAATTCCTTACCTAAGGCTTTCATGTGATTTTTTCTCAAGATCTAATATCAGCAAAATGTGATTTATCTTTCAGCTTATTAACTCTTTCGTGAACTGCTCTAACTCTGTCTCCCTAAACTTTTGTTATTTTTTTTACCTTCATTAACTTATGTCTTATAAATTTTAAAAATTCAAAACTTATAATAAATAAATGATGTAACAAAGCCAAACATACATGCAAAATTCCAATAAATGCAAAACAAAAATATATAGCAAGGAAAAAGTTTTTTTAAAAAAACTCAATTCTTTTTCTAAAGGATATTATCACGGACACGGAGGCCCTGACAACAACAATCATCTCAGCCTAGAATAAATAGTGGCATCAAATTTTACATTTACTAATAACTACACAACATTAGTATCAACTAGAACATAACATCAAACAGGGAGAATGCATATTTAAAAAAAATAAAAGGATACCGTGAGAGAGGGAGGAGACTGACGGCAGCGTGAGAGAGAAAGGAGAGGGAGGAGCGACAGGGGTACAACACCGTGATAGAGGGAGGGAGGACGGCGACCACCTTCAACAATAGAAAGGGAGAGAGGAGGACAGAGAAGGATGGTAGTGAGAGAGTAACGGTAGAGAGAGGGAGTGACGATGAAAAAAAGAGAGTGAGCGAGAGAGTAAGGGACGGTGAAGTGAAAAAGAGAGAGTGAGAGGATATAAGGGACTCTTTTGACATCCCAAATTCAAATTTTGGATGCCAAAAGCACTGCCCTTGGCATCCAGAGCAGAGCTTTATGCGTCCCAAAATTATTTGGGATGCCTAAAGCCTCCTTTAAGAGTCCCAAAATGGGACGCCTATACCCACTTCTCGCTCAGATTTAAAAAAATGTTACCACCTTTATTTTTTACTTCTTTTTTAATTTTGAAGAACGGATATCATTTGGGGTAGTAAACTCTATATCCTGTAGTACTGTAGTAAGTTAGTAACAAAAAAGAAAAGGAGTATTTGCTTAGATTATTTCAATGTCTCATGTTTAATTAATGTTGCTTGTGTAGCTTTTAAGGTTAATTAACTAGCATTGAGTATTCTGACGTATTTTTCTAGTTGCTCTTAGTATTTTAGACTAATTTTTATGCATTCGACACTTTAAACTATTTTTCTAATAACACAGTATTTTAAAGTAATTTTTAATACAATTTTCTTCTTAAGTTATTTTTTTGATCAGTAGCAATAGGACCTAACCTTATAATATTGAATGATAATAAAAAAATATTTTAGAGTATTAGATATACAAAAAAATACTTTAAAATATTTGATGCCAACGGAAAAATATTTTAAGGTGTTTGATGTGTAAAACAAATTAGTTTAAAATGCTAAATGCTATAGAAAATTACTTAATAGAGTTGGATGCTCCTTAACCCATTGGAAAAACAAAACCAAAGGTTCCTATATGGAAAACATATAACAAAGGCATATAATAATGTTGGCTATCTCTCTTGCTATATATACTGTGGCTGTAACTATTGTTTTTAAAGGGGAAAATTACAGTTAAGTCCCAAACAAAAGAAAAAACATAGAAATGGTCCCTTCATATTTCAAAATGAAAAAATGATCTCATTAACAATTTCAGGTGCGAGTCATTGATAAGTTTAGGGGTGCCATTGATAAGTTTTTGTGATCATTTTTTCATTTTAAAATATAAAAGGACTAGTTTTTTTTTTATTTTTTTATCTGGGACCTGACTTTAATTTTTTTCTTTTTAAAATATATAGCATTACACTTTTTTCGGTTAAAGAGAGCGTGAACTGCAACTTTGAAAAGGGGGGTTAGTTCCCGAACGATCCTAAAAGGAAGCTGTGACTTCATAGATTAGGGTTCTCTCATAATCTTTTATCTCTTTTTCTTCTCAAAATTCCATTTTCGCCATCAGATTAAAAATATAGATGACTTATATTTCATATTTTATAAAATTATTATTTTTAAACATAAATAAATTGAAAATGTTAAAATCTGATTTATACAATTTATAACTGCATCACAAACAAAATTTTATAAAATTAAATTATAAAATATTATAATAATAGTTCTAAAAAATATTAAATCTAAACTATTTATTTTTTAATCAGAGAAGTTGAGATGAGATTCTAAGAAAAAGAAAAAAAAATTGAGAGTATCATTTTCCTGAGGGGTCACATTACACTACTGATCAGGCCCCACTGATCGTTGTTTATTGCTAATAATTGCCTTCCTTTCTAGTTTAGAGATTTCATAATTTTTTTCAAATGGCTATTTATTATTATGTGGCACTATTAGCTTGAATATTTAAGCCACATTTCCTGATTAATATATTAGTACGTACGTAGAGCTGCATCTATATATATATATATATATATATATATATATTTAATTGATTCAAGTGTTATATAGCTTAACTGTGATCCCTTTTCTTTTGTTAGTGGATACTTACCCCATTAGTATTGGGGAGTCCTCTAATTATAAAAATCAAGTTGAGTGACTTTAGAATTATAAAAATACATCCCCGTAGCGGCTTGTTACTTTTGATTTTTTAATATACAAGTGATATATTTGATTTGCACTTACAGCAGAAAAAAAATTGGATTAATTATTTTATTATTTTTAACTCGATGAATTTGTAGTCTTTAAATTAGTTAACCTTTAATAAAATAGATTGGATAGTTGTGAACTTGTAAACGAAATCTATACAGCATTATAATTTTTTGATAAAAAATATAGAAAAATAATTATTTGATTATGAATGAATGAGTATCTAATACTCTCTCAGCTTCTATTTAATTATCTTTTTTCATCCCAGCATCATGGAGAATTTTTTACTTTTTTCACTTCTTTCTAGATTTCATTTTTTACTCTTTTGTTGAAATCTGAAACGTGATTGAATCCTGCTTTATTGATAGTGTGTGTTTGTGACTCGGTGAATTTAATGTGTGGTGATCTCGAGTCATCGTCCAATTAAAGTAGAATGTGTGTATATTAAAGGAAGAAAAGTATGATTTTCTTAGTTGATGAAAATGACTTGTTTTAGAATCTACGTTTAATTTTGGGTTCCAAGATATGAATCATGAAGATATGATAAGTAAACAGTGCACATAATTATTAATAACATCAATATTTATAATATGATATAATATAATACAATACCTCTAGTTTATCTTAATAACATCAACTGGAAACATCCATTACTATTAGATTTCGAGGATCGAATCCTTTGCCAAAGCAACGTCTTTGAGGTAAGAACTAGCAAGTTTCATCTATGTCGACTCAACGCTTCTCTGTCAAGTAAACTCAGCATGTGTCTCTCTTAGTGATATTCTTTTTTCCATGTCTCTACTCTACAGAGAGATCAATAAGGTGTTTTGGAATATGTGTGTGTGTGTGTGTGTGTGTGTGTGTGTGTGTGTGTGATGGCTTATAATATTTTATGGCTACCTTATGCATTCATTAATTGGGTAGGCTAAAACTAAGCACTTCATAGCAAGGGACATGTTCGGTCGTTTACTGTATTAATCTTATCTAGGTATGATTCATAGATTTAATTTTTTTTTCCTTACTTTTTTTTCTTTCTAAAAAATTGATTTTAATGAGTAAATAATTTAAAATAAAGATAATTTCTTAACTAATATTTTTTAAGTGTTTAGCCATATATAGGCAAGTTAATGACACCTCGTATTGGTATAGTTAATGACAAATCATCAAGATTTAGATGAATCTACCAAAGAAAGAAATTTATAAATTAAGTTTTTAAAAACACCAAAAAGATCAATGAGAGAATGTAATTAATTGAATAGATATTTAATTTTAATAAAATAAATTTTTTGAAGGATAATTTTTGGGAAGTAAATTAGTTGGGGGAACTCAAATTTGTCATAAGGTATATATGGAATAAAAACATGGAAACTATTAATATAGAGCTGCTCTATTAATGTAAGGCCTCACTAGATTTTTTTGGATCTCAAGCTTAAATTCTCGATGAATCACTTTTGTTAGAAGGGGCATTTACTATTTACGAACTCCGAACCGGATACCAAACAATAATATAAAAAAAAATAAGGGAACTGATTGAAAGTCCCCTTTTACGCTGAAATTGCACATAAATATCCTGTTCATCAGTTGATGGTAACTTACATCACCACCATCACCATAATTACACATAAAAGAGACTCCCCGCAAAAGGCTGTTCACGCGAGCAGCTGCGTGCTTGTTTGGTCTCAACAAACACGCAACCAAACGCATTAATGGTGATAAGAACGCCGGTCTTCATAAAAACAGTAATGTAATTACAGGCTAAAATGTAATTGGATAGCAATAAAAAATTAATTGATCGGCTAATCATTAAGTGTAATATTGCAATCAAGGTCAAATTTTCACATATTGATTGTTACGCATGATTCACTTGAGAATAATATGCTGAAATATTACATGTACTAGCTAGTTTCTTATATCCCACGAAACCTCAAAAGAACGTGCAGTTCATATAAAAGCATCTATAGGAAATATATGCACTAAAATTAATTAGGTGGCGAAATGTTTGGGACCATTTGGGGATGGGAAAACAATTAAAAAAAGAATTAGTGGTACTTTTGAAAGTAGTGTGTCACCATCTAAGATACCAACAAATCTCAACCAACCACTCATATAGTCAAGGAATCTAAAGACAACGGCCACACATACTCTCTTTTCTATGCTCTCTTGTTCAAATACACCTGATTATTATATTAATTAGTATACGTACTTAGAGCTGCACCTATATATATCTATAGGTAAACTATATAATTATATAGCTTAATTGATTCAAGTGAATATTATAGTATTATATAGCTTAACTGGGATACTTTATCTTTTGTTAGAGGATATTATATATAGTATTATATAGCTTAAAGAGGGAACGACGAGCTCTACGCACTTTGTCCTGATGACCGCCCTCGGAAAAAAAAATCAACCATCCAAATTCGTAAACATCTCAACAAATTATATATATATATATATATATATATATATATATATATATATATATAATAAGGTAATAGTTTCAAGGAAGAATGATTAATTAAATAATAATGGAATACTCCCTCGTCCTTAGTGTAAGAGATCTCTGGTTTGGTGGGACACCTGGCTCATATTGGGACCACCAGCACCAATTTTGAGCATGACAATGTGTCATGGTAAATATAGAGCTGGTAGTAGCGAATGATAGTTGTAATAGCTTTGGTCGGGGTTGTTCAGACGAAATTGCTACGAACAAAACAACCACAGAATGATCGAAAATAATCGTCAATAAGTAAGTAATTTTGATTGTTGACGATAATAACGCCTGTCGATATAAAAACAAAACGTCGAAAATATCAGATCGAGTCGTGGGGTTCTAATTTGACGAAGTGGTGGTGCGTTGCCTCACCAAATAAAATTTTGATTGTAATTTGTGATTTATTATTCAAACGTTTGCATCAGATTGCCTCAAGATTTCGGATTTAATCTCCTTCACCCGACCCATATATGATTGATTGATTTCACCTAAAAAATAATAAATATGTAGATATAAAACGCGTGTTATCGTCCCCGCATGATTATATTACTTGTTAATTCATACAAACATAAATATTTTTCATATTTGTTGCTCTATTTTTATTCTAAATTCTAAATTTAATATCTCCACATGAAGAGGTATTCACATTTATTGTGCATGCATGCTTCAAACATGTTTTTTTGTAATAGGAGGATACATGGACATGGTAAAAAAAAAACTTGTCGTGATTTTTTCTTATGATGACTTGATTAAAATACTTCACCAATTTGAGGGACTACTTCAATTGCAAGTTTGGATCAGTTTGCAGGTCTTGGAATTTATGATTTGCACATATTTTGAAATAAGTGGAAAGGTTATTTGCAGAAAGTTTGAATCAATCCTGAATATTTTCAATAATTACTATCTGGAGACGTAACCTCAGCAGTCCACACTCAGCGACGGGTTATAAAGCTTGATTATTATTTTAGGGATATCTTTTATTTAAAGAATGATATATGAAACAAAGGATCTATTAATATAATAGTACTTATGGAGTGGGCTTCAATCTTAATTGCACAATTAACAATTAACCCAACTCTTTCTTCTCAGGTGTGAACTAAATCTCGTATCTAAAACAAGAAGCTGTTATAGGCGTTTGGTAAAATTAATTAGTTTAAGTAGTTGATCATCATCATCGATAACTGGCTGCCCCACTTACAAGCCTTTCCATCTCGCGTTGTACATGTTCTAGGTTCGAAGAATCAGACATCAACATGGCTGTTATTTTTTGCGAGTCTAATGTGATGTATATAGAAATCAATCTACATCTACATTAAAAGAAGGAAGAAGATGATGAATCATAAATGAACTAAAATTAGTTGACGAAGATGTTGACATTATTTGGGTTGGGAAAACAATTAAAAATGGAATAAGTGGCGTTACCAGTGTCTGAAAGAAATTAAGGTACGGTCAAAGCTCAACCATTTTCCATTGACTTTTCCCAGATCCCGATAATTTTACTCGCTTTTCTTTACACATTAATTTGCCCTCATTGATCTCTCTCTCTCTCTCACATTCATTTTTCCACTGAAATACCTTTCCCTTTAGCGTATCAACTACTATTCCCCAATTATTCTGTCCCTTTTCTCACAATACATTGTCGATGAACAAAAGTAGAGTTAATTTGTTCTTTATGATTAATTAAATTCAAAATAACAGAAAAAAAAGGCATTAAAAGGTGGAATATATTGTATTGAACATAATAATCAGAATCGCACCTCCGATGCCATGCCGACTCGGCGCCTGCCTTATGAAGTGGGCTCTGCTATAGTTAATATAACAAGCTTTTACATACAAACGAGTATTTTATTGCATACTACTATAACCTTGAACCATACAAAATGAAAAGCATAAAAAGAAAATATGCATCGGACTTAAAACACGCAAAAAAACAAAAAGAATCAAATAAAAGACATCAACTGGACTCTCTAAGAACCCATACCTACAAAATGAAAAACATAAAAAGCGGATATGCATCGGGATTTAAAACACGCAAAAGGCAAAAAACAAAGAAAAGACATCAACTGGACTCTCTAAGAACCCATACCTACAAAATGAAAAACCCATGGAAAAATAAAAATAAGCAAGGAAGAAGACGATGAATCATAAATGCACTAAAATTAGGTGAAGAAGATGATTGGACTTGCGGTGGAAAAGCATGTTCATATAAGTCGAGACAAAATTTTTCTCATAAACTTATCTCGTATACTATAAATTATGTTAGAAAAGTAAATTCTACTATAAATTTATATAAAAATCACATTAAAAAAGTTGTTTTTACCACTAATCCAAATAAACACTTAAAGTCACACATGAGGATTGCTCTATGTGGTAAGCACAAATTAGGGTTCGTAGACTAATCACGTACAAAGGAATCACAGGATGAAGGTCTCCAAGAACGCCGTAGCCCTCTCCTAGATTCACAACTCCATCTCCAAAGAACTCTCCAACAGCGTTATATTTTATCAAGATGCGCATTTAGTTTGGAAGGACCTTCAAGAACGATTCGACAAGATCACTGGCTCTCAACTTTTCTCCCTTCATCGCGAGCTCAGCTGACTCCGACAAAATTTGTCCTCTGTTTCTCAGTATTACACCAAGATGAAAGAGCTCTGGGAAGAGCAAGCCACTTTGTTCCTTGTGCCCTCCTGCAAATGCGACACATCAAAGGTATACGCTGATTTGTTACAACAACAAAAACTTCTTCAGTTTCTGATGCTAGGATTAAATGAATCCTTTAGTGGGGCTCATGGCCAAATTCTATTGATGAGCCCACTACCGTCGGTTAATCAGGCCTTCGCCATGATTGTGGAGGATGAAGCTCAAAAATCCCTTGCACGTTCCTCTAGTAACAGCCCAATCGCTAGGGTGGCAATGATTGTCCGTGGCAGAGAACGTGGCCGAGGGTGAGGTCGTTCTGGGGGAGGCACCGAATGTTCCAATTGTGGCAAGAAAGGCCACTTAAAGGATGTTTGCTGGGAGCTTGTAAGCTACCCACCAGAATTTAGAGGCAACAAAGGGAAGCTGGCTGGTACTACCGCTGCCAACCACCTAGCCATAGACTCTAGCACTGATGTGGATAAACATAATACAAATTTTCAGAACTCTCAGACCATGGCCTCACCCTTCACACAGGAACAGTACGATAAGCTACTAGACATGATGAAATGGGACTCCAAGGCTACGGTTCATGCACTCACGGATACTAACTCAAGTTTGACTTTCTTAGCTTCTCATTGTAGTAAGTGGGTTTTGGACTCGGGGGCAACCACACATATAACCGGAGATCTGTCTATGTTTGATTCTTATGGATATATGATGGTAATATTAGGGCCATTAAAATTCCAAATGGAGAAAAGGCCCCTGTCACACATACCATATTAGGTTGTCTAATGATATATATCTTACCGATGTCTTATATGCTTCACAACTACGTTTTAACTTGATTTTTGTACCAAGAATAACTAAGGAACTGAGAACCATGGTGGTGTTTTTCCCTTACCATTATTTAGTGTAGGCCCTACCAAATGGCAAGAAGAAGGAGATTGGTAAGCTAGAAGAAGGTCTATACATACTATGCTTTCCGAAAATAATTGTTGCTGCAAATACTCTAAATGTTGACATACATAACTCTGATGAATTGTCACTTTTACATAAAAGATTAGGACATGCACAACTACTAGTTTTGAGACACTTATCATTTGTAACGAATAAACATGCTTCATTGAAAAATAAATGTGCTGTTTGCATACAATCTAAGCAAACATGTATGCCTTTTAGTTCTAGTTGTATTAAAACTCATCATAGTTGCTTTGAATTGATTCATATGAATGTTTGGGGGCCTTACTGAACCCTTACACATCAAGGGCATCATTATTTTCTAACTATATCATTGATAATTACTCTAGAAGTACTTGGATTTTTCTTATGAAAGCGAAAATTGAAACTGTTGGTTGCATTCATAATTTCATTGCTTATGTTGGTACTCAATTCTCTTTACATGTTAAAAGGATTAGAAGTGACAATGGCTCAGAGTTTGTCAACCATGAATTAGGAAGTTATTTGAGTAGTAATGGTATTATTCATGAAACTACATGCCCTGATACACCTAAACAAAATGGTATAGTGGAGCACAAACATAGAACCTTGAGACAAAATTTTAATTTAGGAGCCTTATGATACAATTTGGAGTGCCTCTCAAATTTTTTTTTTTTTTTTTTGGTGGGGGGAGTGTGCGTTTGGCTACATATACATAATAGAGTTCCCTCCAAGGTCTTAGGATACAAAACTCCCTATGAGAAAGTCTATAGTAAGGAACCTAACTATGGGAACCTTCGAATTTTTGGGCCCCTTGCTCATGCAACAAATATGAATATTTATGATAAATTCCGACCGCATACCACACAGTGTGCTTTTTTAGGATATCTAAATAACCAAAAAGGATATGTGCTCTTGGGCTTACAAAGTGAAAGAATTTTTGTGAGTAGGCATGTATTTTTTTCTGAAGATAGATTCCCTCTTCTGGAAGAGAAATCTTCTCATCATGGGGGAGTGTCAAAAGAATTAAGAGATATGTTTCTTTTTTATGAAAATGATATATCACAGCCACCAGTGGTAGAAAACTCCATGTGTAGTGATCAACAACAGATAGCCAAACCAAATGGAACCAAGTCTGTTGTGGATCCAGCACCTATTCAAGAGGAAGTTCACTCTCCAATTAGTTCTTCTCAGTCTTGGCTGTGCATTCACAGGGCAAGAAGCCCCCCATTTGGGGCATAAGATTATGTGTGCAACTTGGCGACAAAGGGTTCTCATGAAAATTTTACTAATTGTCTTTATCTTATTGATGATTATTTGTCCTATGATAACATATATGCATCTCACATGTGTTTTCTTTGCTATATAGATTCAGTTTCAGCACCTAGGAGCTATCATGAGGCAATACAAAATGATGAATGGATAAAAGCAATGAATCCTGAAATGGAAGCCCTTGAGTCTAACAAGACTTGGGACATTGTTCCATTGCCTAAAGGCAAAAAACTCATTACATGTAAATGGGTATATAAGATTAAGTACAAGTTAAGTAGAGAGATTGAAAAATATAAAGATAGGTTGGTGACTAAAGGATATACCCAAAAAGAGGGTATAGACTATCATGAAATATTCTCACCTATTGTTAAAATTATTAGTGTACGCATGACTTTCAAATTGACAGCTATGTATAGTTGGAATATATATCAAATGGATGTGCATAACGTGCTCTTGCAGAGTGATTTAGATGAGAAGGTCTATATAACCATTATAACCATTCCTTAAGGCTTTGATAGCAAGAAGGAGAACCTTGTGTGGTGGCTTTAAAAGTCTTTATATGGGCTAAAACAAGCCTCTTGACAATGGAATTGTAAGTAGAATTGGGAATCAGGGCTGGCCCGGCCCTACAAAGTAGGGCCCTTAACTGGCCAGGGCCTAAAAGGGCTGGCCCTACAAAGCCCGATGAAAGAAAAATTGTTGTTTTTTAAAGCTCAGCCCGAGAACATGAGGGTCAGGGTCAGCCCGCAGGACCAGAAGCCATTTTCACAAGATTTAACTATACATCTACACGTCTTTTGCAATAAAACAAATATTGTTCACAAGTAACTCATAGTCTCACATAAAGTATAAGAAAGCAAAAAGCTAAACACTCTAAACAACATGATTATGACGATTATCGTTTTCATTTTCTTTGCTACTATCATCAATTTCAAGGAAATTTGATTGTACCTCACTTTAAGTAGTAGACACTGTTTAAGGGGTAAAAATATCAAGAATTAGTAAATTACCATCATATGTAAATTTAAAAATTTTAAGGTTTTTAGGGAGGAGTCAGTAAAGGCGTGGGCAGGGGAATTTTAAAAAAAAAGTTAAAGGGCCTAACAGGCCGGCCCTCAGCCCTGCAAGGCTGGCCCTTTAAGCATGACTTCCTTTTGAGGCTCTATTTTTCAAGCCTGGCCTATGATTTAAAAGGGCTTAAACGGGCCGACCCGATTTACCGGCTCTAATTGTAAGTTGTTAATGGAATTAATAAAAAGAGGCTTCACCCAAATTAAGTCAGACTACTCACTCTTCTTTAGGAGATATAGTGACGGTAGTATGATTCTAGTCCTTATATATGTAGATGATTTACTTATCATTAGTAGATCTGAGGAGAAGATAGAAGAAGTCAAGTGTTTTCTTCATAACAATTTCAAAATTAAAGACCTAGGATTAATGAAGTATTACTTCCTAAGGATTGAAATGGCTAAATCAGCAAAGGGAATTGTTATGTCATAGAGAAAATATGTTTTGGATTTGTTGTTTGATTTGGGGATGAGTGGTTGTAAGCCTTTAGCTATCCCAACGGCGAACTTAAAATTAAAGGGCTACCAAGAGGGAAAAGATAAAGAGTCGGATTTATTGAAGGAACCAGATAGGTATAGACTATTAGTCGATAGGCTCATTTATTTAACTGTAACTCACCTTGATATTTGCTTCTTTGTGCATGACCCATAAAGGTGAATATGGCAGCCACGTTGAATGTTTGTGAGATATTTAAAGTGGAGCTATGGATTAGGGATACTAATTAATACTCGAGAAGACACCACCATGAGCTGCTATTGTGATTCAGATTGGGGAGCATGTACAATGACGAGAAGGTCTGTCACAAAGTACCTACTCAAACTAAGGGGGTCGCTTGTTCATTGGAAGACGAAGAAGCAGTCAACAATGTCTTGATCCTCCACTGAAGTAGAATATAGGGCTTTAGCTTCAGCCACCTCTGAGGCTGTGTGGATGGAAGGCCTACTCAAGGAACTTGGGAAACCTCAATTGAAATTGGTGGACATCTTTTGCAACAATAAAGCAGCGATACACATCGTGACCAATCCGGTATTCTAGGAGTGCACAAAACATATTAAGATAGATTGTCACTTTATACGTGAAAAGATACAGTCCAAGCTAATTATTAAATTATAGCATGTGAAGTCGTTAGAACAAGAGGCAGATATTTTAACTAAGGCAGTTACTAGAGATACACAAGACATGATTCTCAACAAGTTAGGTGTTGTGGATATCTTTAGTCCCTAAGATAGGGGGAGTATTATAATGTAACTTGTGTATTATGGTACGGTTTAGTCATTAGCTATTAGGTCAGTTATATATATTAGTTAGTGGGCCTGATGCCCGTTAGGTGTGTCTATTGTTTTAGTATTGTAACAGGGTACTATATATATTGGATCATTCTATGATCCAGAGTGTGCGTAAATTCATTATTGAAATCAATAAAATAGAAGGGTGGTTTCCTGCTACACCCATTTTACACGTTTGGATCCAGATTTCCAGCAGACCAGCCTAGTTAATGACACTTTAACCCTTTCTAACAGCGTAGGAAGTAGGTTTATTTCAACAAAAGTAAAGGTTATACGGTCAAGGATGTACATGTTATATATACTTTTTAGTGAAGTGATTGATCACGGGATCGATATAGTAATAATATCATAGTATTTTTATACTCGTGAGTTTGACAATTGTTAGAGAGAGTAATCTCCAATTATTTTATAGTTATCAGAATTAATATTTATAACTCATTTTTGGGGGGGAAAGTATCAAGACGCCTAACTGTTATTAATTCATTATGAATTTTGAGAATGTCGCGCTCCCTTACAAAATTATATCATCACCCTGCCAAGAAAAAAAAAAAACTACATACATACTTATTTAACCAAATCTCTATATTTTCATCTGATGCACAAAAAAGATAATAGTTTTTAAAAATTCCTGCAACACTATATTTATATTCTTTTTGACTTTTAAATGTATGTGCAAAAAAGATTGAAGAAATGTAAAATCGAACTGATGATCCATTCCATTGAAATGTGTAAAGAAATGTTGAAAGAATAAAATATATATATATATAAACTCTTTATGATTCATACCATTCATGTCTTAATAACATGAGTTCCCATAAATTTTATATTTTATGTTGATATATCTAGATATATACTCTTGCACTTGGAATGGATAGGGATGAAAACTACATCCCAATTGATATTTCTTTCAGGAAAAAAATACTTTCACTTTATATAAAAATATATAATATCAACTATACTCCTCTTATTACGTTTAATTAAAAATATGAAAGTCTTTTTTATGTAAGAAAAATTATTTTTATTAATCATGGATATATAAGAGGAGTGTTAGCGCTCAAGGTTTTACTGAAACAGTAGAAATTATATATACTTGATTTATCAAAAAAATAAATTATATGTATTTGTCAAAAATAAAAATATTGATAAAGCAATAAAAATTTATAAAAAAATATTCTTAAACTATCTTTAAGAAAATTTTCAAACTTAAAAATACTTAATTTAAAAACCAACATATGGCTGGCTGAAATAAATAAAATACATGTCTCTCACGAAATAAATTTAAACACTTTTCTAAGACAATAAATAAAATATATTCTCAGAAGGGGCCAAATGTATAACATTTTATATCTCTCTCACGCACACATTTATATATTGATATATGCGATTTACATAATATATTTGATATATATAATCAAATATATTGATATATATGACACACACATATATAGTAAGTTATACACTTATCATTACCATGAACAATACAACTCATCTTTCAAATTTCGTACAGTTAGTTATTTAGATTAATACGTCTAATAATGTGTTTGTTTGGAATAATAATTAGAGCTTTCAAAAGTAATTTTTTAATCATGATTTACAATATACGATATAAGTATGTTAGAAGAGTTTTATCTCGATTTATGTGAATAAACACTTTTAAGAATTTTAAATATGATCCCAAATAAACACAATATCAAACTAGAGCTAATGATGACCACACACCATCTATGCACTGGCAGCATTCCCCACGGCCCTCTTTTTCATGAGCTTTCATGAGGATTCATGGTATATCTATTCAATAAATTGTTGAAATTGGGAGGCACACAGCAGAAGCATTTAAAATTAATTATAAAAGTATTTTCAATTACAATTGGGGATATATTAATGACGTTTAAATCAAATTAGAAGGAGAAGTACCTTTTTGAATTTTTTTTTTCTTTTCGACCTTCAGAAACCAACTGCTCAGATCAGCTTCCTCTACTGACATCCACATGAATATGACCCAGTACCAGCAACGTGCTAGCGCCTCTAATGCCTCTTCTAGGGTTTTCTTACGGCTTTCTATTTCTCTTATGCCCTAGAGTTCTCTAACCCTTCATTTTTTTTATAACTAATGTGGGCTGTATTGGATCTTCAAAATTAATCTTAATTAATTTTAAAATCTATATTGGATTAAATAAAATTTGATTTCATTAAATCTATCCAATAAATTTAATTTAACCTATTTATTTAATCTAAATAAATAGTTAACAGATTTAATTTATCTTTATAAATTAAATCTAAGATATCATATCTCTATCAATATTAGTTATTTAATTTATTAAATAAATTAAATCTGTAACTAACACAACATAATAATATTATTATATATAATATTATTATTTTTGAAGTTATATCACACACACACACACACATATATAATTTATCCACCCTAAATTAAACATTATATTCATTGAATCTTAGACACATCTTAGATTCAATGAATCTGGATATTAAAGCTCGTGTTGAGCTATTCTTGTGTGTGACCTTGTAGGCCCATATGGAGTTGGGAGTGGACCAATGACTGCACTGGCCCACAAGTCATAAACGGCATCTAGCAAGACATTATGACTACTCAATTCATATAAGGTTTGTTAACACGGTGCAACCTGTCATACAATCATGTCACGTCCCTTTTGTCACGTGATATTTCGGCCAAGGATAAGGCATGGATATTGTCATCCTCATATTCCTGACCATTACTTTCTCGATTCCTGAGTAATCTAACAATAGAAATGAAAACTCATTTCCATCATAGTATGACCATACATTTCTCAGACTCACTTATTGAGAGACTAAGTAATATCTCTCTACTAATGTTAGGAACAAGTTTTATCTTGACCATTCACATTCCTCTACATGAAAACCATGAAATCCCATTGTAGCATTTATCATCACCCGGTTAAAGGTAACTTTTGTTAGGTCAAAGGTTAGCGAATCTCATCTCGGAATCCATGATGATTTCAAGTCAAAGGACATTGTGACGTGATTATACATGAGATAAAATTATGACTTAATCCATGCAGCTTTCTCATAGCGGGTCGGTCCAGCACCTTGTACTCTTATAAGTGCCTAAGACTTTGATTCATATCTCCATACCTTATCGAAGTCATACTGGTTTTATTTCATCTTTGTTCTCGCATAGATAACCGATTAAGGACATTTAGGATAATCTTTATGATTCATCTAAAGATACAATCACAATAAACATGCAAATGATATGATAACAAAATAAAGAAATTCATTAAATAACAATAATATTCAAAGTACAATGATTGACTGTAGAACACAATTTCTAACATAAATTCCATATCATCGACAAATATATCATTAAATCATCAAAATATAGGATAAGCTAATTTCCTTTTATGCATTATAAGAATTATGTCGAATGAATTGCAGTGTTCATGCATTCTAAAAGCTTGTTTGGTTGGGTTTATATTTATGTATAAAACTGATTCACGTAAATCGAAATAAAACTCATCCACATATTTACTTCGTAGACCGTAAAAGCTACCTCGTATTCTGTAAATCATTATTGAAAAATACTTATGGAGGCTATCCAAACATACCATAAATAATGTGACTTGTTTCCGAAACAGCTATAAGAACAAATGCATATTATTTCATAGAATCTGAGAATAAATCCAACCACTGTATGAAAAATCGGACCGGACCAGCCGGTCCAATCAGTGACCGATTGGTGGTCCGGTCCGGTTTGTAAGTTAGACCGGTGAACTGGTCAAAACCGGTGGTTCGACCGGTCCACCCGGTTTTACTTTTTTTTATAATTACATTTTTTTTTATTCCTCTAACTACTATTTCACGCTATTTTTTAGGGAAAAATGAAAGTTTGAAGACCAAGATGAAGAGAAAAGTAGGTAAAGAAATAATAAATCTAAAAAAAAGAAGATTTTGAGGAGATATAATAATTAATTAATTATAGGAAATGAGATATCATTACATAAATATAGACATCATAACTAATACTAATAGATTTTAAGCATTTTTTATCTAAATATCTTTATTTTTATCTATAAAAATTTAATATATATATATATATATATATATATATATATATATTACCATTAATAAATTGTAATATTTTAATATGACCAGTTCGACCACCGGTTCGACCCCGGTTAGATCATTAACCCTTAAACTTGTGCTGTAACCGGTTCATTACTCGGTCCAGTTTTTTATTCCTTAAATCCAACCTTTAACTTTCTTCTGTCAACTCACTAATCATAATCTTTTGTTATATATAATAATAAGTTTAGATGGTTGAATTCTGGATGCTCATCAGAGTTAGAACATTCCTATAAATTTAAAGAGCATTTGTATAAATACCTTCTTCACCTCGCAGCAATCCAAATATGGGAATTTAAAGCCATTAATGTCTTAATATCGCCCGACGCTTTAAGTTCCATCACAATGTACGTACGTGTAGGGTTCTTCTAAAACCATGTCGCTTTCACTTCACTTGCCTCGCCACTTGTCTTGGTGCTTTCAATGCAACAACGTAATAGTTTTTTTTTTTTTTTGATAAAATTACATTAAAGTCCCAAATAAAAAAAATAAAAAAATGATTCCTCAAAATTATAAAATAAAAAATTGGTCTCATTGACAACTCTAGGTACTGATCATTGATAACTTGAATGATCTCTATTGACAACTCCTTAAAATTATTTTTTATTTCGTGATTTTAAAGGATTATTTCTTCTTTTTTTTTTTTTTGGTTGGGGGTATCCATGGAAATGTGAATGGGTTGAGGTTAGGGTTATGACTTTTGTGAATATGGTTCCAAAATTAACTCTCACCTCAAATTCTCTTCCCCTCGCAACAATCCAACTATACCTACTATATTTTTGGTCAAAAAAAAAAAACTATACCTACCATAAGGCTATAAAAACCGTCACTTTTTGCTCTCAAGTATGAAACGTCTCTCTATTTCAGTTCCCATCATTTTATTAATAACTGTAATTCAAGGTTGACACGTGGAGTCCTCACAACGAGGTCGACGTTGATTCTACTGTTGGCTTGGTGCGGCAAGTTGGGTACCTCATTAAATACTAAATTACTAATCTTCACTCATCACTAAAATACAGAGTAAGCGAGAATATGTTCAAAAATTTACGTGATTAGTTGGGAGGTTTGTTGAGTATTCTTAGTGAGGAAGCGTTACGTGAGTGGGACATGAGTGGAGCCTACCCGCATGAATACAGGACTTTGTGAGTGTTTTGGTAACTTTGAAACTATGGTTTTTAAAACTTTGTTTTATAAGTCGAGACAAAATTATTCTCACATATTTATTTTATAAATCATAAAAATTATTTTTTAAAAACTAATTGAAACAAACACTTTGATTGAAAAGAAAATGAACCAATCCGGTGTTGCTAGCGATCTTTCTGGAAACCTTTAACTTGTCTTTATGCCCACCTCTTTTGCATGTATATTTGAATCAATGTTATTAAATTCGGACCGATGATTGAATCAGTTGAGATACTGGGTTAATGATTAATAGGTCATATCGGAATTAAATTAGAGCTAAACCAGAAAGAAAGTAAAGATTTTAGGATTATTTATATAAAAAAATTTTAAAAAAAAGAAATGATTTATTTTTTAAATTTCAAAAAGGTTGAACCAGTTAAACCGGTCTAACCTACTAGACCGGATCAGTAGAACCACCAATTAGCCAGTTTCTTATCTAAACCAACCAGCCCAGTTCGGCTCTGATAACAATGATTTGAATGCCACGTCCATACTTGAATCCAGGTTCATCAATAATTATTTGTGATGTGGATATTTGATCATTACGTACTACGTACTTCTACTGATATATACATTTTGGTAAAAAAAAAATAATGCACACGTTGGTTGATAATCATTATATAACATAATAATTATTAATATTACTACAAATTAATTAGACCCATGAAACTCATATTTTAATACAAAAAGGTTTTGGTGAGTTGCATTTGAAGAGCTCATCAGAGTTAGGTTACACACCTTCAGATTTTAAGAGGTACTTATATATCATCCACTAATAACTAGGTTCTTAATTACATGTATATTTATAACTGGTTAATAATTAATATAAATATAAATATTTTCCATGTTTTTTGTTCCATTTTTATTATGAATTTAAAGTCTAATTATAGTTTTCTTAAATTCCAGCATTGATAGGCAGGTTTATGTTTGGCCTAAAAAGGATATATAGACAGGTTAGTGAATCGTGCATTCGTATAAATGATAAAATAAATAGTTTTAAGTATTATTTTGTGATGTAAAATTAGTGGGGGATTTCTAAGTTTTTTTCAAAAAAAAAAATTACAGATATCCTTCTTACTAAAAGGGTAGAGGCAATCATGTTTGAGGCACTATCAGACACTAAATATAATTACTTTTTTTAATAAAAATTTAAACAATAACAATATGAGACAAAAGCATGGGTAATTTGATTGAGGGTCCAGGCTGGGCATGATCCAGATCCAAGCCCAACCCAGCCTACCTGCAAAACAGTAATTTGGTCAGCTGATCCTAGGAACGATGGCCAACAAATGTCAGCGTAATATATGAACGTTGGACTCGTGGCAATTTGTTAATCCAGAGTCAATCCCAACCCAGCCCAACGTATTCTGAAGTGGTTGTGCTTATCGTTCCTGTTGTTCGAACATGTAGGGTTTGTTTGGTATGAGGGGAGGAAAAGCGAGTGGAGGAAAAAAAATTTTGAGTTGGATTTTAAAAATGAGAGAAGTGGGATATAAAATTTTTAATTAAGTTTTCTTACTCTTTTATGAGCATATCTCACCTATTCTCCATATTAAAATTTTATAATCTCATTTCTCTAATTTTCTTAAATCTAACTCATAAAAATTTTATCTCCCTCTCTTCCCCTCAAAATCCCTCATACCAAACTGACCCGTAGAGTTTGGGCTTCTTTATCAGAATACTATAAATAGTAAAAAAATATTACTGAAATGCGATAAAGAAGAAAATATTTACTGCAATGCTACACCTAGAATCGTTCTTGTGAAAAACAATTTCAAATAATTAAGAAGTTTCTGTTGTTCTACATGATATAACTTTTTTTTAAAATAATTAAAACATGTTTGTCAGAAATATTCTTCCGTGCAAAATTTTTTACGTGTTTGCATATCACTACTCCTTCCCAATGCCTGATTATCCAGATAGGGTTATTTCGAACCAATGAAACATCTTACTTGCACTTAGAATACAGATTGAGTTGCCCAACATGAACCCCCAACATGCTCCACTTTCAATTGAGTTGCCCCGGCCACAAATTCCTCATGACAAATTGAACAAGCGATGTGGCGGTTACTTGTCTACCCGACCACCTGTTAAAAATGAAAATGTTAGGGTACAATATCCCCCAAATTTTAGTTAGCTCATTACATGTCAGCATCAGCATCATCCCAATTCACCTCTTTTAACCCTACACAATATGAACCTCACATGTCACCCTTATTATCTCCCCTTCTAACTCACTCAATCCCCCTTAATTTCAATCGTGCACATCTTTATTAGATAATAATGTATTATTTTCGATTGAATACAATACTTCGACTTTTGAGCAATATTTATAAAGTTGATTTGTTCTTATTTTTCATTCACATAAACTTAATTATTATTTAGTATTAATTTTTTAATACTTTATTTGATTAATGTGCTCCTTATTCCATTTTTGTAACCATTATTTGTATTATTATGTAATTATTATTATGTAGTCATAATTTTTAGGAAATAATAATCATTCAACAATCATTGTGTTTCTGACAACAACAAAAATCATTGTGTAAATGATATCATCTTATTTATTAGGAGAGAGGGCGGCATTTATTATGAGAAAGAAATATTTAAAAATCATTCTTTAAGTGATAAAATTTAAAAATCATTCACGTGAAGAACAATTTCTATTTGGTTCAATCAGGCAATGTTGAGTCTAATATTGAAGAAATTATTCTTTAGATGAACAATTTCTAAACTTTAAGTGATCCTTCTCAACCTATAGTATTTTTATATATTTTTTGTACTGTTTATAACATTTTGATAAGAATCCCAAAGAGTTTGTGGATAACGTTTGGGAGAAACCTGTATCGATTAGTAATGTCCCAGAACCCGAAACCCGGTTAAGGCGCATGAAGTTGAAATAAGGGAGAGCAGGAGGAAGAAGGGGCATCATCGAACAAGCAAGATTCATTCTTAAGATGTCCAATAAAATAGTACTGATTCCAGTGCACAAACTTGATGAATGAGAGCTAGGTTGCTCCCCAAGCCTATAAATTACCCATAATATTTAAGGAGGGTTATTTTACAAGATCCAGAAATGCTAGAAATGAATATCCAAAAGTAATAATCTCATCAAAAATTGGTGAACAGTAGTAACATTGATGATCAAGCAGAATAGGTGTTTAACAATGGGCTTATATAGTGAAAAAGTACGTCAGTGGCCCATGATCTTCATTGCATACTCTGAAACCGTTTCATGATGAGAATGCTCAAGTCCATGTAGCGCTGAGCACAATTTGAGAGGCAAGTGGATTCACTTGAACTGAACTTGCTTCCAGGGGTGCCCGTTATGCATTTGTCCCAGCAAGCACTCGTCAGCTTGGCCACCATTTCATTCACCATCGCTCTTTCCTTCTCTTGCTGCATTGCAGAACAAAGTTCATGTAGCAAACACACCACATTAATAATTACTTTTCAATCAAGAACGCATATGGAGAAGTATCTCCCATATTCACAGTGAGAAAGGAATGCCTAAAACAAGGAGGCAGTAATTACCATATATGAGGTGGAGCAACAAATTGTTTCAATACATCCCAATTTATAATATAATATAAAACCTCTAGTTTATCTTTAAAACATCAATTTATAAATATAGGGCTAAGTTGTATCTGCCAGTACTCAATATACTAGTAATTTTTTGAGTAGCAAAATCAGGTAAAATAAGTTAATTCAAACATCAGTGAAGTGTATGCAAAAATACTGATGCTGACCAAATTACTTTAGGATGATAGTGAGTGCTACTGAAAAGTACTTTAGGATGCTAAATGCAACTTAACTCTATAACTTATAATAAAATTGATAAGAAACCATTCTATTCATAAGTTATATAGATAATGCGAGTCAAATCAGATTTTGGGACAAACATGAGAATTACATCCTGTTTCATCTTATCTTAGTAACAGTAAAGGAAGGATAGTTGAAACTGCAAATTGTTGTTCAGGAAGAATGCTCAAAAAGTAGTCGTCTAGGTTACAACATAAAATATCTAATTGTTCTGCATTTATTTTTTTGGTTATTTAATCAATATAATTTACATCATTACGTGTAATTTTGTGTACACTAAATTCAGTTTGCCTTTGCAATGGTAGAACAAATAAAACCATAAAACTAGTATATATACGCATCAGGTTGAATAATTGAACCTGCAGGCACGGTACAGGTTTTGACCCAAAGAGAGAACCTAAATTTACAGCGCCACCATATTGCCTCTCTAAACAACAGTCCTCACTTCGTTATTACAATAATCCCAATTACGCCTACTGTGCAGCCCCATTTCTCCTATTCATGACCTATAATGCAAAAAACTGGGTACCATACTTCCAAGCTTAGCCAAGGAGAAAAACACATAGATCCCGGAAACGAATAAGTTTCCACATATTAGGCTCCCCTACGCGGCATAATTTACTAACTTGAGAATTCGTGGATCTATCATGCGGTATGCCTATCAATTCGTATGTGATGAATCCAGTATACTGGGAAACCATACGAGTAATTCGGTCAGATAAGCAAGAAACCCAAAAAAATAGAGGTCCATAGGAATGGAAAATGTTCACCGAAATCAAATCTACTACGAATAACAGAAATTACAAGTATTCTGAAAAACAAATGGCATAAATCGGAATTCTCAACATTCGTTCTGCTCTTTCTTTGCTCCATGTTTCATAGAAATTTAATAGCAAGGAACGCAGGGAAAAGAACGAATTGGATACTTACAGCGATAAATTGTTGCAATTCAGCCGATCCAAGAGATGAATTATCCATGAAAATTGTAGATTGGGGTTCCCGCAGTGATATTTTCCAGCAATATTCACGAATGACAAAACCCTAATCGCAGCGCGGACAGAGGAGGCTAAAACCCTATGCTAGAGGGAGACAGAGAATCATGACCCATATGAGGCCCACTGAGAAATCGTCATTCTTTGTTGGGCTGCAGGGCTCACTAAATGGTAACACGTCAATGATCGTAGGTCCATTTGTATTCTGTAACCCAAAAAAACTTTTGTTGGCAACTTATCTGCTTGTTTTAATTTTCAATGTTCTCTTTTTTTTATATATATAAATAACCAGGGAAAAGCCCCTGGAAAGCTTTAGGGCCTGTTTGGAATCACGACGCACAAGTCAAACGTGCGACCAGGAAGAATAAGCATGGTGGGGTAGGCTTTTCTCTTCACCATGGCTTATAATAGAAGCCCGCTTGTTCTGTTTTTCTCTCCTCGCACTGTGAGTTTCTCATGATCAAAGAAGACTGTTACAATGCAATCTTTCTCCAGCTCTCTTCTCCCGTGTTCTTGTTGTCGGTGGTCTTCACAGGCTGTAAGTGTGACTGTGGCTTCTGTAGGTTGGTCACCGGTGAGAAGCTTGGCGATGGTTTGTTGGTGAAGCAATGAAGACGTCACGGTGAAGCGGAGGTTGACTACGTCGAGCATTTCAGTCACTCCCTTAATGCTATTCAATGTCGTCCCTCCTAAGCAGTGAAGGGAATGAAGCTCTACTATGTTTTCATGCCTGGTTCACGTCTTTGTTCCAAGGAGGAAGAAGAAGCTTTGGTCAAATTAAGATTTGACCAGGGACTTAGTTGCAAACTTTAAAAGTTCTCAAGGAGGGATTGAAGTGCAAATGTTTGAAAATTTTTAAGGTAGAACTGTAATTTTTGAAAAAATTTGGATATTTTTTGTGATTTTAGGGACTTTTTCTGTAATTTTTTTCAGTCCTCAAAATATTAATTCTGACCTTCCAAAATCTCAAATTTCTTATTAAGAACCTACAATGCAAGATTAAGCACAAGGTAACATTTTAAGAGATCATTTATATGAATAATTAACAAATTTTAATAATAATTGATCTTTTTATATTTTATCAAATTTTAATTTTAATTTTTCACTTTAATTATCACAATATATACAAATAATATGTATATATATATATGTAGTATTCAATAAAGTTTATGTCATTTTCAGTCATTTTCCATCTAAATGGGCTTTTCAAACGTTAGTCCAAACAGATTTAAGGTTAGAAAAAAAAACCACTTCTACTATCACTAATCCAAACACAAATCATATTTACAATCTGACCTTTTTTCAATCTAACTTTTACAAAAGTCATATTGAAAAAAAAACTACTTCTCCACTGCTAATCCAAAGAGGCACTTATTCAACTAGAAACATCTCTTGGGTATGCTACCCCCAAGCTATCCTTACATAACAAAGACAGTAAATCCATATTAGATATATCTACTAACTGCACAAGATCATAACTATGTAATAGGCTATCATTAGCTAACCGATCAGCTACCTTATTACCTTCCTTGTATTTGTGACAAACCTCTACTTGCCAGTCTCCTTTGATCTCATCATCAATCAACAAATACAGTAACCCAGCCGTGACAGAGCCCTCTAAAATAGCCGCTAATACTGCAATGGCAGCACTAGAGTCATCCTCAATGATCAGCCTTCTTACTCCTATTCCCTTCACCACCCTCAACCCCCAAATCACTCACCAAAGCTCAGCAATATATGTATGACAAAGCCCAATATTCTTCATGTATCCTCTCACCCATTTACCTTCCCAATCCCTCAGAAACCCCCCAACTTGCCTTCCCTACTTCTCCTTTAATAACCCCATCAAAATTAAGCTTCATCCAGCCTATCGGAGGTTTCACCCATTTCACCTCCACCTTCTGCTTCAATTTCCCCAATTGTCCTCCTAAAGCTGCAAGATTGATCAATTCCCAAACATAGTTATGAATAATAAATTCAGGATTTATAGGTTCAAAAAATCCTTCCTCAAATAAACTCATATTCCTCCATTACCATATCAGATAGCATGTAACTCCAAACACACGAGCCCACTCCCCTTCACCACTAATATTACTAACCAGCCACTCCTGGATATGCTGCTAAAAAAATTCCTCTGTTACATGTGCGCCACCAATCTTGCCCCATATTTCTTTAGACCTTCGGCACCCCCTTAATACATGAGCTAAATCCTCCCCTCCTTCTTGGCATCTTCCACACAAAGGAGACCCACCCCATAAATTTGTTCTTTTGCAAGCTGTTAGCAATCTATTATGAAGACATAACCACAGAAAAACTTTATTCAATGGGGCCCCTTCCATCTCCAAACCTTCTTCCATTTCACTTCCTTATCTACCTCTACATCTCTCCTTAGCTCTTTATACATATCTGCAACTACATAAGATGCCCCAGTAGAGCCCCTCCACCTAACCACATCCCCCCTCTTTCTGCACTTGGCGTTGGGGTTGCTCTTCCTCTCATATAAGTAATCCTTTAATAACATCAGCTCCCACTCCCCCCTCTTATTCACCAAACCTCACCTTACATTCCACCAACCTCCCTTCCAGTTTGCTACAAGGTTTAACAAACAAGTATTCATCATCCCCCAGCCATAAATCCTTCCAGAAACTTACAGTTTTCCCATCTCTACAATACTAAGCAATTTTTCCTATGACCTTCTCCCAACAACCGGCCAAGCTCTTCCACAATTATGAATCTTGCTTCTTAACTACACATTCTTTAAACAAGTTTGCCTTCCTCCCATATTTTCCTTTGAGAACCCTAGAGTATAGTGACTCTGGATTTGCAAACAAATTCCAAATCAGTTTACCCAACAATGCCCTATTCATATCTTCCAATCTCCTCAACCCAATACCTCCTTGTTCCTTCGGCATACACAAAGTATCCCAGGTAACTGTATGTAATCATGTCTTCTCTAGCGATGATCCTCATATGAACTCCCTCTGCACTCTCTCTATTTCTTTACATATACCCGACGGGAGCTAACTATGTTGCATGCCAAACACAACCATTTGTAAAGTTACTGATTTCACCAATGTCATACGGCCTGTTAAGGAGAGACACTATTTCTTCCACCCACTTAATTTCCCCTGCACTTTATTGATAATATATTGAAACTTATGCCTTGTAACTCTTCCATTTGTAATAAAAGCCCCCAAATATCTCCCAAATTCCTCCTTCTTTTGAAAACCACACACATTGCACAATTCCCCTTACCTTTCTCTAGATACATTCTAGGAGAAAAAAATACTAGTCTTTTGCTTATTCACTCTTTGACCCAAAATAGAACCAAAGAGATCTAGCACAGCCATCACGTTACACAGTTGTTTCACCTCTGATTCACAAAAGATTAGCAAATCATCCGCAAATATTATATGTGAGATAGGCACTCTCTTCTTTCTAATTTTCAAAGGACTCCACAATTTATTATCTATTGCATCTGCTATTAAATGAGATAGTTTCTCCATTCCTAACACAAACAAAAAAGGAGACAAAGGGTCTCCTTGCCTCACTCCCCTACTAGACCAAAACGCTTCATCCTTTCCCCCATCCCACAAAATTGACATATCCACAGTACTTATATAATATTCAATCAATATCACAATATGATCAGGAGTACCAATCTCATTCAATACATTTACTAAAAAAACTCCAACTCATTCTGTCATAGGCTTTTTCAAAATCAATTTTAATAACACAAAAGCCCTTACCTCCTCGCATTTTGTTCAATAGGTAGGCTGCTTCCTTCGCGATGACATGTCATGGATGTTACGCCCTGGAACGAAACCAGCTTTGAATGAAGATACCAACTTCCTCATAATCCCCTTCAGCCGATTAACCAAAATCTTAGTAATACCTTTGTATAACACGTTGCATAGCGAGATAGGACAAAACTGAGCAACTGTTTCTGGTAGCTCTACCTTCAGAACCAACACAATCAAGGTCTTATTTATCTCTGCTACTTTCTCCGGACAATCCCAAACCTTTATAATAAATTCTCATACACTCTCCCCTACTATCTCCAAATTTTGTTGATAAAACACCACGTGCAACCCATCATCCCCTGGAGCTTTAAACGCACCAATACTAGAAAAAACCCTCCTTACTTCCTCCTTTGTCAAGGCCCTCCCTACCCTCTTCAGCTCCCCCTCCTCTACACTGCCCCACCTCTAATTCGTGAGATGCCAACTACGGTTCAATACCTCTTCTTTAAATAAATTCATATAAAACTCCCGAATTAGCTCCTTAATCCCTTCTCCATTCGATACCCAGTTAACTTCCTGATCCTTTAATGTTACCACTCTATTTCTTCTTCTCCTTACCATTGTTTTCATATGATAGTATCTTGTATTCCTATCACCCTGCTCAATCCACCTCCCTCTAGATTTTTGATACTATATAATTTCCTCTTGCTTAAGAGTATCAAGTAATTCAAATCTCAGCTTCTACTCCAAACCCACCAATCTTTCCGTTTCCCCCTTCTCCATCTCTTGTGTACCTCTAAAATCTTCTTGTTCAGCTCCCTTTTCCTTAATTCAACCTTCCCAAATACTCTTTTATTCCACCACATCAGTCTTTTCTGCAATTCCCCTAAAGCCCTTGGAGCCTCTATCTGTCGACACCAACTCTCCTCCAGAAACTCCTTAAAATTAGCATGAGTTAGCCAAGAAGCTTCAAACAAAAACAGTCTCCTCCCCCAACCCCTCCTTTTAGGCTTCAGATCGATTAGAATAGGATGGTGATTAGAACTAATACGAGCTCCTACTTTAACAACCACCTCCTCAAACTCCCTTTACCATTCCGAGTTGCATAAACACCTATCTAATTTTTTATACACCCTTTCATACCCCCACCATTTTGGACCCTTCCATGTAAAAGCCAAGCCCTTCATTTCAACCTCCATAAACCCCTACTCCTCAATTCTTCTTCTAAAAATATTACATTTCAGAACATTCACTCTCGCCCCCCTTTACTCCCTTGGATCTGCAATCTCATTAAAATCACCAGCTACAAGCCATTTACCATTCATTTGACTTGCAATTCTAGCCATATTAGACCATAAACTAACCCTCATCTCTTCTTGTGGACAAGCATACATTGCTGTAAAGAACCACTCCTCCCTACTTCTGTGGCCTAAACAGCAATGCACAAACTAATCATGTTTCTCCACTACCTTCAACGCTACCTCCTCCCCATTCCAAATCACCCAAATAGCTCTAGCAAATCCCCTTGCCTCCACTATTTCGTTGTAATTGTATCCCATATTCTTGATACACTTCTTGACCCTTAAGCTACTAACTCTTGGTTCCAACAACACACTAAATCTGGCTTAAATTCTTTGTTCAAATTCCTTAATGACACAATAAAACCTTTCCCAATTGCCCCACGGAAGTTCCAAACAATTAATTTCATGGCATTCATCATTAATACCTATCCCCACCTTCTTAACTCACCCTGACTCCTCTCATCCCCTTCCTCATTAAAGATCATCTCTCCTTCCTCTAAATCTTCTACGTCATCAATAACCATATTCGATCCTCCAGCTACTTCCCCTTTGAATATCCCCCCTCGGTTGATGAGCTCATCACTCTTACCACCCAAGGCTGAGATAGTTTTTGGCACTTCCAGACTACTTTCACCCCTTCCCTTATATCCCTGTTGGGACTCCCGGATACTCATCTTTCCCATTATTTCTCCTTCAGAACCCCTTCCCCTCTTCACAATTCCTTTTCCCTTTCCTTTAGCCAATACCTCACTTCCTCCGTTAGCACATACAGCTTTCCGGCCATTCCCCCTATTAGTCAATTCAGTGAACGTTTCCTCCTCTCCAACTCAATCTTCACTTCCCTCAATGCAACAAACCTAATTCCCATCCTTCTAATTTCCATCCCTATCTCTCCCCCTCCTCGGCCTCCATAGTCTCTAGACTACCTTACATGCACTCTCCACACTCCTTTCTTCTTTTCCACTATCCCTATTCTATGTTCCGTCACTTCCCTCCTTTACTTTCTCCCTTTCTAATTGCATTTTTTTCATCTCTTCAAACGCATCCTTCATATGCCCAAACCTCCCACAATGCAAGCAAAGCAAGTTCATACATTCATATTCAATCGTTTAAATATGCCTTTCAATACTAAACTGAGGAATTAATGGCTTAGTTAAATCCAACTCTACACACAGCCTAACGAACTTTCCCCTTCCCCTCTGAGCAGTAGGCACATCTACTTTAATTGCTTTACTAATAACATTCTCCAGGTTAAATAGAAATTTCCTATCAAAATGAGTAGCAGGGAGATCAAGCAATCTTACCTATACAATCACATGATCAATCACCTCTGTTCTTGGATTGAAGTCAGCTTTCCATCTTATAACATTGAGGTAATTGTTTGCTACCACCTATGGTCCACCCGTAAGGGCCATATCATAGTCTTCCTGGCTCTGGAACTTAACCAAAATAAAGTCATTTGGCAAGTCAAAGACATTCACCTTCCCAGCTCTTGCCTGCATTTGAGCAAATTTACCACATATGAAATCATAGCTCGGCGTAGCACCCAACATCTTCACTATCAAAGTCCTCTTGAACGGCTTGGTCAGTCTCTCCTTTTCCTGATCATCCAAAACAAAGTTTAGGCATAACGGATTACTTAAGTCTACGGTGATACCCTTTGTCGGTTCCTCCACATCCTCAAAACCCGTCTTAATTGAACCAATTTTGCCTACCGTCTCCTCATCCAGATCACACCATGATGGATCAATATTCTTCAGTAGTGAGTCTTTATCAATGTTTTGGAACCCAGACCGGCTGGTCCGGCCCGGAAACCGGTCACCCAGCCACCAAACCGGGCCGGTCCGGTGACCGACCCGGTTTGGTACTTTTTTTATTTTTTAAAAAAATTAATTTTTTAAAATTTTTCTTTAGAATTTCATATTAATAAGCTTAAAATATTCAATTTCTCACCAGTTTGACCCCGGTTTTGCTCCGGTTTGACTCTGATCTGACCCACTAACCCTTGACCCAGTACCCCGTCCGGTTCAATGACTGGTCCGGGTTTTAGAACCTTGGTCTTTATAATTTGATACTTCCTCCTTTAAACCTTCCTCTTCCATCCAATCCTCAATTCGAGGCTTCAAACTCACTCCCCAGTAAACTAACACGCATGCTTTCTAAGCTTACGCTGCTCCCTATCCAACATTCCTTGTTCCCCTTCCTTTATCAACGCCATCGAAGATGACAACCCTCTAAAACACAGCACCATCTCACTTAATCCCTAACGCAGAGTACGTAAAAGGATCCTCTCTCTAAAACCCCGCCGCAATGGGCAGCGAAGACCCTTAGCAAATCGCCGTGCTCACCGGCTCTTCACACTCACTAAAACCCTATCAGAGCCGCTCTCCTGAAGCCGATCTTGTTTAATTTTCAATGTTCTACCCTAGTTTGGAAGTGAAATTTGACATTAAAGGTAAGAATTTCTTCATTTTATATTCTACATTTATTATTAGTTTCCAAATTAATATATCTAACTTATAAACTGATTTTTTTTTGTCATCGAATTATAAACTGATATATACTATAATGTTATACAAAATTATTTTAGAGAGATCATATCACATATGTTATAATTAAGTAATTTACTTAATTTCCTTTATCTCCTCATATTAGATGAAAAGATCTTACACTTAGGGTGAAAAATGTACTACTGTAATATATATTTGACCTTGTTTTTAAAAGAAGGAAATGAGATGAGAAAACAAATAATAAAAGAACAGGTGAAATTTGAAATGAAATTCATGTTTTCATGTTGAAAGAATAAATATTACGCAATATTTTTTTCTTATTTTTATTCTTTTCCATCAAAAACTGCCACATATACTTGGGAGTCTTTTTAATTTTAAATGCTCTTTATTTTTTTAGGACCAGGAGTTTCTTCCACTAATAATAAAAACTAATTTTTCTTGAGGTCTGGATAATAGAGAGCAAATCCCTTCAATATAATTTGATGGGAAATTAAAATTAGAGGCAAGCATTTGGAGAAATATATTTATTGGGCACTTAAAAATTGTAATTATTCAAAAAGACTGGATAAATTTAAAAATGCTAAATTTAACTTAACTTGATGTCTTATGTTTCCTCTCCTCCCATACGAAATATTTGACGGTTATTAGCAAACATAAATCATGTAAAAGTGGGCGATATCATTTAATTTGCCAGCTCTGCTCACATTGAATTTTTATATAATTTACGTTATTGTCAGCATATGTTAGTGTTACTAGAATTTTGCATTGACGTGTCAATCCTTTAAATTGGCTAAGAAAATGACCGTGGCAGTAAAGTAAATTTAGAAATAATGTAAGCAGAGAAATGAAGATTCACTCTGTACATAATTAACATAGATATATAGTAGCGATCAATTACTGAATTTAACTAGGAGAGTTTTCTTTCATTTCTTTAAGAAGTCTTTTGGTTTGTTTTTGTTTATCTGCTGGATTTTGCTAATTAGGTTGTAAGTCCTGTCTTAGTTATCTATGTATGTATTCTTTTTTGTTAGCCAAAAAAAAAACATAGTGATAGTCAAACTATAAAAAAATAAAATATTGCTTTGAAATTACAAAAATAACGAATAAGAAAAGGAGAAAAAAATAATAAAAAGGAAGATAAACAATAAATTAGTCTCAAGTGCATTAATTATAAGAAGAAAAAGGTCGTTATGAGCAACCAGAATAATTCAAATTTTAGTAGTATAATTCAAGAAACTCATTTAGATTAAACTAAATCAACTTTCTTGATAACTGATTAATAGTCAATGTTTGGTTGAATGGATTAAGAAATAAAATATCAAAATATTTCTCTCCGATCTTTAATATAAAACACACTTTAATTATAAAAAAAAAAAGTTGAACTACAAACTAGAGTGGATATTATATAATTAAGCACTGTAAGTGGCATTATGTTAACACACACACGTATTATTGGTATATATAATATCCAACAATAACCTCAACACGAGAAAGTAATAATTGAAACAAATCCATATAGCAATGTTCCTCTATAGAAGATCTTTAATAGTACTAAATATTTGAAATATACTTGGCCTTGAGATATAGACATGCCTTGAAATGACTCTGTTATCTCCATGGACATTAATATGAGAACAATGTATATGTGTGTGCAGTAGTAGTATAAATCTAATAAAAACATATCTGTCTTTAATATTAATGAAACATTAAAAAGAATAATGGGGGTTAAACACTACTACAAAAGAGGCTTTAAGTGGCGTACATTTAATGACGTTTATCAAAGAAACGCCGTAGGTAATTGTTTCTTTTTTAAAAAAATTATAACCTACGGCGCTTTTTATTATAAGTGTCATAATTTAGTGTTAAGATTCTACGGCACTTTCTTAAGAAACATCATACAAAGCCCTTTTTTTAAATCTAGTATATCAGTTATGGCATTTTGCAGCAAAAAGTCATAACTGGGTAAAGCCAAAATGATTTAAAATTATTTTGAACATTTAGATGTTACTTAAGTTAATTCGTTGTATATATTTAGTCAGCAAACTTCCCCCAACTTATTTATTTCTAATGCTTTAATTATGAAATAAAAATAAATCAAGTACATATTTAAAAAAGAAATTAACAAAACAGATATATATAAACACTTTATCTAAAAAAAATACATGCCTCAATGAAATTTGACGTTGGATTCCCTGCCAAGACTAAATAAGTTGGCATTGGCAGAAGAATAATTCACTTGATGATATATTGCCTTTGGCAAGACTGCCAAAGGCAAGGAAAAAATCCTTGGCCGGCGCTTTATATTGGCCGGCGCTTTGAGACAAAGCGCCGGCCAATGCCGCTGGCCAAGAACCTTGGCCGGCGCTTGATGTAAAGCGCCGGTCAAGGTGTAGGACCTTGGCCAGCGCTTTACAAGAAGCGCCGGTCAAGGAATAGGACCTTGGCCGGTGCTTCTTCTTAAGCGCCGGCTAAGGTATGGCCTTGGCCTAAGCTTTAAGCCATTATTTTTTCCCTTTGTCTTTTCATTTCTTTTTCCCTTTTCAATTGTCAGTTGTTTTCGTCCTATATCTTCATTTTGCAGACTTTAAGAACAATTTCAGTTTTGAGGATTCTTTGAAAGCGAGCTCTACTCTCTACCTGCAGGTAAGCTTTCTTATAATTTCTCATATCTTTTCTTTTTATTTGTCTTTCTTTGTCTCAAAACATTGGAAAACTCATTTGTATGTGTTGTTTTCATGTTTTGGTTCTTCTGTCTTATAAAAACACTTCCACTTACAATATTAGTTTGCTTTGAGCAATTTGAGAGATTATTCCTACTTCCACTTACAATATATTTGTTTGCTTTAATTTATTACACGCCCAGATTATTCTGTTCTCGATAAAGTCGATGCCTTTTATGTTATTAACTTATTATAAAAAGTATGCTTTTGGACGGCGCTTTAAAATAAAGCGCTGTCTAATAGCATACTATTTTTTTATGTGTCTTACCCCTTTATGAATGCCGTATATGTGATAAGACTTTTTTTAAAAAAGATTTTGAGAAAGTAAGGCCTTAGACGGCGTTTTCTTTAAAAGCGCCTTATAAGGTGTTATATTTTACGGCGTTTTTTTCACAAGCACCTTACAAGGCGATATAAATTCATTCTCAAGTAGCGGGAGAGTCACTTTTTCATTTTCTCCCGCATTTCCATTCTATTTGACGGCGCGAAAAACAGAAGATTCTTTGGTCCCCCACCTTTCCTTTATTCCTGTCTCCTTTGATTTCTCCGTGCACATATGATTTTTTCAATATTTGTTCGCCACTTCGATTGCAATTCAAAGCTTCCAGTCCCACGTGTTGTTTTCAACTTGTGTCGCTTTCTACATCATTTTTTCTTGTAAGTCCCTTGTTTCCCCAAAATGTGAGCACGTTTTTTTTTTAGTTAATATTTGTCCTCAATCTGAATCGATTAAAACATGTATGGCTTAAACTTGAGCAACTTAAATGCTGGAGTTCTTTAATAAATATTTTTTTGCTGAAAAAAAGGGTAAAATATAAGCGTCCAGCGATGGAAAAGAGAATGTTGAGATTGTTGAACTAGAGAGAGAAATTAATGTTGAGGATATGATAGGTAGACGGTGAGACGACAGAGAGGAAGTGCAAATTAAAATAGTTGAAGAACCTTTGATTTGTTTGCGCATTATAATTTTTGGCACATTATAATTTTTGGTGTTGTCATATATATAGACACGTTATGCTGTTTATTTTTTAAACCTTTGTTGTTTGTAGTTATTTGAAGTTTGAATTAATTGGATGTAATTTAATTTTAGTTAAAGTATATTTGTAGCCCTTTCAAATTCACATCAAGTATATTTTTAATCTCTTAACTTTATAAATATGATGCTGCTGGATTTAATAATTGGTTGATTATTTGTGACTTAAACAATGTGTTTAATATTTGGATAACTTCAAATTTAATTTTAAGATGTTATGATGGCAATTTTTTTGAAATAAATAGCAAAAGATAAAAGTAATTAATAAATGCATTAGACAAACAACTAACCACTTATAAAAATATATTTAAGGTATAAATGGATCAAAAATGGGTGTCATATGATCGATGCTCAAGAGAATATATACATGGTGTGAAAGAATTTATTAGATTTGCAAGAGAGCATACAAATAATCCAAACAAAATCTTGTGTCCTTACTTATCTTATTGTTATGGAAAGCGGATTAGTCCACCTGATTTGCTATATCATTTAGTCTGTCATGGAATTGATCAATCATATACACGATGGACAAGACATGGTGAGACAGATGATGCAAGTAGTGATCGGTTGCATACCACGACCGGTGCTTCGAATGAGTTCAACCCCAGCATGCTTACCTCCTACGACGCTTTTATAAAAGCGCCGTAGGAGGTCCCAAAACCTCCTACGACGTTTTAGTTTGAAACGCCGTAGAAGGTAAATGCCTCATGTGACGCTTTTCATGGGAAAGCGTTATAGGAGGTGCATCTTTACGTCTTTTTTAAAAAACAAAAAATATAAAGTACCGGTGTTTTTAAAAATTTAAAAAACGCTGTAGGATCTTTTTATGTCACTGAAAGCTGTGCCATTTGATAAACGCCATAATATTTTTAAAAAATAAATATGATATATCTTATTTTTTTGTAATAGTGAAAGCAGCAAATCCTTTTAACAAAAGATTTGGGGGTCAATGGCAAAGTTTCTTATTCGTTAAGCATAACTCGGAAGCCTCTTTTGGGAGGGCCAGGCTAAACAAATTAAAGCACAAAGATCACTTCGTCTCAAAGGATTCAACAAACTTTGAAATATTATTATTTAATTTCGGACAACTTTACACGCTGCTGTTTTATTACGGCGGAAATTATTGAATAAATTGTTTTGAGGAATTATTTTTGTTTTGTAAAACTACAGGACGGAGCCTGTCGTTTAAAGGTCTTCTGCAACTATGATACGGAGTAATTATTTAGAGTCGTTTTTAATCAAAAGATTGAGCCATTCAAAGGCATTAATTTTATTCCTGACATACGAAATACTTTGGGCTTGTTTGATTTTGTTTTTAAAAACTGTTTTTCTGTTTTTAAAAACAATAAAATAATAAAACATGTTTGTTAAACTGTTTTTAAAAATTGTTTTTAAAGACAAAAAAACAAGAAGTTGTTTTTAAAAACTAAAAAACAAAAACAGTTTTTAGTTGTTTTCTTATTTTTGTTTTTCTATTTTTTTATTTTTTGAAATTTTCATTTATCTACTATTGACTGTATACTACAAATGGCGACCACTGCCACGTTACCATCAACTACTTCACCGCTATGTCATTTCAAAAACAGATTTTTCAAAACAATCTAATCAAACATATTTTTTTGTTTTTTTATTTTTAAAACTTGTTTCTAAAAACTGTTTTATAAAACTATTTGTTAGAATAAAAAATAGAAAACCGAATCAAACAAACCCTTTATTTTTCTTTTCAATTTCTTAGGCTCTCGGTGCATCTTTCCAAATCTGATCAGTTTAATTTTATTTTCTGTTGAAAAATCTAAAGAGGAAAATGTGTAAAGCAACTCTTCCTGGTGAAGGAAAGTGCCATTCCTTTTATCTGAAGAAACAGCGACAAGACTTATGCGTATGCCCCAACCAAAAAAAAAAAAAAACCTCTGCCATAGGTCTTCCGATACTTATCTTTAATATGAGAATTAATTAATTTTTTAAAAAGATTAAAAAAAACTAAATAAATTATTTTAAAATATTTATATTTATCTTTTTTATACTAAATGAATTTATATGACTTATAAATTGATATATAATCAAATAATAAATAACATATATCATGAATGATTAACTTATTTAGTTTTTTTAATCTTATTTTAAAAAATTAAATGGGTCACATATTAAGGATGCGATACTTTTTAAAACTTGGTAATAATGTAAAATAACCACATTTTTTGATTCGTTTGATATATATTTAACTGTAACAAGTTTCATCTTTAAATCATTTTTTAATTATTCTTTCTCTCAGTATAAATATATGGATAATGATAATCTCACTTCACGTGTAAGAAGCATTACTTTCAAACATTTAAGCAATTAGGTAATTTTTCTCCTATATTTATACATTTTAGAAAAATATATGTTGGAATGCATAGATACTAAAATACTCCCTCTCTTTCAAAATATAAGAACCCAACTTGTGAGGGGCCGGGTGTAATTTTTTATATAAGAGCCACTTTGCTTTTATCTCATCATTAATTTTTTTTCAACTTTATCCCTAATTAATTATATGTCTTTCTCATATATTTTTCTTATTCATTCTCCTGCATCTCTATTTCCACTCATTCTCTCTCCCACTCACCCTTCCCTGTAAATATGGATTTTTTAGAAAAGTAAGTTTTATTTTTTACATATTTATTATCTTTAACCAATTTTAACTAACTTTTCGAATTGCATAATTTAGTTATTTGGCTCTTATATTTTGAACCGAAAGTAGTAATTTTTTTTTAGGTTCTTAAAGTACAGCTTATAACCATTATTCTGCTTTAAAATAGGTGGTAGCAAGGTTTTCTATATTCCGCGAACCGAGCTAGTCTGTTGCTAGTAGTGCCATATTGATATTGGCAGATTAATCCAAAAATATCATTAAGGTACAGTGACATTCAATTTGGAATATATTTAAAAAAACAGTTTTACAATTTAACAAATTTTATTTAGTTTAAGAGTAGAAATAATTGAATTGATGGTAAATTTCAATGTAAAATCATAGTTTTATTCTTTATACTATACTAAATACAGTTAATTAATTGTGTGTTCATAAGAGGACGTGTAGCGTGTAAAAAGAAAAAATATAGCTTTATGATGTAGAAGATAATTCAAATGGAATTTTTTTTTTGGGTGCATAAATCAAATGTTAAGATCAGTTTGTATGACACTTCACGAAACAACATAATTAAGTAATGTATGCAATTTAATCAACTCTGAGAAAAAAAATTATTATAATTCACACTACAAAATGAGTTGATAGTTTTGATTATTGGCCAAGAGCCAACGTAAAATTATGTCCCGCTTCACTTAAAACTTGTGAATTTTTAATTTACAAGAAATGAATTGTTTTTAAAAGCGTAAAAAATGGTTAAATTATATTGAAGATAACAATACACACACACCCCTATATAATTTGACTTTCATAAAGAAGAAGAAAATACCTTTCCCAGTTGAATGGTCTGTACTTCCTATTCATGTTAGACACTTTTAGAGAAAGCACTTTTAACCAAGGTTCTAAAATCCGGATC
This sequence comes from Albizia julibrissin, assembly GCA_037074505.1. Classification (NCBI taxonomy): domain Eukaryota; kingdom Viridiplantae; phylum Streptophyta; class Magnoliopsida; order Fabales; family Fabaceae; genus Albizia; species Albizia julibrissin. Next base: position 49,903,702 of record CM073482.1, on the reverse strand, counting down.
AATTATTGAATCAGTCAGGGTACTGGATCAAGGGTCAGTGAGTCAGATCAAAGTCAAACCGGAGCTAAACTGGGGTCAAACCAGTGAGAAATTGAATATTTATACTTATTAATATGAAATTCTAAAGAAAAATTAAAAAATATTAATAAAATAAATAAATAAAAAATGGTAGACCGGCCTGGCTCACCAGCCAGTTTGCCGGTTCTCGGGCCGGACCTGCCGATCTGGTTCGGGTTCCTAAACTCTGCTTTTAACGTTCGTTTTTAAGGCATTTTAACATCATTTTTATAAGAGGACGCTTATGTGAGTGACGTAGTAAATAATGGAAATAACGGCCGTTACAAAAGGGACGCCTAAAGTTCCATTTTAGGTGTCCCTTTTTTGTAAACTTTAAGCGTTCATTTAACAAAAAAGCATTAAGGAGTGCGGATTACCTTGCTTGTGCTGCCCATGAAGCGCAATCAATTTTTATTGTACTACAAGAACCACATATGTGGTGTTGGGTCCAGATGAACCAAAATTTAATAGATGCGAAGCTAGGGACCTCTGTCCCACCCTGACACTGAATTTGGTTGAGACGTAATTTACAAGTGTAATGCTTGCCGTATTATTCAAAAAAAAAAGTTTCACTTTAGGCGTCACTTTTTTGTTAAAGGGATGCCTAAAGTGTCTTTAGACATCCCTTTTATTTATGGACATAAAAAATATTTTTAAAAAAATTATCTATATTTTTCGCTGCTTAGCAAATCAAAACCATAAAAACAGGATCAAAGAATAAACAACAATCTCCTTACAAATGATAAGGAAACATTCAACACTAACTAATTAACTCCTACTACCATATACTATGTACAAGAACCACCACAAAGTGTCAAAAATGTTGTCTATACACGACTATATTAACTAACATAAAAATTCACTTTTACTGATCTATGTGTTGAAGAAGCTACCCAGCCAAAAAGTCTATGATCAAATTAATATATTCATGTAATTAGGCAGCTTCGTCATCAAAAATCTGCAAATTAGAAAATAAGCTCAGATAAAATCAATAAAATGAAAGAATTAATTAGCAATTCAATTACAATACCTAAAATATTATCATTTGATTACTTTCTAAAAATCACTTGTAACTCTACTCTGAATGATGTTATACATGTAAAGCATAACGTAGTAACCGCATTCAGTAGCCCCTGGTTGTCGAGAGAACTATAAATCAAAAGCAATTGGTTAAAATCAATAAAGTCATATCTAAAACAACCGTCAATGAAAGAACTTGAATTGAAACCACATACTTTCGAATAAAACACCACTTTGGGTCTCTAATAGTTTTACCCTCACGTGACCCGCTAAGGAATCTATATGTCTGGGTCGCACTATCATTAAAATGTAAAACCACAGAAATTAGAACAATTCATTTAAGTTGAGAATCAATGAAATAGATACAAAATAACTTACTTGTTGAAGACATATTTTATTTCCTTGCCTGACTTTTTACCCAATGAATCAAACCAATAGACGGTGTTGAGACGAGGATAAACAACATACAGACTCAAATGGTAACAATAACAATATATATAGATTAAAATGAAGTTAGATGACAAGGCAATTATTTATTAAACTTCTTAAATAATCAAAATTACAATACGCACCCTTGAACAATTGGTGCTAAATAACAACAAAATTTGGTCTCTCCCATTGTGTAGCCCATATAGCTCGTCCTTGCTTTCAAAGTATTATTATCCTTTGTCATATTTGCCAGACACAAGAATCCGTATAAATCTTGTTTTCCCATCTCGATGCATATGTGGTGAAAGGACCTAAAATAGAAATAAAATGATAAATGAATTATTGAACGTATGAAACAAAAAAACCACTGCATTAATTGAAGGAAAAAAAAACTTACCAGATTGCAAGTTTCACCCATCATATATTTATCTCCTCCAAATGGATGAACTTCCTAAGATCTTTGCTATCAGTTGTGAAGGGATACATCAATGTTAGGCCCACAATCCCTAGAGGCATCTGCAAGTCGATCTGACGAATGCCTTTGTAAAGCTATTGCAGTCATGTTAAGAAGGGTCATTTCACCGCATGTTGCTCATCCTATTATTAGAACATAAAAAACAATTATTAGTAGGATGCCAAAAGATGTCAAGTAATAGTAAGGTAGTTCCTACCATTAGAGGTGTTGCCGATGTACCAATAAGATTTTGAGGGCAAAGGATGAAAGATCTTATCGCCTGACTCAACGTGGCAACCTCTACGTCAAGGACAGGGATGATTGCACATTCTTCTCCCTCTTGAACACATGTCATAGTCACCATACGTAAATGCTATGGAATTTTCTTATGATGGTGGGTGGTAGCTTGTATGTGAATGAGAGTATCGACAACAGCACGCAACAATAGGGCATCCAAATAGAGGATGCAAGATTCACCCGGCTTCATAGTGGGAGAAGGCTGGCTAAGGGATTCCTCTGGTAGGTTATAACTTCCTTTGGTGTTAGGGAAGGCCAGGGATTCTTGGGTTCTACGCTCCTCATTTTTCCTCTCCGATTGAATTGTATATCGTATTTCACCACGTAGCTCTGCTAATAGTTCTTGTCAGAGCTTTGCTTGGAGCTCGTCACAAATCTTGGCCACAAGCTCTCTACTCAGTTCAACTTGTAACGACTTATGTGATGCTCGTCCAAAAAACTTCGCGACACCAACTCCCCTTGGCTCCCCTCGAACATGACTGGGGTGGTCAGCCTTCCCAATCGCTGTTGACAATATGTCCATCCGTTCACTTAGGATGAACGAACCTTGGTTGCTCTTATCTTCGAGTTTATCCTGTAGCACACAATTTATCGTAAATGAAAATTAAACACTACAAATATGAAAAAAATTTCAAAATTAAATACTTATACTTTAACTACTTACAATCCTCGTGGCAACCTGAGCAACAACCATATTTATAAACTTCTCACCCTTAATCCTAGCTTCTTTCCATTTTTTGTGTCAGTCTTTTTTAATTTTATTGTTACCCAATATTATTTGATTCTAGCTCTATTGGATGTAAATTAAAAAAAAACTCTCAATTTGATTTTTCTTATCTTATAAAAATGGAGCTACAAAAAAAAAGTTGTAACACTACTACAAATAAATATAGTTGTGGCACTTGATAAGCGCCACATATCCTAACGCCACTAAAAAAAGCTGTGGCGTTACCCACAAGCGCCACAGCATGTATATTTTTTTTTAATTTAAATACCACCTAAGGTGACACTTTCTTAAGGAAGGGCCACAGGAAGTTCAAACTTTCTGTGGCGCTTCCTCAAGGAAGTGACACCCTATGCCTTTTTAAAAATATTTTATTTTTAAAAATAAATTATTTTTTTTAAAAAATTATTTTTAAAAATAAATTATTTTTTAAAAAAAATATTTTTTTAATTTTTTTTAAAAAAGAGGAAGCGTCACCCTAGGCCCTTTTTAATTTTTTTTAAAAAATACTTTTTTCGTATTTTTCTTTTAGAAACCTATAATTATAATTAATAATATACTTTAAACATATTTTTATATCTCTACAACAAAATGAAGGAAAATAAATCAAAATCAAATAACTCCAAAATGATATAAATTAATAAATAACTAATTAAAAAAATCACTACTAAGTAAAATATCAATGTTAAAAATAAATAATTATATTATTTATGCAACTTATCAATATAATGTTAAAAATTATTGCAACAATCAAAAATTATAACTACTACATATCTTCACATATAACATATATATAATAACATTCAATTTTATCTCATTTATTTTTCAGCATACAAAAATGAGAATAATTTTTTCAGATTTTATAATAAATTAAATATAAAAGATATTGAGCAAATTAAACTATTGACTACTAATAAAATTATATTTGTAAGCTCAAAAAAAACTTACAGTATAGAGGAAGCTTGAACAGAGTGAGTGGAAATCTCAAACACAACACCTGAAAAAAAATTAATAAAGGAAAAAGAGAAAGACAAAGTTGCATATATGTTTAAATTTAAAAAAAATGGTTAACAAGACAATGTGCTATACGTAGCTTCAAAATATAAAAAAATAAAATAAAAAATAAGTGGGTACAACTTATAGGACGAAATGAAACTATAAGGAGGATGAAATGAGACCAAGAGGTAGAAGGAGTATGGTCAGTTTGGTGTAAGAAATGGGACAAAAAGAAATGAGCAAGTAAGGAGTATTGCAAAAATAAAAAGAGGAGGAAGAGAAAATATGAGAAGTGATGGAAAAAAAATGAAATAAGTGTAAATCGAACTTTTTGACGGTTATGAGTATAGGAGAATGAGGAAATGAGAGAACTAAAAGGATAAGGGTGATGATACGTGTTGGATGAAGATTGGAGACTAAGAGGATAAAGGTGATGGAAGCAGATTGCGGGAAAGAGAAGGGTTTGAATTTTTTTTTAAGAAAATAATACTTTGTGTGGCGCTTGCTAGGCTAAGTACCACACAAAGTACGTAGCAGCTGTGGCATTTTCTTGAATAAGCGACACAACTGTTGTTTCAATTTTTATTTTAAAAAAAACTAGGAAGTTATGAGGAAGCGCCACCTAAAGTCTTTTTAAAAAAAATTAAAAAAAATGTGGAAGAAGCTGTGGCGCTTCTTTAAAAGGTGCGCCACTAATGCCTATTTTTGTAGTAGTGTAAGTAGCAAAAAAAATTCACATGCAGAGTTAAAGTTCAAACATATAAAACGACATCACAACACAAGTTCATGTGGGCATAAGGAAATGTTTGTCTTATCAGGATTATAAACTGTAACCATTGAATTCAACAATCAAATGTGATCCAAGTGTTGTTCAAATGCATCATTTCTGTAATAATCTTCTAATTTCATAATATGCATAATAATTAAAATAAACTTTACAACTATAAATCATTGTATTTATAAAAAAACTAACCTGGAAGGAGTAGCCAACGGTGTAGAGGGAGGAGCTCGGTGAAGATGGTGTGCCATTGAGGAGAGAGGCCCCACGGTAGTGAGAGGGATGACCGACGGAGGGGACAATGACGAAGCTAGCGGATTGTGTATGTGGGAGAGTGATAGAGGTTTGAGAAACTGAAAGGAGGTCGTCGACTAAGAGAGTGACGGAGGTATGGGAGACTTGTGCCAATGAGCTTGCCAAAGTCTTTCACAGTGAAGAAAAGAGGTCGCTAGCAGGCTACTGGAGAATAGAGGTAGGTCACCAAAGTCTGAAGTAAACTCTGGAGAGAGGAGCTTACTGGAACTGTTTACAGTGAAGAAAGGGCCACGGGTCGTAGCGCAGTAGAAGGCTGAAAGATGCAGGTTGAAGGTTCAGAGTTTATGGCGAGCAGGGAGAGTGAAAAGCAGGTTGAAGTGTAATCACGAGTCTGGAGGTTGAAGAGAATTCCACCTACTCTCACCTCACATCGACTGATGCATCTACACCTGCTGTCTGACAACGTTTTAGGCATCCCTTTCTTGTTAGGACGCCTAAAGCTACCCTTTAGGCGTCCCAAACAAAAAGGGACGTTTAAAGCATAGCTTTTGGCGCTAAAAGCCATGTTTTAGGCGTCTCACTTTAATATTGAAACACCTACCTTTTAGGCGTCCAAAATTTTATTTGGGACGTCTAAAGCATAAAAATTCCTATCCATAATCACAAAAATGTCATTGCCTCTATTTTTTACTTCACTTTTTTAAAAAATGATGTCTTTTAGGGTAGTAAAATGTATTTTCTGTAATAATGACAATTGACAAATAAAGCTAAAGCACTTTACTTTTAATTTTTTTGTTCATATAATTCGATTCATCCCAATCTTTACAAATAGCCAAAAAATAAAAATTACCCTAGATACCCGCATCGAACTGTGGTAATTAGGAGAGCTATATTAATAAAAAAGAATTATATTTAAAGACACTTTGGTACAGACCTAAAGTTGCGGCCATATGAGTCACCTATCCACTTATAAGTTCAAGAAACTGATTTAAAAAAATGGGAAAAAAGTTTTAGATTACAATATAGCCATATCAAAATGATAATCCACTAAGAAACTTTAAAAATAGCAAATCTAGAATAATACTAAAAAAGGCAAATCAAAAGACATGAGAGTAATGGGATGGTTGTACTTATTGTGAGGAAACTTTAGTTTAGCAAACTCACATGAAAAAACAATAAAGGCTGACTCATCTCTCATGCACCTGGACACAATATCACATAGCTTTTGCATGCAATATTTTCGTATAATTAAGCGCAATTAATTAGCTCTTAATAGAATCTTCAATTCTTCTCCCAGCCAAAAATAATAATAATAACTAAATCTAAAAATATAGGAGTGTATATAAGACCATAGCAAAAGTTTGTTACCTAAAAATAAAAATATTATTAGTTAAATTATTTTGGCTCCGAATTTACCTTGTTAACCTAAAAAAACTAACTCTTTAAGTTCGAAGATTGTGATTTATTAACATTTTGATAACTAGTGCCAGTTTTAGATGGATTAATTTATACGGATTTAATGTATATTTGGATGGATTCATGCAATATATCGATAATCGTTTGTCATTACAGATGCATCATTGTAAAAAAAAAATATTTTTTTAATTATTGAAAACAACGTGATCAGCGTGTTTAAGAAACAACACACAAATAACTTTTAAATTGGTTTGAATTTCATCCGAAACATTAACTGCTGTTTCTGCTGTGAATGATGTCAAATGCATGTATTATTTTCTATAGTGTAAAAATAGTTTTTTATTTTATTTTATACTGACTACAACAAATAATAATACAGTGGACTAGTGTGTAAGTCATGAATGCATATTTAGTGTTCAAAATTAACAAGAAATTTTGTGATATGATATTTAAAATTACTAAAACAACCAAGTAAACTTGCGCTGCATATGTTAAGAAAAAGTTCTCATTGATATGAAATAGTGATTGTAATTGTATCTGGATCAAAAGTTATATATTGTTTGAAATTAATTAATAAATTGTTTTTCTTATGACCAATATTTTTTTTTCAACATTTTGAGTCTGAATTATCTCCAAACAATATACTGGATGCTTTAGCTTATTGCAAATTAACCATAAGTTCGAACACTTTAAAAAAGGTCACACACACACTAATGTACGTAACTAGCTAGGCAGAACAAAAAAGGGTCAGCATATTAGGTTTCATAAACTTAATTATAGTACTTCATCATATTTCCCTCTTGATTAAGTTTTGGGAGACTGATAATCAATTATCTTATAACTTTTTTGTATCTTTCTTTTTCTCTTTCCAGTTTCCATACACAATAGCATATATTATATTTAAACTTATTCTCTATCCTGTAGATATAATAGTTTATGAATCAGATTTAGTACCCGACCCGTATGAAAGTAGAAAATTGAGCAAATTTCGAAAAGAATGTTGGAAGCTCCAAAACTTATATATGGCATCTTTCAAACTATATATATAGTTTGAATTTAAAGTTCGAGAAACCTAATGCTTTCCTTAACTTTTTCCACCACGTGCGCGTAAATTGAGGATTCGTTGGACATATAGATATAACATATAAATTGCAATTTTTTTTTTTTTTGCCAACAAATTGCAAATTTAATTACTTCTTAAAAGATGTACGCTATATCATATCGGTGCAAATGAGGTTTTGATTCATTGAATAGTTGTAAGTGGGACCAAGATTATTGAACTCGCGAGTTTAAATAAACCTATGATAAAAATGTAGACTCTTATCCTGAACTTACAAAAATTTATTTTTATTAATAAATATATGTTAAAATTATATATAATATAATAATAAAAATATAAAAATGATAATAATTTAATTTAAATATATTTTAAATATAAATAATTAAAATTAATCCATCAACACTTATAATTCATCATATCTAAAAAAAAATTCTATGAAGTTTATATATAAAACCATTGAACATGATTAAAATGACTAAACTAACACGAGTTTAAAACGAGTTGACAAAATTTTATAGGGTAAAAATATAAAAAAAAATGATAAATTCAACATGTAAACTTCTGAGTTTAACCGAATTTATATATAAACCAACATGATTCGATAAACTAGAAACATAAAATCAGAAAATTCGGAGAATCAAATCATGAGTTTAACAATAATGAATGACACAATAGAATGTGAGACCTTACTTCAAATGATCATATGAGATTATGAATAGACTATAAATTAAAATTGAAATCAAGAAAGGAAACTATATAGGCAGAAATGCTGACTGTGAAACGGTGCAAGAGGATATTAGTGAAGGCATAACAAAAAGGTGAAGCAAAACAAAGAGTTGCGGTTTATTTAATTGGCTAACATTAAAATTTAGTAGCTTTTTTTTAACGAAAAAAATCCAGTAGTCTTTAAATATTGCTACAAATTAAATTAAAGGCGACGCTATCTTTTTCTCTAAAGCTTGGGCTATAAATACGTACGGGTTAACAACATTGACGTGCCTGTCCGAGCTCCAAAGTGATAATCACTGTTTGTTTCTTTTGGAGCATTAAATGGAAAAGATGAACTTTGTTAGAAATGGAGTGAGTAGATTGCCTCCTGGTTTTCGATTCCAGCCAACGGATCAAGAACTTGTGTTTCAGTACTTGAAATGCAAGATCTTCTCTCTTCCCTTGCCTGCTTCCATTATTCCTGAACTCAATCTCTGCAACTTCGATCCTTGGGATTTACCAGGTAACTCTTATTACTTTCTTCTCTGATTCTTCAACTACTTATTAATCTCACTTCTTTTCTCTCAGAAAAACTTGAAATCAGCTTCAATCCCTTGCTGCCATTAGTGTTGGCTTGGTATAATATATATCGTTATGAGTCTTAGGTCAGGAGCCTTAAAATAGAAGTGAGTTTATAAGTTTCAGCGACTCTTCCACTTAATAGAATAGTCTTTTAGTATAAGTTCTCTCGTTAGATCTATACTCATAACATAAGCCCCTCTAAGCTTTAGTCCCATTTATAAGTCAGAGAGAGAAAGTTTTCTTGCTATTTTAAGAAATCAGACTTATAGTCACGATGTGTGTTTTTGGAAATGATAACCAAGTGACTGAGTTAATACGTGGAGAAGCCAGTCAAATAATAGTCGCCATTGGCAGCGGATAAACATGCATGATAATTTAATTTGTATTATTATCCGTTTGCTTGTAATTAATTAAGGAGAGGAACTATTTTTAATAAATGCAATTAACTTAGTAGGCTAGGTTTTTTTTTTAATTACTCTCCCTTTAGACTTGTGCTCTTAACATATATACTTATCATACTTCTCAGTCCTAAATGTTTAGAGGTAAATTTTGGTATTAAATGTAATACATTTTTCTATTTAATTTTTTATTTTTAAAAAACTAATTTCTTTAACTTCTAAACTGATATATAATCTAATATTACAAATAAAAATTCTAGAGAGAGGTTATGTTATATATTTTATAATTAAATAATTTATTTAGTTTTCTTAATCTTTCCAATTAAATAAATATATCTTACATTGATTAAAAGTCTACTATTATAAGATGCCAATCTCACTTGCTAGTTCAATCTTTTTAAGAAGTTAGACTTGGAGGCACGAGGTGCATGTTTTATAGAAATCAAAGCCAAGTGACTGAGTTGATACGTGGAGAAGGCAGCTGATAAACGTGCATGATCATTCTATAGTGGCATCATTATTATTATTCTCTTGCTTGTAATTAATTAAGGAGAAGAACTATTACTGATTAATGCAATTAATTAATATGGGTTCGATAAATCAGGCAATTGTGACCAGGAAGAGAGGTACTTTTACAGTCCAAAGGAAACAAAATATCGAAATGGGAATCGCATGAACCGAACAACCATCTCTGGGTATTGGAAGGCAACAGGATCAGACAAGAGAATAACTTGTTCCACAAGAAACAACAATGACGTCGTAGGCATAAGAAAAACCCTTGTTTTTTACCAAGGAAGTTCCCCAAACGGCTCTAAAACTGATTGGATCATGCACGAGTATCGCCTAGTCTCTGCTGCTGCTTCTTCTTCTTCTTCTTCTTCCTCCAAGTCTGAGGAGGTCGGAGACTGGGTTCTCTGTCGAATATCCCTCAAGAAAACTAATAATAATAATGGTGGTGATACGAGGAGGAGTCAAGTGCAGAATAATCATAATAATAATAATGGACAGGACATGGTAGGTCAACCAAGATTCTTTGATTTTATGATGCTACAAAACCAAAACCTTCCCGCTGCTTCAACATCCTCGTCTTGTTCAAGCTCCAATAATGGTTATGCATCAGAATGAACAAGAAGAAACAAGTGGATATGCAGGTTTCTAAACAAAGGACAAAACCAGCTCTGGTCACTTCCCTTTTCTTTTGTTTATATATGACTCATGATTTCTCGTGTCTCTCAGAAACATTGATCTCTATGAAGGAAAATGTATCATCAGTTCAGTGTTCTTCAATTAATCTTCATCTCTCGCAAGCTGCCACTGTTTTTATTTGCCTCCAATTAAAAGAACAGGATAACTATACTGTTTCATTGCCTCGTGGGCTTAATGGGCCCATGTCATATTTTGGCTTTTGACCCATGTGAGTCTTAAACTTGCCGTGGGCTCCTAACAAACAAGGGTCAGTGCATAAAATATTAAAGAATTTTAAATTTTTACATAAAAACAATAAAAGTAAAAATCATTTAATCATGATAAATATTACATGAAAAAATTATGTAGCATGATCACTCCCCCCTTCTATTGGGCACCAACCTCATTCCTAATATATATATTCATTCACAATTGTCATGACTATACTTTTAATCTGAGTTACTAATTCACGTAATATTCCCTACAAGCTTAAGTTTTGTTTTTTGTTTTCCCTGTAATATCAGGAGCTATTTCACCTGTTTCTTGATGCAAAACAGTGTGAGTAATTCATTTTCATCATTATTTTAATTTTTTTAAAAAAAAATTGATAGATTATTCGATAAGTCGATATGTGTTCCTTTCCACGTTTAAGATTATGGTTTTAACTTTTGACTAGCGTATTAACTAATGGACTAGAATACACTGGATCCATTTTCTCTTACATGAACATGAAAAAAGTTCAAGTATGTTTTTTTAGTAAGGAATGATATTTTCTTACTGCTGACAATATTGCTTATTCATCTTGTTGGTTCACATTCATTTTGATTCGTGAAAAGCAAATATGTGATATAAATTATGCCCATTTTATTTTTAGATTGATATTATAGCTTTTAATCTTTGTACAGATAATCTATCCCCAATTGAATGAAAGCATTAAAATGCACTTGAATCAGCTCATCTTAATTGTTATATATAACAGAGAAAAAGATCATACTCTCCGGTTTTAATGACCTCATTTTAATTCATGAACTTAGCAGTAGATATTTTCATAGCTTATTTGCTACCACATAAGTGCACTACTTTTTCTTTTAAAAAATGCGCATTCATCATCAAAACATTAATTGGATTAATATTAATTATTTATTACAAAGATACAATATTATCTTCCCTTTTTCATTAAAAAATCAAATTTTAAATATACAATAATAATGTTTCCAAAGCTACTATATTCCTGCTGGTCAAAACTCAAAACTACTATATTCCTATATGGCGCCAATTAATCATAAGCTAACATCTCAAGAATATGGGAAAAAGGATTTCTCCCTTTTTTTCTTTTTTTTCACTGTCCACTTCCTTCAACTTTTTTATTTACACCTTTAGATCATCTATGACTAATATTTAATATTTTATAAAAATATTATTATAATATTAAATAACAAAAATATAAATAAAATCATTAAAATTTAATCTAAATAATTTATTTCTTTATACTTCTGTTAAGGAGAAAACTAAGGTTCAGTATTTAATGTGCTGAATATCCAGTTTCCTAATAAAAGATTGCCATATGGATTTCTTAACACATGAGCATAATGTCTCTTTCTTGTTTTCTCACACCGTTTATTTTTTACGCATCAAAGGAGGGAAAGGAAAAAAAAAACAAAAAAGAATTTATTTGCCTCCAACATCTGCCACATGTTCCTCTTCATCTCTGTTATACAAATTGGATTCACGGATGACAGTAGGGTTTTTTTTTTTTTTTCTCCTTTCCGTCCTTTCATATGTTAAAAATAGACAGTGTGAGAAAATAATGAAGGGATATTATGCTCATGTGTTAAGAAATTCATATAGCAATTTTTTATGGGGCAGTTAGATATTCAGTATATCAAATACTTGACCTATTATATTTTATAAAATATTAAATATCAATCGTTAAATGAGCGGATGGAATTAGATGATAAGCGAAATAGAAAGGCCTATTTTCTAAGAATATCTGAATCTATTTTTTAAAAAATAAATAAATAAATTATGATCCGAGTCTCCACGAATTTATTAGAAAGAACAAAAAACATGCACCCGCCATAAAACAGTAAATAAATATAACGAAGGATCTAAATTAAATTTAAAATTTTACTATACTGCATGCCCGTATTGATTGATCTAGGTCATTGCCGAATGCATCATTTCTGAATTAAATGCCTGCCTCATAAGATACACCCCGAAGGAGGTGAAAATAGTATTTTTCTTCTTATTAATTTTATTTCCTTTTAATTTAGTGGATGAATCATATAAAGAAGAATCCGCGTCCTTCTCTTCTCACTAGGCTTGGCCACTACTTCTAGAGGGTGTGTGACTGTGGATATAGAGAGCGACAGAGATTTTATAACAAAGGAAAGTGAAAAAGTTTCAACTTTATTCCTCTTTCTTTCTGCTTCCTCTCCGTTGAAGTAAGCAGGCGGTTGTGTGTCTTCTTCTTCACACATAGATATATTTTTTTTTGTTCTTTTCCTTTCTATCTTCGCACCCAATTCTACTTATCTTTCTCATTCTCTAGGGTTTCTCTGTTTTGATTCCTCCCCTCAGATTGAAGATGATCGACTTTTCTCGCGTCCAGAAGGAGCTCGTCGAATGTGGCAAGGATGTCGAGGGTTCCGGCATCAAGCTTAACATCAAAGGCGACAGCCTTGCGCGCTTGATCGGAACCATTCCTGGTCCAATTGGAACTCCCTATGAAGGGGGCATTTTCAAAATTGACATTACCATACCCGGTATGTTCATCCTTCTTTATGAATTTTGGACACTGTTGCGAATTGTGTGTGATTTGAGGGTAGGGTTTTTGTTAGTGCCTACTTTGATTACCCTTTGGTGGCGTGGCGTTTGGTTAATTGGCCCATTTCTTAATCTGTTACTCTTTCTTGGATAAATTGTGAAGGATAATGGTTTGAAAGTTTTACTTATTATTAACTTGCTTGCCCTATTTCTTGATCGCAGATGGCTACCCCTTTGAACCTCCCAAAATGCAGTTTGCGACCAAAGTCTGGTAGGATATTTTTGTGTGGACCTGTCTATTTTGTGCTTCATTCATGTAAAATATGTGGCAGAATATGTGTGCGTTGTTGGATATAGTCCTGTGAAATCATCGTTTTGGACATTTATATAAACCTTGGCTTTGATGTTGGATAATGGATGTGGAAAATGGAAAGAAGGTTTGGGATGTTGTTAATTTCATGAAAACATATCTTCAAAGGCAAATGTTTTATCATTTAGTCGTGGTTAACTTATTTAATAACAGTCATTAAGCTAGAATTCCATCTCCCACCGTCCCCTTCCTCTTTTCCTGTTATTGATTGTTGACGTTACTGTAAATTGATTAAAAAAACAGCCGGAGTAGAATCATATGCTGACCCTGATTGAAAATTCGAATAATGTTACTGGTTAATCTCCCCAAATACTATCTGGTCTTCATTTCAATCTAATCACTGTCATTTAACATGCTTCATCACATAAGTTTGGTACTTTCACAATACAGTGTATGGTTAAAATAAATCTTTTGCGATAAAGTGATTGTGCTGAGAATAGATAAAATCAAATACTCTGCGCGGTTTTTATGACAATAAAATTTTAGCACTGGACTGTAGAACTTTTGGTGTCTGCTTCATAAAATTAGATGTATAGCAAATTAGATCTACTGGCTTATGAAAAGGGAGACTTTTTGTTATATGATTGACAGGACATTTGGTATGGAATTTTTTTGAAATTCTTAGCTTCTATAAACAGAGCGGTTAATTCTTAATAGCATTTAATGCCCTACCGCTGGCAAAGCATTGGTCATTCATATAATGCTATATTCTATGTTGGGTTATGTTACTTGTTGAAGGCACCCTAACATTAGCAGCCAGAGTGGAGCTATTTGCCTGGACATCTTGAAGGATCAATGGAGCCCTGCACTGACACTGAAAACCGCCCTGCTTTCTGTGCAAGCCCTTCTCTCTGCTCCTGCACCTGATGATCCTCAAGATGCTGTTGTAGCACAACAGGTGTGTCTTCTCACTGTCTGTATTGTCAATGACATTTTTCTCATCTATTGCATGATGCTCTGTCTGTGATTGGAACGGTTAAACGCAGTAATATTTCGCATGCCATGTTCTGAATCAGTTTATTTCCATGGATAATGTAGTATCTCAAAGACCACCAGACATTTGTTGGCACCGCTCGGTACTGGACTGAAGCTTTTGCCAAGGCATCATCTCTTGGGATTGAAGATAAGGTATTAAGCTTTTGCATTTGATCCCATGTCATTGGAGGGTAGATTTACATTTGTTGAGCTTGTAACAAATTGAACTCATCAATGCATGAGACTCACTATGCATCTCATGACGTTTTGTTTTTTTGGGTGAACAAAGTTCATTTTTTGTTGCTTAGACAAATGAATCTTCCATTTTGGTACAGGTAAAGAAGCTGGCAGAGATGGGATTCCCTGAAGCTCAGGCGAGGAGTGCATTAGATGCTGTTGGTGGTGATGAAAACTTGGCTCTTGAAAGGCTTTGCTCTTAGCCAGCGTACAAGATATTTTACCTAAAGCGTTTTTGTTTGTGGTAAAGTTTTATGATGATATTTGGCCGTAAGAGGCGAATGAACAACGAACATGATCACGATATAGATTCAAAGGCTTAATTGAATATAGTTCTTTAATCTCGCAAAGCTTTATTTTTTTGTTCTATTCTATGACTGCCATGGATTTTCCCTTCAACATTTTCTTCATGTAGAAAGCAGAGTACACATGGGAAATGTTTCTTCTTCTTCACTGATTTTATTATTTTTGACGTTTAGAATTGTGTTGGCGATGCATCAATGAGGTCTAATGCCATAATCACAGGCTTTAGTATGGGATAATTGGCAAACTAAAGACTAATGAATGAGTGCAACTGTGCTCATTTTAACAGGAACATGTTATTCTATATATATGTGTTATTTTTCACAAGAATGACAAATAAAGAGAAGCCAGCTTATGGTGATAAATGACGAGGGACAATACATTATGGACACACTTATAAAGGTGGAAAGGATTTAGTTTATGATGATGGATTCAAATTTAGATGTCCATATAAATCTAGTTTGTTTAGAATCATGTTTGATATTTTGAAAAGGTGACATTTGAAAACAAAAAGTTAGTTTGCCCAAAATATACGTTTTAGTGTTTGTTTTGATTAGTTTTTGAAGAATAATTTTTATGATTTATAAGATAAGTATGAGAGGAGTTTTGTTTCGACTTGTGAAAAATGACTTCTGAAATCGCGGTTTCAGTATTTGACAAACAATCACTTTGATGAAGTTTGAGGCCAAAAAATGAAGTTAAAACTTAAATTTGTCTGGTTTTTGACTTTAGTTGTCCTCAAGATTTTAACATTTTTTAAATTGAACTTTAAATGTATATATTCTCTTAAATCGATTTTTCTTTTAAAAAAAGCCATCTAAATATAAATTGCATTGCATAGATTAATTTATAACCCGACTATAATTTGTAAGAGCATACAAATCAATTTTGCAAACATTAATCCAAATAAGTTTACGAGGATGATTTTTGCAGATATATAGAAGAGAATTACAACAATATATGTGGTGGGGGTGGTTGTTGGGTAATGAATAGGAACCATTTATATGTAGCAACGAAGATAATAAATAGAGAGCCGCTGGGGACGATTCTAAGAGCAGAGGAACACGAGAATGAGTGTGAGCCTCATCCTTTCTGCTCTCTCCAAGCCATGTTCATTTGTCTCTTCCAGCTTCTTCACTTCCTTGTGAAATCACTCTCTCCAGTCCCTTCCAAACTCTTTAACTAAGCCTCTCCAACGTCTAAAAAGTTTCACAACTAGGAAGCAACATATAATGATAAGTTCCAATGTAGAATGTTGCTCCCAATGGGACATTACGATAACTACATTCCTTCGTTATGACATGTGTTTCTGGTCCACCTCCGCATGGCATACATTTGTAGATATACTTGTTTAGAGGTTAGAGCACTCGTAGTGAGAGGGCTAATAATATTTATTTGTTTCGAGTCTTGTTACCCACTTATACATGTGCTGCTCAATATGTAGGAGAGAAGAGATAAGGCCACTTGCAATTAGGTATTGATCTTTTGATTGTATTCAAGCTTTGCCTGCCTTGCTTAATGGATTGTGGCATAAAAGCTCTCTTATAAATGAAAAGTTGTGAATTCAATCATGTTTTTGACCTCATACTATTAATGTTCGTTGATGTCTGATTAACAAAAGTACTCCATTGGATGTTATTTATAAGCAACTCTCTCTTTTATGAGGTTGGTCTTTTTTATAAACAAATTTCACTATGTATATGAAAATGTAAGCTCTTTTTTTCCTATTTTATCATTATTAAATACATATTATTTATAATTAATTATCATACACTACAAGAGTTATATTCACGGAAGAAAAAAAGAAAGAGAACTTACTAAGTGAATGAAGTCAACAAAGCATGGGGAAAACGTATTTTACTATCTCTTACACTTTTTATACATTCTCTCTATTTTCATAAATAGGGGTATATATAAAAAAAAATATGATATTTTTGATACACTTATTATTTTTAACTACTAATTCGTTTTACACAATTAAAAAAATTATTTAAAATTAAGTTCGGAGGAAGTATATTTCAATCACTAACAGTGGAAGCGTAAAAAAAGTCAAAACACTCATTTCCACAGGCGGCAACAACCACAACCGATCTGGTGCCTCGTCACCCTTTCTTGATGTAAGGGTAAGATCAAAACCTTTTTGTCATACTAAGGCATAAAGTGCACCCTGTAAATCCCAATGTCCTTTCCAATTGAACTCTTTCTACAACACCAATATTATACTTCAGCACAATCCACTTCAATCTCAAAAGCCAGAACTTGAAGCTCTTTTAACAAGTTAATGGCTTTTTTCAGACCCAGAACTTCAATCACTAAAGCTGATTTCCCCAAAGCCCCACAGCAACTCCCTTATATGAGCCATCACAGTTGAGTGGAGTGAGAAAGAGGGAAACATTTTATTAGATAGAACCCATCCTATTTTTTCTCTCTTCCTCTTTTCACTTGTTTAATCTTAATATCCAAAGAAAAAAAAAAAGTACTATATAGCCCAGGGAAGAAGCGCCATAGTCCTTTTTCTTAGGACTTACGGCCTAGTCGTCACTTATGAGCAGTGACTTACCAAAGACAAATTAAAGAAAAAAGAATTTTGGTGGCACAGTGCAAGTCCTGCTTTTGCTTAGACCACAATCTGAAATCCTTTAATCAAAACCGAATCTGCTTCGTCCATACCTTGTGCGCCATTATTGTACAAGACAATTCAAACTATTCATTCAAACCCCAAATGAAAATGAGTAAATTAAAGCATGTGAAATTTTAATTATGCCCAGGAAAAAAGGTAACGACACGTACGAGTTTACTTGCAAATTGCAATCTTCCTAACAAGGACAGTACATTTAAAGTGGAGTGGTGGTCTCCTGGAATTGAAGGCTTCATTAAATGTCACTCATTTAATATATATCTTGCACGGCCTGACTCAAATGTTTGACTTTTGACACTATTCATGGCACTACAGCAACCAATGTTATCAAACAAAACACAGCTCACTTTTAACTTCATGTTAATGTTAAGTGCAAACTCGATGGAACTTGCAAAATTACTCACTAAGTTATTATTTTTGTGTTTCTAGCTTATGTCAACTTATCTTAAATGTGTGTTAGTATTTTGAATTTAATTATATTTAGTGACTTCATATGTGAATTTAAAAAAAAATTATTTCACATGACAAACTATGAATACCGATGAATTTTATTTCATTTATTTAGAACTAAAAGACATTTAAACAAAATTGTTGTCATTTTTTTGTATTTTTATTACTAAATTATATATTTTTAATAACTATTTATCATTATAAGTAAACTCCCATGAGTTTATGGTTCGAGTTTATGGTTCGAGTTTATGATTAGAGTTTACGTCATTATTACAATTTTTTTCTAACTTTGAATTTTTGATATCAACGTAAATTATTTCTATTATATACTCCCTCAAGTTTTATTTATAAGAGCCTACTAATCGAATTACTCAATTCGTTTATAATATAAGGCATTTTTAGAAGAATGCATTAGTCCACAATATAAGTCACTTTGAGGGTAATTAATGCTTATTTGTCAAATTTACTGGTGTAATTAATGTTAAATGTGATTTTTTGTATGTTTTCTCTCATTTGAAGCTTAATTTAACATGGGTAAACTTAAAAAAAAATCAATTTAAGTCATATTTAATGAGTTAACTACCATTTTTTAGTTTTGATGAATTAGTTGAAATATCTTATATTATAGACTAGAGGGATATGCGATTTAAAAAAGTGGTTAAAATTAGTTAAAAATAATAAATATATCTTGAAATAATTTTTTTTTCAAGTATACCTTTATTTATGATGGATAAGTAAAAAAAAAATAAAATAATTATAAGTATCACCAACTCCTTAATTAATGTAATATATATAATTAATGAATGACGCAAATGAGAAAAAACTCATTAAAAGTCTAGATAACTCTTATCAAATTCTTATAAAAATAATCGAGAGCAGTATTTATGTCATCTACTATATAGTACCTTTTTTATATAATTTATAGTTAACTTACCAAGTATGCTTTAAGAAAAGAGAAAAATACAAAAATTCACATGAAGCATTATATTGATAAAATTGACAAATAAAGTGTAAATTACTCTAATTAATTTATATTATGAATCAAAGATTTTTTTTTTTTTTTAAGAAGTGATTTGTGATGTGGACTAGCGGGAGTATCGAAGATTCCACGGCCGCTCCTTTCAAGTCTTCACACGTGTGATTCCTCGACGTTGCTGGCATTTACTATTAAAAAAATAAATAAAAATGGTGAAAAGTTGTTTGGTATTTACGTTTATAGCAGGGGTACTAGTGAGATGATAGGGATGGCAAAAGAGGTGGGCCAGGGAAGAAACCCAAAATGACGGACGAATTGAAAGTTTGAAACAACCTAAAAAACAAAGGTACGTTGGAAGAGTGAAAGAGATAAGCATTTAATACTTGTCAGGAAGTGAGTAAACTCACAAATTTATCAATCAATTCCTCATCAATTCTTTTTTATTATTATTAATAATTCCTCACCAATCCCAATTCCCCCGTCAACACCTCCTAGTTATAAACTTGTGATTGATTAATTCTCCATTCTGTAACAAATCAAGTTGCTCTGATTTTTTAAAGATTCATCGGTTTGGAGTATGGCTATAAATCATTTCTAACGAGCTTTAAATAAATTAAGAAAAAATTTAAATTTTATTAATTTTATCTTAAAATTTAATAATTTTTTTAATTTTATCTTTATTCAATATACAATATACCTCATGAGATATAAGTTAACACAATTAAATTAATGATAAAATTGTACATTTATATGAACAAATTGATTATGTGACTTGTAAGAGTGTATTTAGATTAGTTTTTATACAATAACTTCTATAGAAAAAGTGATAAAAATGATTTTAGAGAATAGATTTTAGGGAAAAAATGATTTTAATAAAATAATAGTGTTTGATTATTACATATAAAGGATAAGATTATATTTTATGTATTATTTAACATTAAATTTCATAATAAATACTAAAAATAAAATAATTTTTTCTACAAAATTAAAATTATAATATTAATCAATTATGTAATATAAAAAAATATCAAATAACAAACATATATATATATATATATATATATATATATATATATATATATAGAGAGAGAGAGAGAGAGAGAGAGAGAGAGAGAGAGAGAGAGAGAGAGAGAGAGAGAGAGAGAGAGAGAGAGAGGAGCTCACTAAGGAGAATACAAGAGAAAGAGAAAAAGAGAAGGGATAGTGGAGAGGAAAGACAAGAGAAAGAGAAAAGGGTGAGGGGAGAGGGCTGAGGGCTGAGGGCTCTACTCTCATTATTCACCCAACAATCACTCTACAAATAAAAGGGAGTAAAAAATAGTTTGATCTAAAATTATATATTTTAAATAAAAACGGGATTCTGTCATTTTAAAGAGTGTTTGATAAATTATTTTTAAAATCATAGTTTTCTTCTCAGAAGCACTTTTTTAGTTTTTTATGTTCATCTGCCTAATAAGTAGCTCGTTTGGATTAGCTTATGGAAGTTTTATAAGTGTTTATAAATCTTGATTTACGAAATACGAAGTAACTTTTACGGTCTACAATGTAAATATGTAGAAGAGATTTATATCGATGTATATAAATCAGGCTTATATAATAAACTCGATTTACCACCGCTTAACCAAAGAGCTACTTGATCAAAAGGTTTCTTCTCTGTCCAGACAACTTGGGGCTGTTGGTCAGGGCACGTTGCTCTCACCTGTAAAATCACCCGTTCGAATCCACAGGATGGATGCTTTCATCTTGAAAAAGTTTCTTCTCTTCTTGTCTATAAATAAATAGGATTAGATGAATAACTTTTTTCCTGAATAAGGATTTTGAAAGAAAATAAGTTACATTTTATTATATATTTATTGTTTCCAATTAATTTTAACTAATTTTTTAAATTATATAATTTAATTATTTAAAAGTTATATTTTGAATTAAAGATGGTACCATCAAATGATACTTCATCCGCTTCTACATAAAATACTCTCTCTTGTCGTTGTTTTAAGATTATTTAAATCAAATTATTCTGTTTAAAAAATCAGTTACAAATAATAAATAATAGATAAGAAATAAGCTTTTTTCTAAGTATAACTTTATAAATAAGGGGTAATTTAGAGAGAGAAACAATAATAAGAAAAATGATGAAAGAGAATGTATGAAAAAAAATATGAGAAGGGAGATTAGAATTAATTAGGAAATAAATTAGTAAAAATGAATTTTATATTTGGACAACTCTAAAACTTGATCTTATAAAAAGGACTAAATTAGTTTAAAAATTGAGATCTTACAAAAATAATTGGACAGAGTATCTAAGTTTTAACTAACATAATTAGGTTGATCAGAACATTAATTAAAATAGTTAAAAGTAATAAATGAATTAGAGATGCAATTTTTTTAAATATACCTTTATAGAGAGTGGATGGATAGAGATTGGATGTGTGAGAAAAGAGATGATAGTATAAAATAAGTAAAAAAGAGATAAAAGAG
Organism: Albizia julibrissin; assembly: GCA_037074505.1. Taxonomy (NCBI): domain Eukaryota; kingdom Viridiplantae; phylum Streptophyta; class Magnoliopsida; order Fabales; family Fabaceae; genus Albizia; species Albizia julibrissin. The sequence goes on along the minus strand of CM073482.1, from coordinate 49,882,153 downwards.
ACTTATAATTAATTAATGGTAATAATAGAAAGAGAATATTACAATTTAAGATTAAAAAAAAATTGGATCCATTTTAGTGAGGCAAACAGTAACTTAAATTTTAATGATGTATAAATATGTGTGGACATAAAGGTACAGAAACTCTGACCTAAAACATATGGATAGATAGTGTGGGACTCTGAGTAAATAGTGAAGTTATCCAATATGTATGAAAGAGATCCGACTTGTCACGCACGACAAATAACGTTAGATATTTAGTGTGTAAAGGGACTCTGTATAAAAAGATATTCAGACATAAACACGTCACGCAGACAATAACAGAGTGACATGTGAACACTTATATAACTAAATTTAGATATTTTTCATATATTATAGATATGTGTATATATTAGTAGAAGTGTGTAAAGAATTTTATAAACTTTTATCTAAACGTTTAGGTAAACATTATCACTAAATATATAGATATTTTATAATAAGGTTTTAGAGAGTCATTATCAACAGTATGATATTTTAAATCTTGACCGTTTATTGAAAAGTTGTTAAGTTATAAATAATGATACTATCATCATTAATAAATCATCCAAAAGAATTCAAACAATTTTTATTTAAAAACTTCTCTCTTTAAAATTCTCCTTTTCTCTCAAAAAATTCTCTTAATCTTTGATTTATTTGTCTAATCTTAAAAATTTAACTCATTTAACAAAAATCAAGAGGAGTGGTCCAACTAACGCTGACACGATTTTAAAAGATTTAATCAGAGATGGTGATAGACTGTTTTATATATTTAAAAGAAAAACAAGGCAACGACAACGAGGCAAAGAGTAATTGAACAAACCATAGTCTAAACGTATTGACCAGATTGCCTTACACAGTAATGTTAAGTGAAGAAAAAGTAGCAACAAATCAATTTCAATACCTTCTTATCAGGGGTTTATGCTTTTGTTGAATATCTCTCTGACATTTATGCCTAATTAAGTCCTTCTATCTCCTTTGAATTTCAAATCACGCTATCTAATTCTCTTTTTTTTTTTTGGGACAAATATCTAATTACTCTTAGCTTCACCTATTTAGTACGTACATTTTTTTCCACGCCCCTACTCATCTCTTTTTTTCTCAATGCAAAAGGATTAAAAGGATAGCACTACCCCCACCGTTATAAGCGATTTATATTGGAATTTTTATACTGCTAAACTATTTGACCAATGACGTTCCTATTCAGACTCCTGACTTTCTTACTTGTTCATTCTTTTTTCCTTTATTATATACTCTCTTTCTGCTTTTTATAAGAAATAATTAATCGAATCATATGTCAATGAACTTAAGTTCAGATGGCATTACACTTCTCCCTTTAGGGGAGAGGTCATTGGTTCAAACCCATATAGTGTAGGAATCAGTTCCTCTCTCTGGCGCCTCTCGTTCTTTACCCCTCCCATGGTGATATTCAAAACTACACTGTTTTAGGTGCAATTGAGATTTAAGAGGGTGTTCCACCCGTTTTTTTTTTTTCTTTTTAAATAACATTGGAGGCCCTTAAGTATTTTTTTTTTAATAATACTCAATGTTCTAAAATATTTTTTATTCATTATGTAGTATAAAATAATTTTTCAGGAGCATTCAATATCTGACAAGATGCATTTTGAACTATTTTTTTACTGATACTTTGTAATTTAAATTTATTTTTATTGTATTCAGCACTCTAAATTATCTTTTTAGTTACAACAAAAAGCCTCTAAAATGTTTTTCTAGTGGCTATGAGCACCATAAATTTGGAATACTGAGTGTTAGATACGCTAAAATTTAATTTAAGATATGGAATGCTACTGAAAAAATGTTCAGATTGCATCTTGCCAGATACTGGATGCTCCTGAAAATTTATTTTATACTACATAATGAATACAAAATATTTTAAAACATTGGGTACTAATAAAAAAAATACTGGAGGATCTTCAATGTTATTTTTTTTTTAAAAAAAAGGGGGGGGGGTAGAACACCCTCTCAATTGAACCCAAAACGGTGCAGTTTTAAGTATGAGAGGGGTAAAGGACGGGAAGCGACAAGGAGAGGATATGATTCCATGTAGTGTATATGTTCAAAGAGTTGGTTAAAATAGTTAACGATAAAGATTAAAAGATATATATATATATATATAATCAAAAATATCTCTATTTATGTGAAAGAGAGAGAAAGTATGGTGGCAAGAAAATGTATGGAAATTAAATACACCGATATCGTATGTGATATAAATAATTAAATGTGGATATAAGATAGGAAATTAACCAATATTTGTCTGAGAGGGTATATTAGTTGGATTTGCTTCTGAGTGGTGTTTGATACCAAAAAAACAGACTCATCATTAGCGGGAAATAATAACACCCTGGTGTTAGCTAGCTAGACTGATAATGAAGAAACCCCCTTTGTTTCTTCTACTATTATCACATTGAACATCAAAACTGGTCCACTTCAATTAATTACACCCGCTTTGTCTTTTCCCTTTTTTCTCATTCTTTTATCAACAATTCAACCATCAAATGATCAATCTCTGCGTTTGTTCAGGAAGACATGTTGAATATTCATGATAATAACAAATAAATAAAGGAGAAAAATCTACATCGTCTATCTTTATCTTCTTCTTCTATTATACAAGTACTATATATAATTATGAGTCGTTGTCTTGGTAGGGAAATGAAATAGATTTCTGGCCCACGACTTACATTTGACTATTATTTTGCCTTCGAAAATTGAAATTCAAATATCTCGTCTGCGTGGGATAGCAGGAACCAGCGAAAAACTAAGTAAAATTTTAAGTCATTGGAATTGTGATTAATTTTAACAAATTTGCAATACAATCTCATGTTTTTGTCATTTTATGATCAATATGGCTCAATTATTAATTGCCAAAGGGATCATTGCAATGGGACGTTCCACCAGAAGAATACTTTTGGGTGAGTGTGAGTGAGATGCCAATTTGCAATTAGTAATTAAAGTGATGATTATGTATTTATATTTATGCCTAAACGGCTAAACCCCTTTTCAAGATAACTAATTAATGTCAATATCTATTAATTAAAAGTAAGCAGGATATTGAAAATAAAATGATAGAAAGGTCGTCGCACATGGACTTATTAACTCAAATGGGTAACATATGGACTCCACCAAGAGCCCTTTTTATGTGCTATACAGATTAAAAATCAATTATATTTTGAGGCATATATTTAATTAGTTCTTAATAAATTGTGAGATCTTTCGTCAATTGTCAACAACTAATTGTCAACAACTAATAATAGAAATAAATTTACAGTTTTTGTGAGGTGAATGAGTGTGAACTCATAATTGACTATGCATGGGGCATAGTAGGTGAAGGGGATTGATTTCTTTTTTATTTTTACCTGAAGACTTTAAGATTAATTTTCCTATTTACATAATTGGAAATTTAGGAGTGACTTTCATCACTTGGATTATTTTTAGTACTTGAGAATTATTCGATCAGGCTCATGTTTTTGTCGTAACATGACCCCTTCATGTTTCGAATTTGCTCCCTTGGATTCATGACATGCTTCTTTGGCTGAACATTATTTTGTTGTTGATAGTTATTATTGAATAACCCTGTTTCATTTAGGCCCCATTTGGCAGGGGCCAATCACCTTTGATGGAATTTTCATTTTTTAATATTTTACTAATTTTACATATTTTTAAACTTCATATTATTTTTTCAAATAAAAATAGTTTTTTTTGTCTTCGTAGTTCTGACTCAACAATAATAACTCTGATCTCTAGATTTTAATCCAACACAACTTAATTTCTATAATTTTAATTTGATTGTAATTGAGTCCATAAATTTTGATTTTATGCAACTTATTCACTTAGTCTCTATATTTTAACTATTTAAAATATTATTCTCTATATTTTTTATAATAAAATTATTTATTTTAGGGTTAAGATGTTTAAATAACCTTCAACTTTTCTGAAAAATGAAAAAATAACCGTAAACTATTTTTTAGAGTAAAAGTAATCATGACGTTATATGAACTTTTTAATGAAATGTTAAGTACTAAAACAACCATTAATTAATACCCAAAGTGTAAAAGTAATTATAAACTTTTTTTTATGCAAAAATAACTAAAAAGTGACTTATTGAATATTAATTCAAAAGTTTTTTTTTGGTTACTTATGTGTTATGAGTGTTTTATCAATTTGGGAATTAAAATGATAAAAATCAAAGAAAAACTTATGAATTAATGTTTAAGAAGTCACCTATTTTTCAATCGGGCAAGAATGAAGAATCAGAAGAAACTTGTCACCGAAACTCCAAAAGCTAAAATCCCTAACATGAACATTGCCCTTAAAATTACCATCATCACTAATATTGAAGCAATCCCATAACAAAAGATAAAAGAATTATAAGGAAAGATATCTGAGAGGAAAACTATGGTAATGAAAGATCTAATATGCATATGGTAGGGTTGGAAAAATCCATGTCACCCTTGATCATCTCATAATTAAAATCTACTTGTCATCTAACCCTACCATATGCATATGCGATTATTGGAGATTTTAGTTTTTATCTTAGATATCTTATCTTTAAATCTTCTCATCGTTGGTTATGGGATTGCTTCAACATTAGTGATGACAATACTTTTAAAACTAGTGATTTATGCTAGGGATTTTAGCTTTTGGAGTGAAGGTGACAAGTTTTTTTCGTTTTCTCGCTAGAATAAAAAAAAAGTGACTTTTTGAATATTAATTCATAAGTTTTGTTATTTTAATCTACAGATTGATAAAAACCTAGGTTTGTGAACCCGGATTGGATCGGCCGGTTCGGCGACCAGTCTGGTTTGACATTTTTTTATCATTTTTTAAAAATTAATTTTTTAAATTTTTCTTTAGAATTGTATATAAATAAGCCTAAAATATTCAATTTCTCACCAATTTAGTCTCGGTTTGACTCCGATCTGACCCACTGACCCTTGACCTAGTACCCCGACCAATTCCATGACTGATCTGGGTTTCAGAACCTTGATAAAAACACTCATAATATAAAAGCTAAAGAAAAACTTATGAATTAATGTTTAAGAAGTCACTTTTTAGTTACTTCTGTATCCAAAAAAAATTATGGTTATTTTTACATTTTTGGTATAAGTTAATGGCTATTTTGGCATCTTAACATTTCATTAAAAAATTTATAAACATCCGTTAACGTCATTGTTACTTTTGCCCTATTTTATAATGTTTATGATTATTTTTTCTCTAAAAAATAGTTTATAGTTATTTTTACACTTTTTAAAAGAATTGAAGGTTATTTAAGTATTTTAACCCTTTATTTTATTAAGCTTAGAGACTAAAATTTTAAATGGTGCATATGGTCTAAACTACAGTAAGTTAAAGTTGATGAACTAAATTTTAATTGAGCCAAAATTATAAAGTGTTTAAAAAGTTATTTACAACTAATTCAAAATTAGAGGAATATATATATATATATATATTTCAGCTTTCGTAAGGAAATCTTGACTTCATGCCTATTATCATGTTGGATGTAAGATTTATATGGTCTAAATCTAAAGTTTTTTTAATTTTTTTAAAAGATTTTCAAGATATAAGATTATACTTTTTTCCACTCCGCTTCTTTTTAAATAAAAATATTTATTTGCATAAAATGCATTTTCATGGAACAAGTTCTCTTAGTAATATTTGCATACGAGGCATGTGGGATTATGATCGAGTCAGAATTATTTTAAATTTTTAATTAAACACGTATTTGTTTTTATTCATAGTTTGACTTTAAAGTTTGATAATAAACTTCAATAGTTGGAAAAAGACAATAAAATTCAATAACATCAAAGTTCAATAGATGGTTTATTTTTTAAAATATGAATATGAGAACATTGTATTTTTTTCTTCCTGCACCAAAAGACTAAACCCTCATCTCTATTACACTTCATCCTATTTTTATTACTTAAGCTAGCCATAAAATCTAAGTTTTATTATTTGTTGGAGAGAAAATTGTGCTTTTGATCATGCAAGTCTTTGTAGTTTGTAGTTTAAAATCTTCTAATTATCAAAATTTGTAATATAATCTAAATCATCATAAACGATAGCAAATCCAAATAAATGCAATTTACACCTTAAAAATATAGAAAAATTGTTAAAAAGTATTCATTTAAAAATTAACTGGCAATAAGAATATAAATTCAAGTATCCATATTTCATATGTATGAAATTTTACAGAATACCCATACTTTTTGTGTATAAGAACATATCATGTCTTTCTTGCTGATAAAATTTTTATATAGACTTTTTACTCTTTTTGTAAAAAATATTAACTCAAATGTATTAAAAAAATATTGAGAGAAATACTATATTATTAAGAATATATGGCAATCTTGGCCTTTTGACCTATATACTATGCACAACAACAAAAAATACCGAAATGCTGCATTTTTAAAAATATTTACTATGATGCTACATTTAAAATCGTTTAAGGGAAGAATGACTTTAAATTTGTGAACAAACTCGTTCACATCGTGAACGAGTTTCAGCCTCTTCCGTTTATTTTGTTAATAATGATGATAGTTAAAGATAAAAATTAATTAAGAAAATAAAGGCAGTGAAAGAGACTCTCAAGTTCTTCACAATTTGAAGTTGTTCTTCCCTTAAACGATTTTAAATGGAGCATCATGGTAAATACTTTTAAAAAAATGTAGCATTTCAGTAATTTTTTTACCGTACCTAGTATATAGTCAAAAAAAAAACATGGAAAGAAATTTAAGGGTATTCCTTCAAAATAAGGGCATGATGAGGATTGAGGGTCAAAGAAAAAACATGGAAAGAAATTTAAAGGCACTCATTCAAAATAAGGGCATGATGAGGATTGAGGGGGCTCTACCAAAGAAAGTCAATACTGAGAATTAAAAAGCGAACAACGTCTTTTGGAGGAAAGGCATTTTTATTTTTCACTTTACTAAATACTTTTTATGATTTATCATCATGGCTCTGGCAGCTTCATCCCTTTGCAGTCTCAAAATCTGATGACCTCATCACTATGTGTCGTTTTGGACTTGGCGCTTCAGCCTCCATTTCACTGACATCCTCTCAGTGGCATTTCCGTTATTTCTCCCTAAACTCGTTACCCTTTTCTTCCTTCCTCCTTCTCCTCCTCATTCTCCTTCACAGCAATCTCCAACACCCACTCTCACTCCTCATACATCCTTAACGCGCGACCCTCACCTCATTTCCGGCCACTCTCTCTCTCTCTCTCTCGAAATCGCCGGTCACTTCCAGCTCTGTCAGTAACCGAAACATCTCTCGTTTCTTCATTCCGATGTGTTTTCGTTACTTTCAGAGCACCCACAGCTGACGAATGGGTTGCGTGCTCACAACGCCGGCGGATGGCGGAGGCCGGCGCTCGGATTCCGGACCTCAGAATCACCGTCGTCGCGTTAGTCAGGGACATTCTGTCACTGATGGAGGTAATGCCGTTGTTGTTAGGAAGGAAGGGGCGGTGAGGGAGAAGGAGAAGCAGGGGACTCGGCACACCGGCGATTTCCTCGGGACTGTTCCGGCTCCGGAGAGACGGAAGCTTAAGCTTGATCCATGCGCTAAAACCGAGCGTGGTTGGCCGTCGTGGTTGATGGATGTGGCTGGCGATGCTATCCGAGATTGGTCTCCTCGTCGCGCCAGCTCGTTCGAGAAGCTTGCCAAGGTGCTTACTGATTCGAAACTTAACTCCATATTCGTTTTATAGAAAATCGGATTTATTGAATCAGTGCTAGAGTGTTTGTCTTGGTTTTTCAGATTGGGCAAGGGACTTACAGCAATGTATATAAAGCTAGGGACCTTGTTACCGGAAAGATAGTGGCACTAAAGAAAGTTAGGTTTGATAATATGGAGCCAGAGAGTGTGAAGTTCATGGCAAGAGAAATTATTCTGTTGAGGCGGCTTGATCATCCCAATGTCTTGAAACTTGAAGGTTTGGTTACTTCAAGAATGTCATGCAGTCTATACTTAGTATTCGAGTATATGGAACACGATCTCGCTGGGCTTGCAGCTCGCCAAGGTGTTAAGTTTACCGAGCCTCAGGTACGGCAATTTTAGAACTGGAGTGTATTCTCTGTTAATTTTGTTTTGCGGCTGGCCAAGGCGTTAAGTTCAACTATATATTAGCTATAATTCAGTAAGCATTCTCCGGCTTTGTTGTCATTGAGATGTATTTGAGGTTATCATTTTGTTTTGTTACTAAATGTGCACACAGACAACTTCCATTTTCCCGTTCAATACTATTATATATACCTTTGGTTGATTTTGTTTCCTGATCTGAAAATGAACAACAGTTAAACAAAGTATATTATTTTTAAAGTAGTGAGATGAATATAAACGAGAATGAAGATTTTCATCTTGTCTCAACTTCTCTTGCCCCCTTCAAACCAACCATATTTTGAGAGTTTCATTATCTTGCTCTATTAATAAAAAGTAAAATATATTTATTTTTATTGTAGTTGTTGTTTGGCTTCATCTATTAAGATGTGAACAATTTCAGGCAAATAATATTCATGGCTTGGATAACTACATGATACATCTCTTGTTCCAATGCAATAGGAGCACTTAATAGTTTGCTCATGTTGAGAATACCTAACAGATTATTTGGTTGCTATGCAGGAATCAATTTTTTTTATCTATCCCTAATTCATAAGGGAAACAAAGATTGTACATTATATATGGAGGGTGACTATACTGTGCCTGCAGTTTTTATGTAAATGCTTAAAGATCGGTAGCTCATTATTTGGTTCACGATGTCTTTATACACTTATTAATTCATCCAGGACTTGTCTTAAAATAGTGATGCCTTTTAAGCATTGATAAAAGTAGAAGGGATAATCATTCATTTAAGAATAATGTGAGGGAATGTCTTACTGAAAGGCTGATTTGTTTCTCAGTATATCTCTATGGCAGGTGAAATGCTATATGAAACAATTACTCTCTGGCCTTGAGCATTGCCACAGTCGAGGTGTTTTGCACCGTGATATCAAGGGTTCCAATCTGCTCATTGATAATGAAGGAATCCTTAAAATAGCGGATTTTGGCCTAGCCACTTTCTATGATCCTGAGAAAAAGCTGCCCATGACAAGTAGAGTTGTCACCCTTTGGTACCGGCCTCCTGAGCTTCTTCTTGGGGCTACAGTATATGGTGTTGGTGTTGACCTTTGGAGTGCTGGCTGCATCTTGGCTGAGCTGCTTGCTGGCAAGCCAATCATGCCTGGCCGAACAGAGGTATCACTGTTTTTCATGTTCTACTAGTAGCTATTGTTTAAACTTTGAAGCTACTAATCAGAAACATTTATCATTTATTCTTAAAGATATCAAGTTCAAGTCTTGTTGCAGCAATTTTGGTCATTTTGTCTCTCACTTACAATGCTCATTGATGCCTTCAATGCCAGCAGTGGTTTGCATTTGTATTCTATCATCAAAGTTCTCTTAGTTGCCAACCAAAATATGTGGGGCAAGCTGCTTTTGTTAGACTGTGTCACGTTGATTAGTTCACTTTTCATGTCACTAAACGGTCATCTTGATGGACTGGAAATATCCATTAACTGAAAGACAGAAAACCTGGTTAAAGGCTGAAAGAAAAGAATGAGAAGCAAAACAGACCCCTACTTCAATCCTGTGAAGTTACATTGTATAATATTTTAAGTATGCTTTTATATTTGGAGATTGTACCCACTGTTAGCATGCATTACATAGTTGCTATTACTAATAAATTTTTAGTAATTGAGATTTACCGTTAAGTTTCCTTTGTCTGTTGTCACTTGTCACCTTGGATTTTTTTTTTTTGGCAAACAAATATTGGATTTTGTGCCTCAAATGTACATCACATGATGACATTTGACTGACTTGTATTTTCTTGGGCTAGGTTGAGCAACTGCACAAAATATTTAAATTATGTGGCTCTCCATCTGAGGAATATTGGAAGAAGTATAGATTGCCAAATGCTACACTCTTTAAGCCGCAGCAGCCTTATAAACGTTGCCTTTCAGAAACCTTCAAAGATTTCCCGCCTCCTTCTTTACCTCTAATAGAAACTCTTCTTGCAATAGATCCAGATGATCGCAGCACCGCCTCATCTGCTCTAAGTAGTGAAGTAAGCTGTCACCTTGACATTAAAGTTATATTTGAGATGTGAATTATTCACGCGTATTATATCTCTGCAGTTCTTTGCAACTGAGCCCCATGCTTGTGAACCATCAAGTTTACCGAAGTATCCTCCCAGCAAAGAGTTGGATGTAAAACTGAGAGATGAAGAAGCAAGAAGGTTCTCTCATTTCTACATTTGATAACATCTGGACTGATTTTTATTTGGTGCTCTGAGATGATGGGTAATGGATTTATACTTTTCTCAGGCAAAAAGCCCAAAGTGGGAAAACTAATGCTGTTGATAGTGCTCGAAGAGTCAAAACACGTGATCGTGGTCGGGCCATTCCAGCTCCAGATGCCAATGCAGAGTTGCAAACAAACATAGATGTACGTGAATCATTCTTGACATTGTTATGTTTGTCTATTTCCCTCTTAATTGACCATGGATTACTTAAGTTTATATACAATTTTGACTTCCTGTTTCTTCAACTCCTAGACCAAGCAATTTTATTCTTTTATGGCTGAGGTCCAACCTTTCTATTTACTGTATCCATCTGATCCTTAATATAAGAGTTAGATAACTAATTTGCTTAAATTAAGGAAGTTGGTTAAGTAAGTTATATGTAACAAATATGTTGGTTTCCTAAAATACTTTCTAATCATGTACATTGGAACTGCCCCTTGATGAAAACCCTCCTAATATGTGCAATCGATAAGGATATTTTGGGGAAAAATTATAAATTTGAGAGACAAATTGAATTATGGTCATTTATTTAGGACTAAAGCAGACCCCTTATCTAACTCTTAGATATGGGACTGGAGGTAGTACTTTATATGCTTGGACTACGTGAAAGACTTTCTCGACTTGGAGAAATTGTTTAATTGGACGGTTCTTCTCATTGAGTGGGTATGCTCCATTAAGCAATATTTCATGTTTCTCAAATTTCAGAAGTGGAGAGCTGTGACTCATGCAAATGCAAAAAGCAAGAGTGAGAAATTTCCACCTCCACATCAGGATGGAGCTGTTGGATATCCATTAGATTCATCCCATAAAGGACCTGTGTCCTTTGGTGCCACTGATTCTTCCTTCGGCTCAGCAATATTTAATTCAAAAGTATCAGGATCTGATAAAAATCATGCTGTTACAAGGCCTCGCAGCCACAAAGGGAGGAAAACTAATAAAGCAGATTCCCAGATGGCGTCATCATGGAAATATATGCGAGCCTTCAAACCTACATCAATAGGCCCATCAATGAACTTATTATTTCGGAGCAAATAATCAAACTTCTGTAGCTGTTGGCATTCATCATCCTAGAATGGACTGAGGCTTTGATCCGTCATTACGTCTCATTGGGCCAAGCGGCGGTTTTTTCATTCATTTTTCTTTATTCCTGCTCTCAATTTTTGGTATTTTTGTTCTCTTTCAAGTATATGTATAATGTACAATGGAGATCCCTAGATTTGTATAATAAGAGAATTGAATCCCACTGCTGTACAGTTTCTGGGAGCTTTACCATCTCCATGACCTTCACTGTGTTACTCGAAGTTAGGAAGGGAGAAAAAAAAATAAAAAGAATATTTGCAGGGTTATTTTATGCGTATCATTGATCCTGACTAGAGTTTAATTAGAGGATCAATAGAATTCGTCTCAGTTGAGAAAACAAAGTCACAATGATATAGATAAGAAAAACAAGCAAGCACAAGAACCATTAAAATTAGAAATACTGTAACAGAGGCAACGGAGTGCAATATATAAAAGTTTTTTCAAACCGTAATGGCCTAATAGCACGTGAGATTCGAGCATGCTCTCTCTCTCTCTCTCTCTCTCTCTTATTTTTTGATACTACGTTCATATTCTCTTTACATTCTACACTTGTCTGCGCGTCTTTTAAAAATTAGAAGTTACTTCCTCCAATTTTAATATACAAGTCACTTAAAATTAATTCACATGCATAGAAAAGAATACTCCCTTTACTTCAAATTACAAGACACTTTAAAAGATTTTCATATTTCAAAATATAAGATATTTTACAGAAAACCATGAAACATGAGAAAGTTGGGGAAAACCATTAAATTTTTGTTAAGAACGACCTCATAAATTTTTATAAACAAAAAGTACTAGTATTTCTCAATCTTTGTGCACACAAAGTACTAATATGTTATGGGTCCTAAGTTGAGAAGCTTTATAAGTATATTGCGGTTTATAAGTTTATGGCCTTTTCTTTCTAATAGGCTAATATTTTGGGCTTGTGATCATCATATTATTGTAACGAATTCTACATCGGGTGAATTTCTTTGAAAAAGCGGTCTTATAAAGCCTTGGGTTCTCCAACTCTAACAACTAACTTTTGGGATGTGGTTCTTTTAAGGATTTGTGCTTATTACAATGGTGCTTTCATTGAGAGACAACCGACTAAAGAGAACACTTATGGAAAGTTTTGACTAGAAGGGCCGACCAAAAGAAGGTTGATTGAAACACTGAGTAAAATGCCATAGAGTGGAGCCATCGGGACTTCGTTTCGGCCGACCAGAGATGGCTACTTACAGAGAATTTTGATCGGAGGGGCCACTAGCAAGTGGTTGAGTGAAGTGTTGTAGAGTGGAGCAATCAGGATATCGACTCTTGAGAGGGGTGTATTATAAAGATGTCTCATATCGGGTAGGTTTCCTTAAAAAAGAGGCCTTACAAGGTTTTGAGTTCCCCAAAAACTTAGGATGTGATTCTCACAAAAACTTGTGCCTATTACATAATACTTTGATTTAAATATTTTTCACTAGTAAAATTTTTAATGGTACTTTCCCTATTTTTCGCATGAAACATTTAAGATTGTTTCTCAAATATTTTTTAGAGTTTCACTTTTAACAAACAAACAGAGAGACGCAAGTCATGAGTCAAGGGCATTGTTGTCATGACAACACTTTTCTGAGAAAATAAGTAGCTCATTTGGAAACTCTATCAATAATCGGGCTTATTTTATAAACCCGATTTACATAAATCGAGATAAATCTCCTCCACATATTTACCTTGTAGACCGTAAAAGCAACCTCGTAAATCATAAAAGTTACTTCGTATTCCATGAATCAAAATTTATAAACACTTATAGAACTTTCATAAGCTAATCCAAACGAGCTAAGATATCAAACTTCCTTTATCCTTCTGGCCAAAAAGAAAAAACTACCTCTATCTACTTTATTGGTCTTTATAAATTAGTTAAAAACATCTTATAATTTGAAATGGATGAGATGGTTTAAGCATTAAAATCATCATAAAATTAAAATCATTTCCAATTTTACCCTTATTAATTACACCAAACCCCACCATCATATTAATTTGTTCCCCCTCTTACTACCCTTACATTACAGTTTTCAATAGACATAAATGGGAAAAAAATATTTAATGCTCCAAGGGATTTTATGGATTTCTGAAGGGGGTTGGAGAATCGTCTAACAAGGAATTCATATTCATACTGGACAGGTAAGACCGCAAACGAGCAGCCCTCCTTGGTCTGAACATCTAAGATTGCATATATACAAAGATACTTCATATCTATCCCATTCATAAATTAGAAGTTGACACCAGCCTTCCATCAAAAAATCCCTCCCTTCAACAAAATTTAAGTATATCATGCTCACCATGCTGACACAAATTCCAGTCAAAGGGGTTCCAACACAAGCCACATGCCATGTACGCAAGCTACTTGATTGTGATGTAGCGATTTGTTCCATGTCTGGCCCAGTAATCCTTGAGATCCAACGGTATAGATAAATCTTGGCCTTCTGCTGCAACCCTACTGAGCAGTCTTGTAAAGACACTTCCGCTCATCTTCCGGCCGCCAATTCGAGAATGGCGCTTGTTTGGAAGCTGTGGCAATGGATACATTGACAAGGAAGTGGTGCAACAGGATGACTGCCACCCGCCATTTCCCCATTTGTAGCACTGCCGTGGTACTCCGGTGCATGTGCAAACTGGGGCTGGCATGGTAGTTTCATCAAATGTAACCAAATTCAAGCCAATATCCTGTCTATCCCACTCTGATTTAATTTTAGTTCCTTCAGAAGAAGCTGACCTATTTAAATCCTCACCCATTTTCTTTCCTTTGCTCTTCATTGCCTTAGAAGAAATTGCCTTGTCTTCCTTTTTTCTCTTTGCCTGATGAGGTTTAACAGCTTCAGAATTTATTACAGTCACTGGGAAGGCCTCAGTTACGGTGGTATCCTTTGTGTTGTATGCAGCTTCTGCCATTTCAACAAGATGGTTTGAGGAGTGGTGCATTCGCTTCAATCCACGTTGAATTCCACTACCCAGTTGGAAGTTGACAGCATTGTCCCGGATTTGAAGGGCAGCAAGGGCATTATCTCGTTCCATTATGGCATTATCCCTCTGAACAAGTGCTTCATCCCTCTGCCGAAGGGCCTCATCTCGAGCAGCCAAGGCGTCATTCTTTTCAGATAAAGCTGCATTTCGTTCTCGTATAGCAGCTTCCCTTTCAGCTATGATGGACATAATTTTCTTATTCATAACTAAAGCATTCGGTTCCTTTGTTTGATGTTGAGGAGCCATATTCCACTGCATATCCCGATACAGCATAATCAGATAAATAAAGTAGCGCATGTTTTTGTGTGTGTCTGTGTGGGGGGGGGATTGGTCTAAATTTATGCATCATATTTACCGGGGAATGTGCTCCTCTGTAATAGTCCACCTTATGCCTTCCATTTTCATGCTGGCAGCCATCATCCATCTTGACCCAGAAGATTCAGCAAAGAATGGTGAAGTTGACGTCAAGAAGTCTCAGTTTTCTAAATCAATAATTTACAGCTGAAAAGATAGATCCAGCGGTTAACTAACTACTTTACTGGCAAGACATACCAAATCTAAATCTATTTTATTGCATATTTGAAACTCAAAGAAGGTCTGATTCAGCTTGCATTGATACAGCTTATTTCATCAAGTCCATGCTTGAATTATTCCCAAAAAGGCTACCTTTCCCCACTGAGTATCCTCCAAATCCTTTTCAACCAGAAATAAATATGCACACCATCTTAATACATAATGCACTAAAGAACTTTATTTCCCTTCCAAATGTAATACACATCCTTGACCAAAAAATGTATATTAGAGGGGAGAATTTGACACAATAATTGATAGTTTTCCTTTTCTTTTCCTTGATAAAAAACACACTACCAGAAGTTAAAAACATCACTCCCAAAAACCAACTTCAGGGAAATGGAGAAGAAAACAAGCAATTCCCTGCAAGACCGATCCACCACGATGAAATAGACTTATCGGCCATTCAGTCCTCATAATGGTAAGCACTACTGTCCATGAAAAGGGGAATCATACAACACCACCATACCAATTTTCAAACGAAGTCCTGCTGTAAAAGTTGGCCCTGGGGATGTTTTTATGAGTAAATGTCCCTTGACAATCTAAAGTCTGCCATCAATGACCATGACTCCAGACTTTAACCAACAAATAGAGCACATAATAACAGTAAAAGGGCGGCCCAATACACAAGGCTCCAATCAAGTGGGGTCTGAAGAGGGATAAATGTATAAAGCCTTACCCCCACATGTGGAGAAGCTGTTTTTAGGATTTGAACCCGTAACCTCTAGGTCACATTATGGCAGATAATAACATTACAGATATAAAATTAAAACGAGACACGAGAACCTCCCAAAAACGTAATTATATAAACAACTTCAGAAATCATATGTTATGTAAAATAACCAGGACACAGGTAAAAGACCAGAGATGCTAAAACATTTCACTATATTCTTCTCAGTGTTCTTAAATAGTTGGGGAAAATGTCAACTTTTTTTGGGATTTGGTTCTAGTTATTATTTGTATTGATATATACACATAATACAATCACAGGCCAAGTGGAGCATTTCACACACAACTATACAAGATTTTGGTTGAAATTTGAAACATTAGATATTTAGATTTTTCATGTTTGATCTTCACACTATGTCAAAAAAGATATCTAGAAAATTTTGGGCCCTGAACTCTCAATCAACGCCATGGATATGGGAAGCAAAGGCATAATTAATTATATACTTTCCCTAAAGGAAAATAAACAGTGAAGTATGATGAAATTTTTTTGTTTTAACTGGTGACAATCGAGTAAATGTAACCAAATAGACCTTGAACTCGAGATCACATGACGTTGATTGAAAGCTCCAGTGGAAATTTTTGAATTCAAATTCTAAAGCAAGAATTCCTCTACTCCACAGTACTTCTATAAACTCCACCCATGATCACATCATATAATGTGCCCGGTTCTAAAATTTCACTAAAAACACTTACATGATAGTTGAGTAGGAAAAATTTAAAAAGAATAATAATGCTCGTAAATTTATGGCAAATTTCGAAGACATTAAAAACTCGAAATACTCACTAACCAAACGCCAGGGCAATAACTTTGCAGTGTGGATTTGGGATTGAATGTTCTAGTAAATAATCAAAAAGAAACTAAACCAAGTAAACAAACATGATCGATCAAAACTTGCAGTGGAGCTACGGTTGGAAGCAGATTAGACCTAGGAAGTTGGAAGCGCAAAGAATTTAAAGATTAGGGTTAAAAAGAGAGGACTGTTAAAACTCAATGAGACAAAAGACTTACAGGTAACGGAGTAGCAAAGCGGCTCGAAGTCGAAACCGAAAGGGTTACCATCCAATTTGATGAGAGAGAGAGAGGGAGAGGGAGAGGGAGAGGAGAGGGAGTGGGAGAGAGAAGAAAACGTGAGCCAATGGCGGATTCATTACATGCTATGTCAGGCAAGTACAGAACCTAAACGACATCGTCGTTAAACTCTAACAGCGTTTCGATGATCCGTCAACACACAACGCCGCCTTTTTCCCTTCCAGTTTGGCCACCATGTTTGTAAGAGAGAAAAGAACACACTATATACATGTATATATATTGAAAGAGAAGGATTTTTTTTTTTTTTTTGCCATCAGAAAGAGAAGTATTTACTTCAACTACTTGTTTGGTCTGATTTATTAAAAAAAAATATCTATGATAAATAATAGTCTAGTTGTCGTGTTGTGACACTAAGGGTCTATATAAAGGGAGCCTTTTTATAAAAGATAGAATGAGTTATATTATCTTTGATCATAATAAAAGTGTACTTCGATTAATTTTTTCTGAGTTTAAGTATGCTCTATACTTATCTCTTTTAAGTGAATTGTGTGCATTAGAAAAAATCTGACCTACTATCCATAAGCAGTACTCTAAGGTAACAAACTTAGAAGTTCTCTCATAGTGTGTAAAGATTAAGGTTCTAATATGACCTAATAAATAGAGCAGCTAAAAAGGTTCGGCCTTTTTAGATCTTACTAAAGAAAAATAATTATTTTTTAAGGCCCCCTTGAACATAAAGGTCAAGGTCGGCCCTACAAAGCCAGAAACCCTTCTAACAACATTTTAATATTTTTTTCAGATTTTTTAAAAAAAATAAAATTACAACAATGAAAGTCTTAATTGAACACATAATTGTTGTTAAAATTAAGGTTTAAATAGTACGAATCACGCAACAAATAACTACAATCAATAAGTCATAATCAAATGTAAACTATTGTCCATAGATCACAATTACAAATGATTAATTAGAAGACTTAACAAAATAAAAAAAACACTTTTTTATAAATATGTCTTGAAAAGTGTAAGTAGTTAACAAAATAAACAACGTAAGATATGAACAAAACAATCACTTGAAAATAATTCAAAAAATATAAAATTAGTAAGAATGCTTATAAAATAAAAAATATCTTTTATAAGTTTTTAATTTTTAGGGTTCTTAATACAAGATATTCTTATGAAACTTAATTATTAAAAAAAGATAATAATAACTAAATATTTGTAATATCATTACCAACGCATAAAAATCAATAATATTAGTATCTTATAAATAATTTTAAAAAATTTAAAAAACATACGGACCTAAACGGGTCAACCCTTGGCTCTAAAGGATAGTTCTTTTAAGCTTATATTCACTTTTGAGGCAAAAAATTTAAATCTGACTCTTACAAATTCAGGCTTAAACGAGCCGAGCCCATCTTCCTGCCTCTACCAATGAAGATGAAATGATGAGGCGTTACCTAGATCAAGATCTTGAAGCATTTGGCCCTGAACTCCTAAGTTTGATACATTTCAGTCTAATACTTGAATGATTCTAAGATGGGATTTTTTTTAGTCCTAATGACTTTGTTGTGTTTGTAATATCAATTCATGTGGTTATTATCTAACACAGCCAAGGTTTTTATATTACAAGAATTAAATAAAAATTAAACCATATCTTTTTATGCAAAATCAAAAGAAAAATATTATTGAAATAATTTTATCCTCATCTAAAATCTTTTTTTTTTTAAATTGGGTTAATATAACTTTTAGTCCCTGAAGTTTGCCCCGATTTTGGTTTTGGTCCTTCAATTTGAAATTGGTGGTTTTGGTCCCTGAAGTTTGGCTCGATTTTGGTTTTAATCCCTCAAGTTTGAAATTAGTGGTTTTGGTCCCTCAAGTTTACTTCATTTATAATTGTTAGTCCTTCAAGTATCAAGCTATTTTCAAATTTGAGGAACCAACAGTTATAAACGGAGTAAATTTGAGGGACCAAAACCACTAATTTCAAACTTGAAGAACCAAAACCACAATCGGGCTAAACTTCAGAAATCAAAAGTTATGTTAACCCTTTTAAATTTTTTTCTTATGGTTTTTATCAAACCTCTTCAATATATACTTTTTTCAGCAACTAAAAAAAATAGAGAAAATTCTAAATAAGTACCATTTGAATTTGGAAAATCTCAAGAAGTCTGTTAACACATGTAAATGATAAATATGTCTCAAGGGACTAATTTAGGATTTTGAAATATTTTGCTTTTATCAAAATAATCCTCAAATTTTTTTTGGGTAAAAAAAGAAAAAGCTCTTGCTAGCGCTGGAACTCCACCAGCCAACATCACCCTACCTGCGGGCCTTTGGCCGTTGGCTGTCGGAGGCCATAGCTTGCGGTGATAACTTAAGTAATGGAGTTGACTACTTGAACTCTATAAACCCTATTCAACTTCATTAACAAGTTAAATAAAATCAATGACAACTCCAGTATAGCGATTGACAACTTGTGCTCTAGATGTTGTTAATGGCACACTCAAGTTGTCATTGGAGCTCTGGTGTCAGAGTTCCAGCAGTCAACTTGTCAGCGATGCTTGATGGGCTTAGGGAGTTCAAGTAGTCAGCCCTACACTCAAGTAGTCAATCTCATTACTCAAGTTATCATTAGAGCTCTAGAGTCGGAGCTCTGGCAGTCGGCCGCTGGAGGGATGGTGCCGACCGGTGGAACTCTAGCAGCAACAGAGCTTTGATGCCGGCGAGAGTTCTTTCTTTTATAAAAAAAAAATTTGAGGAGCATTTTGATAAAAACACAATATTTCAAAAATCCCAGAATAGTCCATTGAGACATATTTGTTATTTCTATGTGTTAACAGACTTTTGGGGTTTTCCTAATTCAAATTATATTTATTTATATTTTTCACAAAAAAAATATTTCTATTTACAAATCAGTTTTATCAAGAAAAAAATATTATAAAATAAACCAAATTTGTTATACTCATATACTCTCATTTTTTCCCCGTTGGGTCCAGTAACAATCTCAGACTCAGAAATAACGCATTTAGGGCTGTCCACAAAGCATGCGGCTCCTTCAGCCCATAAAATACAATTGCACCAGTAATATTGGGCTCCCTCAACTTTAAATATTTAGTGAACGAAGGGGATGTATTTTATTAATTTGTTGTGCTGTTATAAACCCGACAAAAGTTTAAATTTTTATTGGGAGATGTGTTTATATTTAACATCCGACAGACAGTACCTCAAATAAGATTATTTCTAATAGAAGAATATGTATGCTTAGCCGCCCGGGGGGAGGGGACAGTTGACTTGTGGAAGAAGAACCTATGAATGGAAGGTATGCCTTTTATCACATACGGTTAGGATTATGCATAAAATCAAATCATTTAGCTGCTAACCTACATGTTCTTTCGTATATCAAATTGCCTCTTAATGTTTGTAATAGAATTGACTCAAAATACATTAATTTCTTTGGGGTTCAAATGATGATAAAAAAAAAGGATTCCTTTACTCAAAGAGAATGTGCTAATTTTGCTTATTAGGAGGTATTGGTCTCTGTTCTATTCTTCAGGTAAATAATGCTCTCTTAGCTAAGAGTGTTCAAAATTTTTCAGTCCCGTTTCTAGGCAATCAGGATGGAAAAATCATATCCCAAAAATTTTTGGGATGGGGTCCAATTGGGATCGGGATTGAGATGAGACTTCCCCATCCCGTCCCATCCTAAATATAATATATATAATTAATTTATGTCTTGTTATTTTCTCCATGCTCATTGGTAACTATGGTTCTGGCTTATAGTTTCAAATTCTCATTTATGTGCTGTTATTTTTTCCATGTTCATTGGAATTATGTGTGTGTGTGTGTGGAAGTGTAGATTTCGACAAATCCTATTGTAGTTAGAGGATGAACTAATGTTGAAACAAAATTCAAAGCTTTTTAGTGACGATATTGCACCAAAATATAAAAAACTTATTGGAAAGATGAAAGTGTAAGGTTGATTTTTTTGTCAGTTTTGATTATTCAATCTTAAAATTTCTCCATATCAAGTCTTTGTTAATATTGTTTTACTGTGCAGTTCGTATAAATTATTTCTTGTGTATGTGATTTTAGGATCCAAAAAAAAAAAATTCCTTGTGTTTGGGCCTTGGGAAATTGCTAAATCAATCATTTAAGCTGTAAATGTTCTTTTTTCCTTGGGCAAAATAATGCATTGGACAAGAGATAGACCCATTAGCATTTTTTTTTAATAATTATCCTTTTCTAGAATTTTTGGGAAATCTTGATCAGATTGGGATGAAAAATTTTCAGGATCGGGATCAAGACTAATTTCCCTTTCCGAGCTCTTCTCTAAGACAGGACAGGATTGGGAACAAGGTTTCTCGATCTCATCCCATTCTGAGATCACCCCTACTCTTAGCTAAATAAGCTTGGGAAATCTTATCATCTCCTGACTCTTTGCTGCATAACACTCTAGGGATTAAGCATCTTGATCTATCAAATACAAATTTGGTTAGAAAACCATACAACTCTTAATAGATTTGGAAAGGTATCATACAATGTTATGATCTTATCATTGATCATTCAAAATGGAAAGTTGGTTTTGGGAGTTCTATTTCTCTCAACCACCTATTGTGGTAACCCGTGTAGTGAGAGGCAAGACCTCCGCATTTTAAACCCAAAAAGGAATTAATCTCAAGCCAAAGTTGCTTGCGGATACTATTGATCTAATAAAAAAAGACTTAACGAAACAATTCGAGGGAAAAAAGATTTGTAATGGAGCAAAATCATTCAGAGCCATCCCTGTGTCTTCCCATTGTGTTTCCTTTTGTTTGACATTCACTCTCAAACTTCTAAAATGCTTAAGCTTGTAAGAGAACAAATCTGTGAGTTGTATTTTATGAGGTTGGCCATTTTTACGTTCAAATATTCTCTTTAGACTACATATAAATGTGATCACATTCAATGCTCATTGGAAAGATCAACATGGGGTGCTCATCTTGACCTGGACTAAATTTTATTTTGGATGATTCGGATTTTATCACAGCATCAGCCACGTGCAATGAACACTGATTGCACACATCTTTTTTTTTTTTTGGTTGCTACAACAGGATCAGAAACAAAAAAATAATAATAATTAAGAACGTCTTTCTCATGAGGGAACTAATTGTGGCTGAAATAAACTGTAATCCCGTGAACTACCCCCAGAAAAAAAGAGGGAGGGAGGGCTCCACGAGAGCAATTATTTGCTTTCCATATAATTTGAGCTGTCTATGCAACCTGGAAAGTTTGTGAACATCTGTAAAGAGAAATCAGTATGCTTTCGCAGTTCATATATTTTGGATTTTTTCGCTTTGATTTTGTGAAAACCTTTGACATGTCTTCCTAATGTGAATGCTTAGGCAACTTTGACAAACATCAGAGCTATCTTATTTAACTAGCCTTATTACATACAGTTGGCCCATATGAACACTAGAATTCAATGTTGATTTCAGAAATAACCATATATTAAGAAACGGTCCACAAAGTTTACAGACTATTCTTGGTCCTCTTTCACATCCTATTAAAGATCATTACAAATAAAGAAAGCAAGTTCTGCTGCTCATCGATTAAGAAAGATGATTTCACCGGAAAGTTCTAATGCACTAAACTCTGGAGCACCAGCACAAAAGTCTATATATCTAGCCAGGTAGTAATGTATTTAAGGTAAGAGGGGTCGGTCTTTACTTGCTAAGGCAACAGCAAACAGGAGTGTAATTATAGGAAACTCAAGGCCATATGCACATGGTCAAGAACAACTGCACATGTTGATGACAGCTAACTTAGGTGGACCTCCACCAAAAGGCATCCAGGAGATTTCCTCACTATTATAATAATCTATCAAATACATAATCTAACTAGCACTAGTCATAGCCAAGCCATAGTTACATTTAATCAAGAAATTGAGTTCGGAATTGTAAGTTCATGCTAAAAGAGGAAATCAAATCTTGCTAAAGAAGTCACCGTGTCAAGGCTTTACAGGTATGCACGTGCTAAGAGAGGCAATGTCTAGGATTCAGAGTAAAATCCAGAAACTAAGCTGTCATTTAACAGCCAGGAAAACTGACAACACTCGGAAGCACAAATAACCAGAATTGCAAGCATTTTGACCATATGAATTAATTATTTGTAAGTTGACCAAGTCATTCTCTCATATGTTTCTTTCTTCTATGTTAACACAGTGCATACTGGCAACTGATTACCATAGAACTATGCTGTCTGGTCTGCCCTCGGGTCCTATCTGAATCTAATCACTATGGCATAATGTGAGTTACAGGCACTTTCAACTAGACTGCAAAGAATGGTTGGCAATCAATTATCCCTCTCCTGTAATCAGTGCATCTCATTTTCCCATATACAACTTCACTACTTGGACTCGCTACATTGCAGCATCAATAAAATTGAACTGTAACACGAACAGGTAAAATAGACAGCAATATTTAACACATATGAGAGCGTTTAAGATGAACTAGAGTTCAGTTAGTTCACATTGTACATCATATCTTCAAACAGAGACCTGGGAGAAATCAATCTAACAAAACGAAACAAAACAAAACTTACCTCTACAAGACAAATAAACTTGAATTATAAACACAAAGAAAAGGGAAAAAGAACTGAATACAACTATCATACATACATATCAATGAATCAATTCTTTTTCCTATACCATGGTTAGGAATTTGAAGAATCTGTTCACCTTTAGGGTCTTGCAAAAACTCCCCATATCTTACCACTGCCAAGGCTGTCCAAGAGCTTCTTGGCACCCTCTACATCCATCTCAACAAGCTTTTGCGTATATACACAAGCACCAGCCGCCACCATATGTTTCCTGCATTTTTTTAACTGCACAAGCGAGGTCAGCACTGAAACAGGATATTTTTTGTCCAAATTCTGTATTGAAGGATCCAACAGCTGAACAGCACTAGCTATTCCCCTCTCATCCTTTCGGAAAATTTTTCTATTTCCCGCATACAACATGAGTACTGACAATGCTTTTGCGGCTGCTTCTTTCTCTTCTACAGCTTTGCCATCCAGCATCTTGATCAGTGGTGTCAGACATCCACATTCACCCATCTCCTTCCTCGATTTTGTGCTGTGCAACCCCAAAGCATAAACAGCTCGAGCTGCCGCAGTCCTCACCCCTAGAATTCCACAATTCAACACATCCACAAGGCGGAGTATAAACCCGTCAGAAACAAGAACTTCAGCAATCGGTAAATTAGAAGCCAGATGACTCAACAACTCAGCTGCGACTTCAAGACTCCGAACTGTAGGAGCTGAGTCCCATAAATTCTTCAGGCACTCGATCCCTCCTTCCTTTAAAAACAAAAGCTTCAAACTTTCGTCTTCAGAAACTAAATTGGACAAACACCCAATTGCATTTTCTTGCGCTAATGCAGTTCCTGATGAGGCGAGACCCAATAGAACAACAACGGTGTTTTCTTCTACAAAATTCTCTCTAATTTCAGGGAAGACAGAGAGATTTCTTAAAACCCCTGCTGCTGAAGCTTGGGAACCAGGAGTGCCGGCTTGACAAATCTCTAAAAGTGACGAGATTCCACCTCTAGACCCGATTGCTCTAGCATTCTCTTTGGAAAAACTTAGAGCCTGGAGGGCTATGCAAGATTTCTGTTTGGAAAATCCACTCCCCGAATCGAGAACTCGGACCAATTGATTCAGAAGCAACAAACCCTCAGCGATCAAAACATGCTTGCTACTATCCACCATGGAGACTCTGGATATGGCAGCAACAGTCTTCTCCTTCATCTCGTAAGACGCAGAATCCAGTAAGCGGACAAGCACTGGAACCACACCCTGCGCCACAGCTATCATCACATTCTTATCATCCTCTTCTAGCAAACCCAACAAGGAGTCCATCGCTGATTTCCTGGACTCAGCAGAACCGATTTGCAGACGAGTAATCAAGTTCCTGGATTCAGACCGTACGGCCTCTCTCTTAGACGCGCTGGAAACGGCGGTGTCTTGCAAAACCCCACTCCTGAACAGAATCTCGCAGTCTTTAACATGACGATCCAGCTTAGCGAGGACCGAATCAATGTCGCTCTGAGTCTTAAGCTTTCCCTGGGACAAGTCTGGGGACTGGCATTCTTTGGCAAGCGAAACGGCATCATTTAGGGTGTGTGAAATGGACTGAAGTAGTTCGAGTGAAAGAGAATGGGACGAGTAATTAGGGAACTCACAGGAGAAATCAGTGAGCTGAGTCTGAAGGTCGAACAGTTTAGCTCTAATTAGAGACCATTTACCTTTAAAGTTAACAACAGTGGGAATCTCATCCAGAAGAGAAGAAAGAAGCTGAACGGAGACGTTGAGAATATCGATCTCCGATTCTTTCATGGCGGGTCTCGCAGCTTAGCGAAATTGAAGTATAGAAAGGGGAAAAAAAAAAGAAAGTGTTAAACAAGCAGCGTAATAGGGTCTTAGCCTTTCAGAGCGTCCGTAGTTGAGAGCTCAGGCGGAGAGAGGAAGGAGCGTGAGTATTGTGCGTGATTTTGGTTACAGACTAGAGAGGAAGATTGAGGGTTGCGGACGGAGAAGGTATTGGTTGGGAGTGATACGCGCTTATTTGGAGCGTGGTTTCAACTTCTTCAGTTCTTCGTCAGTTGATGGATTCCCGCCACGCATATTTATGGTTGGCGCTTAGCAGCAAGCTGGCAATTAACTACAGTAAGGTAGGGGTTATAAATAATTAAATATAATTTATAACTATTCATTTTACTACTATTTTTATGCGGTCAAAAGTAGGTTGCATTGCACAGATTAGATTAATTAATATGTTAGATTTTAGGGAAAAAGATAAAAAATAATAATCTAAAAATTATAAAATTTTAAATCAGATTTGTTACTTAAAATTGATAAAGAAATGATAAAATTTGATAATTAACTTATAATTAATTTTTTAGGAAAATACCTTATTTATAATTTTATAATTTTAAATTTATTTTTCTATCTTTTTTTTAAGATTTTATATTAACTTGTAATTTTAAATAATCAGTATTATCTTTAAAATATCCTTTTATTAGGGCTGTGTGGTTTGGAGGTACATCTATACTATTCCCATGCTCTTCCTTTGACTCTTTCAAACGATGGTTAAAATTCGTTTTAAAATCACTGCATAATGATGATAACAGAGAGATGCTCACTGGTATTATCAAACTCATCTCTATAATTTGGATGAAAAGAAATCTAATTCTACATAAAGGCTTGAAGGTCACTCCTGAATCGGTCATCAAGGAAAATGTGCATTCTCATTGACATCTATCTCTCGCTTTTAGAAGTGCTCTGACCTCTTCCAGTGGCGATATAAAAAAGAGAACGATTGTGGTTCAGAGATTAGAAGTGCTCTAACCTAATTGGAAGGAATATTTAAGATATTTAAATGTTACATTCTTCTTCTAGCATAAATTTTCACGAGTTATACACTTATACCACATTATATCTATATCTATATACAAGTTACTTGTACATGATGCTTGTATGTTAAGAAATACATTAAATTGGTGTAATTTTCTAAATTTGTCCTTCTCAATTTTTTTTTTCTCTTTCTATCTTATAAATAATTGGGAAAATTCTAAATAAATATCAAATCAACTTGTAAAACCCCAAAATGTCTATTAACATTTCAAAAAGACTTAAATGTACTAAGTACCAAAGTGTAATTTTAAAGTTTTGACACTTTTACCATTTTGCCCTTCACTTAAAAAAATATCTTTTACCGGAGCACCACCGCTGGCCGGGACCCTTCGGCGGTTGGAGCTCCGGCTGCCAGCCTAGTGGAACCCATTGGCTGGAGGTTTTTTGGAGGAGATGAGAGCTTTTTTTTTTGGTAAAAAGTGGATGAAATGCAAGGGGCGGGGTTCGTACCCACCCCACCCCAATACCAAATGGGTCTGGTGAGCTCCTTTGACATGTAGATGCATTAATATATATATAATATAAATGAAGACATAATGGGTTTAACAAAAACAGTAATGAAAATAACAAAACTCGTAATGGGTTTAACAAAAACGATAATGGAAATAACAACTAGCGCATGACCTTCTCACCAAATGTGTGAAAATATTTGTCCAGATGGGGGATCTCACCAATTCACTAATAGGAATGACTAAACCCATGACAGTTTTTACAAAATGATATACATTGCTCACATCTTCACACATTTGACAAATTCAGTAATGGAAATAACAAAACTCGTAATGGTTTTCACAAAACGGATAATGGGAATAACTAAACATATAATGGTTTTGACAAAATGACATGCATTGCTTATATCTTCACACATTTGAATTTGTCATTTCCATTATCTGTTTTGTTAAAACCATTACGAGTTTTGTTATTTCCATTATTGAATTTGTCAAATGTGTGAAGATGTGAGTAATGCATATCATTTTGTGAAAACCATTACGGTTTTAGTAATTCTCATTAGTAAATTTGTCAAATGTGTGAAGATATGAGCAATGCATGTCATTTTGTCAAAACCATTATGTGTTTAGTTATTCCCATTATCTGTTTTGTGAAAACTATTACAAATTTTGTTATTTCCATTACTGAATTTGTCAAATGTGTGAAGAGGTGAGTAATGCATATCATTTTGTGAAAATCATTACGGTTTTAATAATTCTCATTAGTAAATTTGTCAAATGTGTGAAGATATGAGCAATGCATGTCATTTTGTCAAAACCATTATATGTTTAGTTATTCCCATTATCCGTTTTGTGAAAACCATTACGAGTTTTGTTATTTCCATTACTGAATTTGTCAAATGTGTGAAGATGTGAGCAATGTATATCATTTTGTAAAAACCGTCATGGGTTTAATCATTCCTATTAGTGAATTGATGAGATCCCCCATCTGGACAAATATTTTCACACATTTGGTGAGGAGGTCATGCGCTAGTTGTTATTTCCATTATCGTTTTTGTTAAACCCATTACGAGTTTTGTTATTTCCATTACTGTTTTTTTTAAAGCCATTATGTCTTCATTTATATAATATATATATATATATATATATATATATATATTAATGCATTTGTATGTCAAAGAAGCTCATTTGGTATTGGGGTGGGGTGGGTTCAAACCCCTCCTCATGCATTTCATCCACTTTTTACAAAAAAAAACCCTCCTCTCCCCCAAAAAACCTCCGGCCAATGGGTCCCACTAGGCTGGCAACCGGAGCTCCAGCTGCTGGAGGGTCCCGGCTGACTGCGGCGGGCGGTGATGCTCCAGTAAGGGATTTTTTTTAATATTTTTCTAAGTAAAGGGCAAAATAATAAAAGTGTCAAAACTTTAAAATTTCACTTTAATACTTGGTACCTTTAAGTTTTTTTAAAGTGTTAATAAACATTTTAGGGTTTTACAAGTTGATTTGGTATTTATTTAAAATTTTCCCTAAATAATTTTACATCCCTCTCATTTCTTTCCGTCTTTCTAATAATAGAAATTAAATAATAGTAAAATAAAAAAATATATTCTACAAATAACTTAAATTTTGAGAAAACGGCATTAATAGGTAGAGTGATTAATGGCGTGGACTAAAACAACAAAAATATATATATTATCAAAGTTGGTTCATCACGACTTTCGTTGTGAATAATTAAAATTAGTCAGAGATTAGTTGATCATACAACTTTCATGTACTAAAATATAATTAGTTCCAGAAAAGTATCATAATTTTTTTTTCTAAAATGAATAAAAATCCCATGAATCTTGGGTTAAATCAACAATTTAGGCTGGCTTAGTATATAAAATAAAAATAATAAAATATGAATAAAAAATAATTTTGGAATAAAATAATTCTAGTGCATTTATTTCAAAATTAATTTAAAATGATCAAATTATCAGATCATAACTTGAATATCACCATAAACATTGCATGAGTAACGAAACAAATTATTTTTAACCCTTTAAATTACAGGCCGGGAATTTAGAAAGTGAGAATTTTAAAAAAATACCATTTAAACTTCAAAATCCTAAATAGGTGATTTAACAATAAAATGATTTGTTAATTGTATTACCATTCTTGTTAATTCCATTACCGAACTTGTTAATGGGATTTTAAAGTTTAAATGATATTTTTTTGACATTCTCCCATTTAGAAATTACTCGTAGAATAGTGATTATGAATGAAGATTCAGTGTCAGATTTTATGAATTTTTTAATTATTATTTGAAAGATAAAAAATAAAATATTTGTTTAATTAAATTAAAAGGCCATTAGCAACAAGTCATGGCTTAACCTAACGTCTTG
Source organism: Albizia julibrissin (assembly GCA_037074505.1). Classification (NCBI taxonomy): domain Eukaryota; kingdom Viridiplantae; phylum Streptophyta; class Magnoliopsida; order Fabales; family Fabaceae; genus Albizia; species Albizia julibrissin. Next base: position 49,853,104 of record CM073482.1, on the reverse strand, counting down.
GTGGGCGTGTCTAAAGAAAAACTGAGAAAGAGGTAAGATATACATTTATTGTTGTTAAATAAATTATTTAATTATATCATATATTATGTATAATTAATTTATATATAAATTTATAAATTAGATAAGTTATTTTTTAAAAAATAATAAATAAAAATATTCTAAAGTGATTTAATTACCTTTTTTAATATTTTTAAAAAATTTAATTAAAACTTATATTTAAGATTCAAAATAGTATAATAATCTTATTCTTACATAATAAGAAACTTCTGTATTTCGTATCTCCTCACTTTCGAAGGAGTATTATTTTTATTTTAAAAAATGGTTCACTGATTCCCTGTATTCGTTCACAAACAATAAAATGGCCTTCCATATTTGCTTAAAAATACATTTATTAGATTGAAATGAACTTACATATATTTGATTTTGACTGTGTCTGAGTTTACAAACAAATTTTTGGTGGCCATAATTTTTTTTCACAAAAAATTTTATGTGAGTCAAGTCCCTGTAACTTAGTAGGGGCAGAGCATATCTTTAGACTCAAAAACTATTTATAAAAATACTTATAAATTGCTTATTAACAAATTCCTTATATTGGAATTTAAATTTTTATAATTATAAATTAATTTCTTTATTAACTAGACCAAATTTTATTAAACATGAAAGCCATAACTTGTTCACAGACAACTGAGGAATAATAAAAAGGCCTTGAGATATTAAATTGGTCCATTGACGCCGACAATTACCCAACACCCACGAAAATCATGCTTTTAAAAAAAAAAAATTGTTTAGTTGAGTATATTTCATTTCAAAAGAAGGACAAAACTTTTTTTGGTTAAAAAGTACAACAACTTGATTTTTATTAAATAAAAATTATAATTATTCTAACTAAATGCTATTACAAAACAAAAGTATCGTGATTTCAAGATATTAACAAGCAGATAAAAACAACAACTTGAGTTAGCAAGCAAGTACTAATACTATACCCAAAAACAAGAAGTTGATTTTCAGTTTATGTTTAATAAAAAAAAATTCATTTTGATCATTCTTATAAGTAACTAACTACTCAAATCACACATATTAAAATTAGTTAAAAACAATAAATTAATGTGTAAGAGATAATTTTTTTTATCGGACATAGCTTTATTTATAAAGATTGTGATTTTATGCATGAAAAAAAAAATGCGAGATAATGAGTGAAGAAAAAAAATAAAAGACATATATAACTAATTGGAGGTAAAAATAAAATATATGCATTAAATTTTTTAAAAATACAAATTGTTGCAATATACATAAGCAACGCTATGAGAGGGGTATATAAGACCAGAGGGAGGGAGTAGCGTGGGATGACTTTTTATCCCCTCTAAATACAACTAGCATATGATTTAAGAACATATAATTTTTTAACCATATTTAATCTATACACAAATATTGAGAATTGAATCTCAATTACTTAACGAGAACAGGTTATGTCACTCATGCTAGTCTAAATTCTAGAGTAGTTGGATAATATTTCTCATCATCCCTCCAGATGAAAGGTAAAGCAGTACTTCTTCAATGTAATCTTGGGTTTAATTGTATATGTATAAACCTGATTCACGTAAATCAGGATAAAACTCCTCTACATATCTACCTCGTAGATCATAAAAACTATTTCGTAGATCGTAAAACCGTAAATCATGATTAAAAAATATTTTTAAAAGTTCCAAACACTATTCAAAACATGCTCATAATAATGATCATATTCAGATTGTGTGTCAAATTATATTTGCTCAACTTTATTTGGAGAAGGTGCAATCTACTAGTTTCTCAAGGGAATGTAATGTGGTCTCTCTAATGGTTATGATTCATGAAACAAGATGTATAATTTTTTCATGCAACATTAGCATTCTCATCTTATAACAAGAAAAAACAGCTACTCCTACTCATGTTATGGATATCTTTCATTGTAATCTTAAAGGTTGGGGTTGGCAAAAAAAAAAAAAAAAAAAATCTTAAAGGTTGGGATCTGGTCTTTTATAAACATGAAAGGCACCATAAACATTTTTGTCACGGGATTCTTTGGATCAATCCTACAAGAATTATTATTTATAGAGAAATTAGTCCACTTCTGCATTATCTTGTTTTCTTATCAATGTTTCAGAGCTTCATTTTTTTAAAATTTAAATTCTGGTCTGATAGCATCCAAAACCAAATCTTCCCTCTCCTTAGATGCCTTCTTACAACTTCATGCTCTAATTCCTCACATCTAACCAGCATCACATGGTAGGAAATATTATCTCAATTATATGATTTTAACTTTTTTGGTGTTTAGACAATTTCCTATAAATATTTTCATCTTTCGTTTACTTCTTCGGTAGGATCTCTTACTGTATGTAATATGTAAAAAATTTATTATTTAATATTATTTTGTCTTGTATAAAAAAGGTAAAGTAGTAGTAAATAGCATATGATGAAAGAAAGATGGTTGAAAAGTTTCTCATTGTAAAATTTATTCCTTGAAGTCACCTAAAATTTGTTAAGAACCTATGTATACAATACATTTTCAACGGAGCAATTTATTTATTTTTTATAACAAAAAGTTTGTGGGAGTCGGGTTTTAAAAACTTTTTAAGGTGTCATTCATTTTTTTTTTTATATATACAAAAGCTAAGCATATGTTGCCCAATGAAGATAAAATTAGCTAAGAATAATGAGTTTATATGAAATAAAATTTTATTTTCAAATATGTCCTCATAAATAAGAAAGTAAAAGAGAGAAATAGAATAAATTTATTACCAACCTTTTAATTAATAAAATATCTATAATTAATTATAGAAAAATAATTAAAAAAATTATTAAATATTCAAACAACTGTTATCAAATCTTATAAAAAAGATTAAGACAATTAAAATTTTAAGCTTAAAGATAGGGAGTGAATGAGTGTTTGTGTGAGGCTAAAACTGTGTTTTCAGAAGTTTTTTTTTATAAGTCGAGATAAAACTTTTCTTATATATTTACCTTATAAATCATATAAACTATTCTCAAAAATTAATCTAAAATAAATCAGTATTATTTAAAAAGAGAGAGAGAAAATCAGAGGATGGAAGACAGTGTGGTGGCCTGGTGGGCGAAAAATACAGGGACCGTGAAACACACGGCGAATAAATGAGAGTAGGTGGGAAGATATGGAAATTGGGAATTGGGCTAAAAGGTTGTCAGACCTCAAGAGGCCCATCTTGCCATTTTAATAATGAGAAACTTTAGAAGCGTAGTGACAGGTATTGACAGCGAGAGTTCCCAAGTTTCCCTGCCCTAGTTTTGTCCTTTAGTCACTCTGACCATTCCCACGCGCCACGCCATTCTCACGCGCTACCCTTGTCATCGTCCGATTATTAAATGATGAAAAGTCAGTTTCTAAGGAGCTTGGCTCGTTCACGCGGTATATAGTACCTAATTAAAGCTGAAAGCCTTAAACCCTATGGGGTCTATTCTACGTAGGCTCGTTAATTGTCGTACACGTGTCAGCCTTTTGGATTTTTTCTTCTCAACCCTCCTCTCAAAGGTCAAAGGCTATCATCAGTCCATGGATTATTTGCCACATAACCAGCTCGTCGCAATTTAAATTTTGATTTATGAATCATTTATCGATAATAAAATAAGTAGCCCCGTCATGCGAGCGGGATAGTCAAAGTGATGTGGAGATACGGTAAGTAAAAAATTTAGACTCGGTAAGTAAAAAATTTAGACTGTATGGGTCTCTGTAAGTTATCATTTTAAGCATAAGGTTATATAAATTGAGATAAAATTTATTATATATATTTACTTTGTGTATATAAATTAAGTTAAAAAATAGTTCTTCCCACTAATTTAAATATATACTAAATTATTAGAATATAATTAGAAATTCATAATTAAAAGGATATTGATTTCCTTAAAATAACATTGGGAAAATTTGAGCCTTCATTTTACTTTAGATCCGTTATCCATGCATTATAAGAAATATGAGAAGTTTAGACTATAAATTATTATTGTTGGCCAGTTATGTATAAGAGATTAGGAGTTTAATTTCTCATGTTATGACATTTTGCCCTATACGGTATGAGGTAGAGATTTTGGCCCAAAAATTCTAATTCTTCCTAAAGTTTTGAACTTCATTAAGAGCAAACCGTGGTGTTGTAATTCGATATCATGCGTTTATAACATACTAACATCGTTAATTTCTTTTGAATTTTCATTTCTTGGCCTTTGAATGGTTGAGACTCGAGTCTTTCCAAATTCCAATAAAAGGCCCAAAGACCGTTAAATTTCTAGCTAGAACCCAAAAAAAAAAAAACAAAAAACAAAAAACAAAAAACAAAAAAACAAAACAAAAGAAATTTTGTGCACCATAGAAATTTTGCAGAGAGATAATCTTATGCACTATTGTTGCATCACATGCTTAAGTTTTTTAAGTAGCAACTTTTAAAACGACAGTTCGAATTTTGTGTAACTATATGGACTAATGATATATAATTTTCATAATTTGATTATGTTTGTTGATAATTTTGCTACATTGTGCGTGTTCGAACTTCAAAATGAACATAGATGCGTTGGTCCAATAAATAAATGTTGAAATAATATTAAGGGCTTGGTTTTGAATTAAAGAGAATATGTTTTCTAATTAGGACAAAAGAAAAAAAAACATATTCTTCTCTGTTTCTTTTTATATGTCATTTAGTACACAGATTTTGGTTTGATTTTAATATTTTGGAAGCATACAACTAATAAGTCAAAACTCCTTTTTGACTGTGCATAGCATGCTCTTATTTTTTTTTCATAATTCATGTTCTTGAACTCTTCAAATTAAGAAAAACAGTAGAAGCATAATTGAAATATAATAATAATTTGATACTATGTTATTCTGAATTTTTAGAAGAAAAGATTAATAGAAGCAAAAAATATCTTTAAAAAAATTCTTTGAGTATGCATTTATATATTTGACGCAATTGATGAGGGATAGAGAATTTGGCAACATTTGCATTAGCAATGCTCCCTCCACGTTCAAACAAATAAATACGTTAATTAATTTCAGAAGCAGTACATAAGGGAATCTACTGGCTATACAGATATAAATGTCAAAATCCACGAGCCATGAAGAATACTCTGAAGATCGCATTATCACATTAAAGATTAAAAGCTGTATATGTGGAACATTTCTATTTCTATCTAACAGGTAGCTCATAGAATTAGAGATGAGTATTAATACTTCCTTTGATTCTAATATATTTATACAGAGACGGAAAATTGCGTCGGTTCTTTTAAGTCATTTTAAATCACGGGTCAGGTTTGAAAAATGGAGTCTTAAAAGGAAGTTGGGTTTAAAAGGGTTAGCCTTGTAGGGCCGGCCCTACAGGGTAGAGGGCCGGCCCGTTAAGCCATTTAGCTTTATTTTTTGTTTTAATTTCACTGCCCCTCCTACTTTTACCTTTGCTGACTCCTCCTCAAGAACTTTAAAATTGCTAAATTTACATATGATGGTAATTTACTAATTATTGATATTTTTACCCCTTAGGCAGAGTCTACTACTTAAAGTGAAGTACAATAAAAAATCTTTGAAATTAATGATAGTAGCGAAAAAGATGAAAACGATAGTTGTCATAATCGTGTTGCTTAAAGTGTTTAGCTTTTTGTCTTCTTTTACTTTGTATGAGACTATGAGTTATTTGTAGATAATATTTTTTACCTTTAATTATGAATTAGTAACTGTATTTATTTTATTATATGAGGCGTGTAAACGTATAGTTAAATCTTGTGAAAATGGTTTCTGGCCCTACGGGTCGACCTGCAGGTCCTGATGTTCTCGGGACGGGTTTTGAAAAATAACAATTTTTTTTTCTTGGGCCCTTTAGAGCCAGCCCTTTTAGGCCCTGACCAGTCAAGGGCCGGCCCTGATTCCCACCTCTAAATATATATAAGAGTTAGTTCTTTTTTTACAAAAAGTTTAGGTGAGTTACGTTGGTCTGGGTCATACTTATGAGCTCAAATTAAAGAACTCTTAGAGATATATTTAAAAATTGCAGAGGATTATCACATCGGCAGTAAAATTTAAATTTATAAACTTGTGGGTTATGAGTCAATTCCTCACCAACTAAACTAATTTTTATTGGCTCCACGAGAGTTAGTTAATAAGTTTATTTTTATCTTAAATATAGTACTATAAGATTTTAGTATCTTTTATTCTCATATTTATTTTTTTCCCCAAATTATATTTATCGATTCCAAAAAAAAGTAAATAAATAGAACGAATGTTGTGTTAGACAGGGAAACCAACCCATTACACTTGGGTCTCTATTATGACTACTTATAAGTTGTCATTCATTTTCACATAGGTATGCATCACATAAGTATTTTTTGTTAGATATTTTAATATATTTTAATTATTATTAGTTATTATTTCTGGTTTGTAAGTCAGATTTAAGCTCAATTCAATATTAGGGTTATTGGCTATTAATGTGATTTTTCTGATGGTGAAAAACACATTTGAGTTTATGGCCAAATGAGATGAACATAAAGAAAACTTAATTTGCTCATCTGAGGTTCCCTGACTGACGATGACTCTTAACCTAGTTGCCATCACTGTGTCCCATAGCCAGTCAGAAAGAGACCTGACAATCTACCTTCCGTCTTCACCTTTATTTTGCAGCTCTCTTTGTGAGTTTTTTATCTGATCAAAGCTTAACAATGACGAGATGTAATTCTTATAAGTCTTCCTTTAATTGATATAGAAAAATTTATGTATTCTAATTTATGATTTATTTAAGAATTCATTAGTTTTGTCCTTCATGTGTTATCAAATCCATATTCTCTAATCTTTTTGACTTCTTCTCTTTGATCGGGATGAATTAATTGTTACACCGTGGTAATTTTACCTGGTTTCCATCTTTTAGATGAGAGATCTCATTTTTTCTATATTTGATTTTGAATCAAATAAATTGATTATTATCTTAAATTGCTTATTCTTATTATCGGATTAATTGGGTGAGAGGATAATTAATTTTTATTTGAGGAATCATACAGATTCGAAGGATCCAACTATTCTTTGCCTCTGCAATTATTCGAACTGAGACCTGTGATCATTTTAATCTTCTCATTCGATGTTTCTCGAAACTGGAATTATTGTTTTGTGAGCATAGATGATTATAGAGAAATCTGACATATGGTTTTCACATTTATGATTTTGATATGGGTTTCACGTTTACGCTTTAAAATCTGGGTTTTGGAAATTTATCTTGTTTTCGTTTTCTTGAATCAATACATATGTTGATTGATTCGTCATTGCCCATTGCGTTCTTCTCTTTTCTCCCTGTGAATCTGCCATTAGAGTTGACATCGAGAACATGTCGGCAAAGTAACTCCGTCATCGCATTTTCGTTTCTCGATTTTGAAAAGCAAATTTTAAGTTTTATTTTTGCGCATGTCTTGGTAAAACTGAGGAACATATTTGTTCACTACGATTTTCTATGAAGAACAATGTTTAGATTGCCGGATTTCGTGTCCAAAATGCCGGATAAGGTCACCTGAAATTGCACATGCTGCGGTTCTGTTTGGCGGGTCGTCAGTGCTGGCAGGTCGGGTCTTAGGTAACCCGGCTGCTTGGGGAGGAAGCACAAAACGACCTCGCTTTGTGCATATCAGTAATGTCTTTCTCTTGTTCAGAATCAACAACGTTTTCGGGCGTCAACCATTTTGGGCCTATGGTTTATTATATGTTGGTTTTAGTTTTTGCAATTGATTTTGGGCTCTCTCATCTCCTAGCAACAGTGATATAAACATTTACATTTTGGGCTATTTGTTTAATGGGTTTAAATCTGCATATTCGTTGTTTGGGTTTTGTTTTGGATTTTATCTATTTGGGTATTTATTATGTTTATTAATTACTTGGGCCATGATATTTTTTAATTTCCAAAAACACATTTTGGGCTAAATAAATATTTTTGCTTACTGTTTATTAAATTAACTTTTGTTTTATGTACAATTTTGATTATATCACATTAAATTGTTTAAATTAATGAAAATGATTAATCTTGGCAATTTTCACATACTGAAAAATTTGTGAAATTATTTTATGAGTTATTTAATTGTCTAAATATTTGGAAAATTAGCTTTAGGCAATTATCTAAGCATTCAAAATTTGTAATGCTTAATTTAAGTTGAAAAGTACCAAAATTAGTTCTTTAAAATTTTTTTTGGATACATAAAACAGTGTGAGAGTTTTCTAATTAATTATTTAGGGGCATTTTTGGTCAAATTAATTTAATCCCTCCATTAAAATGTGCATGTATTGGATTTATTTTGAATGCACAAAATAGTGGGAGAATTTATTTTTGTTGATTATTTAGTCACATTTTTTTGATTAAATTAATCTATTAGATAGATTCTCATTAAGAATTTGTGCATATTTAGAATTTAAATGCACACGGTTGGTATTTGTGATTACCATGCATCTTTGGGAATAGCCACAACATCCTCTATTACATGTGTAGATAATCATTTATGTGTTTTAACATATCAACTTTATTAAATGGGTAATATTAATTTAATCAAAGTGAGATGATTGTGTTTAGTCACTTATGTTGATTAAATTAATTGGTTAAGTCCTTCATGAAGCTGTGCATATACAGAATTTAGTGCACATGATTGATATTTATGAATAATTTGCGTGCTATAGTGGTAGCTACCGCACCATCTTACAACATGCAAAGTAATCACATGGATTTTGGAATATCAATCTTTTGAAGGTGAGTAAATATTATTTTATTCACATTCACGATTTAGTTGATTAAATTAATTACTTAAGATTCCCATTGACATTGTGTATATATATATGGTATTTAAATTGTACATATTTGATATTAGTGATTAGCATACATATTCTGTTTAAGGAATAGCTACAACATCCTTATGCACATGTTGTATGCATATTTAATCATATAAGGTTTTCGCATATCAAATTAAGATCATATGTACAATTAGTATACACAATGGTGTGATGTCTTTATGATGAGTATGTAGAATCGAGGAGTAGCCACAACATCCTCACTAGGTACATACGCTTTAGTTTGTTCTAATATTGTTCCAATGAACAAAATACATCACATAAAGATTTAAGATATCAATTGTAATTAAATGTATGGTTATAATTAATCTTTGCCCACCTGTAGATAATTATAATCATAGTTTTAATTAGGGTGGAATGAAATGGCATTATATTTTCTAAGTAGCCCATAGATGTTAGGGAATATAACTGCATTTCAGTTTCATCAATTCGAGGTAAATTCATGCTATGCTAATATCTTTGCTTACAGATAGACTTTAGAGATACGAATTTATAATTGTATGATTTAAATTGGTAAACATATGCTTATATGTGATGGTTGCTTGCCTCTAATAGTAAACTTTGTAAGCATGATTTACCTTTATTTTGACTTTGCAGCATGATTTCTATCTATTCAATTATTTAGTTTGATATAATTTATTAGAAACAATCAAGCCTATAAGGAGAACTTCTACCATTAGGATAAAATTGACATTAAGAAAAGTTCTAGTATTTGTAATACTAGCGTGAGAAATGAGATAATATTATTGTCTCAATAAAGTAATCTCAATTAAGAGCTGATTATTATAAGTACATAAAGAATGGAACAAAGTCAATGGTTGTTCATAGGTTGAAGGACAGATTTATAAATTTTCATAAATGTTATTGCATTGTTTTGTTGACTATGAAGTGATTCTCTGTAATAGGGTAAAATGTCTCTATTGATGAGGGTGTGACAGACCCTCAGTTTATTATCTCATGAGTCATTACTCTTTTTCATGAATACATGTATGGATATCAAGTATTCGTTGTAAATGCGTATATATAAGTCTTGCTTCCTTGTGGAAAAGTATGAGATTTTAAATGAGAGCTATTTAGTTACCAACCCAAAGGCCATAAAGTTATAGACATATAAAATTTAATCTGTCTATAATTGGACGCTTGATTGGAGGCAGTAGTTGCCATTGTTTTTGTTCTAACAAATGAAATAATTCATCTTGATTACAGTTGACTCTTCACAATACTTGAATACTATTTGCTTTATAATTAAGCAATGTCTTATGATGCTTTTAGACAATATAAAGCAGCGGTGGGTAATTTAATATGATAAACAGATTAATATAGTGAAGTTAATTAGAAGAGATAGATGACATGATGGGTATATGATAGAGGACGGTAACTTAGCCTATATGTTTTCCTATTAAGGAATGCACTCAAAACAATTATATATCTTAGATGAGTTTTCAACAAAATTGTGTTTAAACCCTTTTAAAATCTGAAAGTTGGAAGTTCGGTATATATAGAATTGTTTTATAAATGGAAAAGTGTGGAAGGAAAACATTCTAAGGACTAAGACTGTACATTTTGGTAAAGATGCAGAGAGATTTTAGAAATTCTATTAAGCTATCCATGTCATTTTAGAAGTTGTGTAGTAATTTTGAAATGCTAAATTATTAAGAAATGACATGATTAGTGGGAGTGATCAAATTCATTTAGGATGATAACACATAACAGATTGTAACCTCTAATTATGATGGAACATTGGTTTTACATGGTACTCTTCTCGTTGAGGTAAATGTGAAACATCATGAGGTTCTGAAATTCTCAATTGATCAAGTTTGAAATAAGAAGCATCAACATTAAGGACTCTATCAATTATTAGGAAAAGAATCCTGAAACAAAAAAGGGGTATTTCAAATTGATAGATGATGCTCTTATTATACAACTTCAATTGTCAACAGATTGGGTTGAGACTGATTGGAAATTGCTACCAACTATACATCATGTATTTCAAGAAGTCTGGCTAGAGTATAAATAATGAGAGTAACCCTAAATTCCATTGGCATCTTTCCATTATAGTAACAAGGAGAGATGTGTGTGAATTAAAAGAAAGGGTCACAAAAACTATGAGGAGAATTTAGTTAGCAAAACTGAGAAATCGTCCTCACAAGCATATTTCACATTAGTGATAAATGTGTTATGATACGATCACATACATGATAAAGTTGAAAGTATCATAGTCTTTTTGTATCACTAGATTAGTGAGAGTTGAGTCATCCATATTAAACAAAATGATGATTCAATCATTGCTTGTGAATTTTGACATAAGGTGTTGCATATAACAATATCATTATTATTCAAGTTTGTGATATGACTAGGATAAATGTAGTATTCTTCTAGAACACATAAGGGGATTGTTCTCAAAACATTTGAGAACATCATAAGTAACCTATGATCACAAGTATTTGAACATTTGTAGATAGATGGTAGTTGCTATGAAAATACAATTAGATTGTCCATATGTCTCTAATATATATCATTGAATTCCTTCTAATTTAATTTCCCAGGTGCAAGCTTGCTTGAATGTGCACACAAACAAGAAATGCCATTGGAAGGGAACTTTAGGAGGATTATCAGACATATTCTTGCTTGAATAATAATTGAAAAGCTGCAAACCATGATGTACATTGCAAAATGTACATTAAGACTCATGCTCTACATATAGGAGAATGATTAGCTTTGTTTAATTTCGTATGATGTGTTAATTATAAAATAGTTAATATTATGATGCATCTTTACATTCACTGAACAAAACGCAACATGGAGGAATACAAGATTGCTAAGTAGTCACTGATTGCTTAGTTCCACCATGAGTTGCTTAATCTAGTTATTCTTCGAGGCAAGTTATAAGATTGTTGGTTAAAGAATTTCATCATGTGGTTTTAAATTTATTTAAACCCATTAAGGGTGTTGTATGATCATAAAGTCAATAGGTTATAAACACATAAAGTGTCGATCCTTGAATAAATTGCATGCATCTAGAGACATTAAGGGATCAAATACCTTATTTATGAGTTGGATCACATTGAGTTATCTGAATACGGTATTGTCAAATGATGAAATTCAAGTTGGAGTTTGTGGTCTCATGTTGGTACCTAATTATCGAAATTGACAAACATTTAAGTAGGAACTGAATAAACATTTAAGATTTTATTCATTAAGTTTTAACCTATTAAGTAAACATTTAAGGTTTTATTCATTAAATTTTAACCTATTAAGTAAGGGTGCTGCTACGTAATACATGAAAGATAATACTCGACCAAGGGGATTTATTGCCATGATTCTTGCAGCATAGCCTTAATTAATTTGAAGAGGGCAACTGACATATATTTACGAGCCAAGTGGGAGAATGTTAGATATTTTAATATATTTTAATTATTATTAGTTATTATTAATTAGATGATTAATTAAAATATTCTGAGTGTGGCCCGTAAGTCAGATTTAGGCCCAATTCAGTATTAGGGTTATTGGCTATCAATTTGATTTTTCTGATGGTGAAAAACACACTTGAGTTTACGACCAAATGAGATGAGCATAAGGAAAACTTAATCTGCTCATCTGAGGTTCCTTGACTGGCAACAGCTCTTAACCCAGTTGCCATCACTGTGCCCCACACCCAGTCAGAAAGAGACTTGACAATCTACCTTCTGTCTTCACCTTTGTTTTGCAGCTCTCTTTCATAAGGATTTGTGAGTTCTCTATATGATCAAAGCTTAGCAATGACGAGAGGTAATTCCTATAAGTCTTCCACTAATTGATATAGGAAAATTCATGTACTCTAATTTGTGATTTATTTGAGAATTCATGAGTTTTGTCCTTCATGCTTAGCTCAATGGTACCAGGATTGGTATCCAGGGTGTGTTATGCCTAGCGCCTTGAGTTCGGTCCTGAGGAGGTTCCTTTGAGGGGGAATAATGGAGGTGGGCACTCCATAAGCTTGCCCCAGTGGGGGCTAGACTCTCGTGTGGCTGGACAGGGTGCCCATTGAGAGTAGCTGTCTAGTGGGCCTAGTGGGAGGGCCGTTACATAAAAAAACGTCTTTTTATGTAACGGCACAACGTCTCCTGTCTCCCACTCGGGGTCCCTAGGGTCCCTAACGGTGCCGGACTGAGTCACCTTACCTCACTGAGGTCTTTTCCCAGCCAGGAACTGTCCATCCCCTTGTGGATTTAATACGCCTCCTCAGGGCTCGAAGGCATGACTTGGGGTTAAGTACGTGTCTTAGGAGTCACCTGGTAACCACTTGCGTGTATTTTTTACCCCAAAAAAAATATTATTTTGATTAATTTTTTAATATGTGTGAATTAGTTATTTAGCTCCCAAATTTATGATAGTACTCACTCTTTTTTGACTTGATGAAGGGTTTCTTCTTTCCAAACTTTTCAATAAATATGCTTTTCAGGATTTGGAACTTATAATGTTCTCCTTCTTAAGGAGGTGAAGTTATTTACCATTTCAATCAACGGGTTGTTGGTTCTCCCACTCTAGACTTTAATCTCTCTTATAGAGTGCTTTCTAGTACACATTCTTTATCTATTTTATAAAGCATTTGTTAGTTTCAATGATTATTAAATATTTCATTCATATATGTCATTTTAAATAAGGATATGAAAGAGTAAAAATTAAATTAAAACGATGATGCTGGAGTTTAGTATAATTAATAAATATAATATTAAAAATCACTTAAATTTTATGATAAATATAATATTTTTAATTGTTTTTATTGTTACATGTATAGATTAGTTAGAAATCACTTATATTTAAAATTAGGGCGCACAGTATTTTGAAGAGTAAATTAAAACATACAACCACATTAAAGATAATAATGAATCGAAGTCTCCAAATCACTATCGCTAATCCACGTTGTATTTATTTACTTTCAATACGCTCAATATATATGTGATTTATTAATTTATTATTCTAGAAAACTTTGATTCTTTGATTATTAACTATGTATATATATGCAATTAAATTCATTGAGCCAACATTTTTCATTAATGATATTTTAACAATATTAATATTAAGGGACTGAGAATACACTTTATAAAAACTGATATAATAACAATATTAATATTAAGGGACTGATAATACACTTTATCAACTTAAGATATTAATAAAAAAAACTGATATAATAAATGTGATAAACCAAAACATATACTTTAGCATTTTTTAATAATTAATCATGTCCCTGAGAAGTGACGAAGGGACAAGCAAGTTAGAGGCATATCCAATATTCTTACTAGCCACGTATCCTTGGTATATCTTCCTCTTCTTCCTATAGAAAAATTGGGAAATGAAAAAAAAAAACACCTTAGATTATACATATATATGATAGATCGAAAAGATATAAAGATTAAAAGCACATGAAATTCTGTATAGTGAGGAATTATACTATATATCTTAAGGAGGAAGCTAAGCTTGGAATAATGCATGTAGCGCGTAATTAGAGGTCCTTGCGTTCATCCTCCTCCCCAAAAATGTGTGGCTACGTGACCACATGTCCTATTGTCAACCCAAGAAAACGAGCTCAAAAGCACCAGGAAATCTACTTCAGTTTTATATTCCTTTTTTCCTTCGGCGTATGCATCTGGTGTCGATCACGGCCTAAATTAATCCGGATTCGAGGCATAACAAGACTATTTTTTCATGTGGTTTTCCTATCACCTAACACTATTGTATTCCCAAGTTTTGAATTTGAGATCATTGATTAAGCTAAAACAACTTTTATATTTTTTATTATATTAAAAGAATATTATATTTATATTGCCACGTCATAACCCACAAAATGTTGCTAACCCATAAACTAAACATGATTTTTCATAATATTTCATAATAGTTTTGTATTGACACGTATTGTTTCTGTTTTGTGAATAGTTAGCTTATTTCGAATTATATATATTAATACTGCGTAATGAATCCATAATAATCTGATTGCAGACACTTTTATATATGGGTTCAAGATAAAGTACAAAATTATGTCATGACTATAAGGAGTTTACGCGACAAATTAACTAAAAGCACCAAAAGGGAACACTAATTATTAAATTTATGTTGTTTTATTGACTTCGTTAATCTCTAAAGAAGTTTTATTCGTTGAACTCAGTTTCTCAAGTTTCAACTATTTAATAAATTGGTCCTTACCTTTTTAAGAAAACATCTAGTTCTTTAGGAACCACCGAGTCATAAAATGTATGGACCAATGGAGATGAAATAGTTTAAAACTTGAGTCGACCTTGAGGGGGTGAGTTGGAATTAAGTCAGTCACAATTATAAGAAATAAATAATTAATACCCTTTTTAGCTATGACCACATACATTCTAGGTGAAAACCTTTGTAATGGACCGGAGTGATTGCGCAAGGGTTTGTAACTCAAGTAGAAAAAGGAAAGGGAGGTGAATGTCAAAACGAACCGATTCAGTGGTAGCTAGTTGGGGTGGATATGAAAATTAAAGGTGAGTGTGGTTGCAGTTGACTCAGCAAAATTCAGCGGCAAAAGAAGAGGAGGCAGGACCAAAACATCAACATATTGATGCATGTCTCTGGTCCCTTGAACTTCACATGGAACATATGCTTCTGTACAATTCAATCTCTATCTCCATCTGGCCGGAGCTGCTCGATCGGAAGAGAAAGAAGACAAAAGGAATAATAATGAATACTTTTAAATGACTGATCTGATAGTAAGGTGGGTGGGTATAAATAAGGGGTTAGGGTTACTGGGTTGGTAGTATGGGATCATTGGATTCATGAGATCAATTAAAGAGAGAGGGTGTTGTATGTAGAAGAAGAGTCATATGTGTGGATAGCCAAGGACGGTTTGCCTTTTACATGATTTAATCTCAATTCCTTTAATTAATTAGGGCTTGGATTTATCATATATCGGCAAGCTTCCTTGGCTACTTCACTGTCTCTTGTCTTACATGCTACACCCTTCTCTCTCTCTTATTACTTCATTGTTGTTGTTATTATTATTATTTTGATATTATATGATCTGTTATCCGGTTCGAAGGTTCTGTCTTCCCAACACAACGAGGCTTATCCGATTCATGCCCATTCTTCATTATTATTGTACGTTTCTTTATTTACCAATTCTGCTGCCTTACAGCCTTACAGCAGATAGATTAGGAAAGAGTCAGATTAAAGACCCTAACCCATGCTTTTATACTTTCGGCCTGTTTGGTATCAAGAGAGAAACAGATTCTATTTTTTCTTACAAAACAAATAGAATATGTGATCTGCATGATAGTATTGTCCTATCAGTTATTGCCCTTTTTTAACTTATCGTTGCTCGCAGTTCTCTGGTTGGCTTTTTGTTTCCTTGGATAAAGAGTTTTGATTGTTTCTTTAAAATATGTAAAAACAGTCCTTTCCCAGCTAGCTAGAAGAGATCGATGACGTGAACGTACGTGTTTTCTTATCGTTGAAAGCAATTTCCTCTCATGCATTTATGATATTTTTTATTTTTTTATTTTTCAGGCTTTAGAGGCGATGATCAGATGATGAAAATCAAGTCATTTAATTTCACAGAATTCTTGTAATTAAAACTTCATCAATTTCATGCATTTGACCAGCAATAAGAAATGAACAATTTGCTGTGTTAAATGAGCTCCATGAATAGATCAGTTCGTTATTGAGCATTTTAGAGCTTCCTAAAATGAGGATAGGATTATTTTTTGGTTAATAAAATTGTCAAATATGTCTTGTGAAAAAGGTTAATAATGCATATATAGATCCCATCACACAAGGGCACTGTATACAGACATGCAAGCAAATTAATATAATAAGATATGAAGATATACTAATTGCACTATAAAATAGGTCCTAAATTTAGAACTTGATCAGTATCAGATTACTAATTATAACAGCTAATCATACAACAACCAGCTTCAAGATTATGCATGAGTTAATTCCTACAAATTTTCTAGAACGCGCCCTAATTAAATTTATCAGTGATTTCTAATAAAAGTGTCATGCGTGTCAAAAAATTAGAGAGAAAATAAATCATTAAAAATAAGGGTAACCACATGTATAATAATGTGTGCGCGCGCGCTATGAAGAATGAGTCATTATTTGAAAAGGTTGATAGGTTGATGTATAATAATGATATATTTGTATTTATTACTATTGAAATATTTTTTCCAATATTATAGAAAGTATAATTACTTTTTATTTTTTTTAAACGGAATTTTAATTTTCAAAATCTTTATTATATACTCCCTCCTGTCCTTTTTATAATCAATTTTTTTCTTGATCGCGTAAAACGAACTGTGGTTAAGATTAGCTAAAAACAATAAATGTGTTAAAAATATAATATCTTTTCTCAATATGCCCTTATTTATGAAAAGAGCATATAAGAGAGAATGAATGAAAAATATGAGAGATAATGAGTTAATGAATGATTGAATGAAAGATAATTAGTAATTCATTAATATATAGATTTGCATTTAATAGGGGTAGAAAAGGAAAAAAGTAGTTTAAAGTTTAAGGCACAAAAACAGTTGCTTATATTAAAGAATGGCAAGAAAAAAAAAAGTTGCCAATAAATAAGATTAGAGGAAGTATTATTTTAAAAGTGTCGTCATTTTTTGGTATTATAGATTCAAATAAAAATATAAAAATATAATTTTTAATTAAAATAAATGAAATATATATTTTAAATATATTTTAACTATCTCTACTTATTTATCTAGAGAGAGTACTTGCATGTTAAGATTATTTATGTCATAATAATTAAAATTATAACATATAATGTAACTCAATCGTGAAATGTGGAGTCACTTAATTAACTAGCTGATATTGCAATTCTTTTCTCGTGTGGCTTGTTTTTCCTAATTTTAATAATTATAATAATATAATTTAAACAAATATCATAACCACGCCCTAATTCTTTTAATCTAGATCATATACGAGTCCACTCTTCATATTTTTTGTGTTTCTTGTTTTTCCATGTTTGTTTATTTCTACGGGTGCAAAATATACTTATTTTCTTCATATTTATGTTATTTTAATTTTTGTCTTATTTATTTTTGCTTCTGGTTTTATTGAGAAAGGCGCTCGTATCCTTATATATAAAATTATGTATATTGATAAGATTGGTAGAAGAAATAAGAAAGGAAGGACATTTTGTTTTCTATGATTTTCAGTCTATATTTTCTGAGTTTATTGTCTATGGCCATTACATCTTACGTTAACATTTACCTCCCTATAGTGTGTTGTATCAACAAAACTAGGGGATTACATCTATCACTTTTAGGCTATTTGAACGGGTGTGGATAGAAGAATAGGTTGGTCATTGCTAACTATGATTAATTAACAAGCTAATTATTTTTTTGATCGTACAAATGTCAATTATATAAAAGTTTGATGTTACTTTAATACCACGGTATCAGAGCTTCATCGTCATTAATGAGTGGGCAAGAATGAGGTATAGTTTATTAAATTTGTATTTATCGACATCTTAGTTTTCAAATTGATTACTCAACAAGCCATATATTTTTTAATTGCACATAATACGCTAATTATATATAGGCTTTATGTTGCTTTGATACCATATCTGATACCATTTTATTACAGCTCCAACAAATGATAAATTGAATCCTAAACCTAGTGCCACAAAAGGCACACCTTCTACCACTAGACACATGTATTTCAAATAGGTAAAGTGTGCCATATTATCATAACCTGTGAATCCTTAGACTGTGAGCTTGAATTGCACAAAGTTCTTGATATTTTAGGGAAGAACGGTAATTCCCTTCTTGTGTGTACCGATCCTTCATACGAAGACGACATCCAAATTGCGAAGGGTATTCATAGTATCCTCAATAGTCATATTGATACCACTAAGCATGACGAAGATGCGAATGAAGGTGTTGTTCAACCTTATGACCCTTGTGTTCTGTAGTTGCGCATTTTATTTAATTTTTTCATTTTTGTGTTGCCTTTTTTATTATTTATTTCTACTTCTTTTTTTACAGGGAAAGTGGCTCATGTCTTTAGACCTGATGAAATGTGAGATTGTGTTGGGGAGGAGGGTTTGATGATAAGATTAGTTGAAGATATGAAAAAGAAAGGTAAAACATTTAAACAAAGTATAACTTTTTTTAATTAAAGATCTTTAATTACTTTTTCTTATGCGGGATGTGATGATTTTTATAAAGGACTTCCACATTCCGTTTCAAAACAGAGCAGCAGCATATGTATTAAAGTCTGCCCTGAGATGGCAAGAATTTTAGGCAAGGGCTTGTTGAAGATTTGTTTTTCTTAATGATTTTGTAATATGTATTCCAAAGTATGTATTTGAGGCAATTACCTCCCTAGCTAGAATACAATGCGTTGAGTTTACAAAGATGGAGGATTACTTCTATTCTTTTCTAGGAGATAAGACACGGACTCAAGTGTTTGACTTGGTGTGGATCGAGGAACATGTTACTCACTATTCATTATGATTCAATTATATGATTTTAATATATATTTTTTAGAAATCAACCTATAGATGATTATATATGGATTGACAATGAATATTAATTACTTTTCTATGCTCTTTCACTCTTGCTTTTTAAAATTTGTATTTATTGATATCTTAGTTTTAAGTCAATTGATTACTTAACAAGCCAATTATTTTTTGTATTGCACAAAATACGCCAATTATATAAAAGTTTGATATTGCTCTGATACCTTGGTATTAGAGCTTCATCATCATAAATGAGTGGGCAAAAATAAGGTATGCTTTATTAAATTTGTGTTTATTGATATCTTAGTTTTCAATTAATTATTAATTACTCAACAAGCCAATTATTTGCAGATTGCACAAAATACGTCAATTATATACAAGCTCTATGTTGCTCTAATACCATGATATTAGAGCTTCATCAAGCTGCTGACAGAGAAATCAACCAACAAATGATGAATCAAACCCTAAACCTAGTGTCACAAAGGGCACGACTTGTACCAAAAGACCCAAATGTCTTTGGTAATTGAAAATGAATATTAATTACTTCTCTATGCTCGTTCACTCTTATTTGTTTTTTCTTTTAAATTTGTATTTATTAGCATTTTAGTTTTTAGTCAATCAAATACTCAGCAAGCCAATTATTTTTTTCATTGCACAAAATAACAAGTTATATATTTAATATTCCATTATTCATTATTGTCAGATCAATGTTTAAATGTTTTGCACAGATAACTTATATTATATATTTCAATAGAGTCAAAAGTTTTAAATTTTCTAGCAATAGAGAATTTAAATATAGTCTCTATATATATCTATAATATTATGAATTTTGAGATAATTATTTAAAGAGATGAGAAAACTCACCTGCTCACACAATTTATTTACGTGTACTATTTTTTTCAATATGCAATTAATTTATTCATTATGATAAAATATTTTTTATTCTTTCATATATATAAGTTCAGCATACTTGTGGGGATTGGCAAGCTAGCTAGACGCATGTCCAGTCCAATATTCCTACTGGCTATGTACATATCCTTGGTACATATCTTCGTAGAGAAAAGGTGGGAAATAAAAAACTATATATTATAAATATACATGATAGATTAAAAGGATGTAAAGCTGAAAAGCACGTGAAATTCTGTAGAGTGAGGAAATATACTAAAAATCTTTAGGAGGAAGCTTGGAATAATAATGCATGTAGTGCCTAATAATTATAGGGTCCTTATTGCTTTCATCCTCCTCCCGAAAAAAATGTGTGGTACACCGTGACCACAACTCCTCAAGTCAACCCAACGAAACGAGTACTAAAGCAATATCAAATCTAGCTATTTCAGTTTTATACGACGAATATTATTTTTATATTGCCACATTAAAACGTAAATTAAATGTGATTTTTTTCACAATACATGCATTGGCACATGTAATTAATCTAAAATATGAGTCACATATTGTTTATGTTTTCTGAATAGTTAGTTTATTTCGAATTTCAATGTTATATATATATATATATATATATATATATATATATATATATAAAATCACATTGTAACATATGGCATGATTATTACTAATTTACTACTGCCTAATGAAATCCACAATCATCTGATTAATTGCAGACACTTAGCTAGGTCCAGGATTAGCTAGATTCAAAGCATGTCAGGAATAAAAGAGCTTTTGAGACAAAACTAAAAGCATCAAAGAAACATTAGTCATTTAATTTATGTAGATTTGACTCGATTAGTTCTTAAAACCCAAGTCCTTACATTTTTAGAAAACATCATGTTCTTTAGAAACTAAGTTGTAACCAAGTCTTATTATTATATGTGGACCAGCAGTCGAAGGGATCGAGTTGCACCAAGTTAAATTGGAGGGAGTGAGCTATGTCTAAGTCAAAATTACGGGACTAAAAAATATTACTCTCTCCAATCCTTGATATATTGATTTTTATCCTAAATATAATACTTATTTATCATATTTGTCAATCTTTTCATAATTTATCCATTTTGATGCTCCTTCAATAATAATCAAATAAGAGAGAGATGGAGGGGATTAAGGAAAATGATTAGGGTGTTTTAGAAAAAATAAACATATCATATTAATTACATTAACCAATTAACTTGATCTAATCAAATTAAATAAATAGGTGTGGAAGTAGTATATTACAAAGCTAGGGTTTGTAACTCAAGTAGAGAAGAGGAAAGAAGGAGGTGAATGTCAAAACGAACCAATTCATGAGTGCTAGTTGGGGTTAAAGGTGAGTGTGGTTGCAGTTGACTCTGCAAAATTCAGCGGTAGGGGATGGCCAAAAAAGAAGAGAAGCAGGACCAAAAACATCAACATATTGATACAAGTTTCTGGTCCCTTGAAGTTAATATGGAACATATGCTTCTATACAATAATCTCCATCTCTTTCTGGAGCTTCTCGGAAGAGAAAACAAGATAAGGAATATAATAATCAATTTTTTTTAAATAATGAATGATCAGAAGGTGGCTATAAATAAGGAGGTAAGGAAACTGGGTGGTAGTATGGGAATTCGATACTCACACACACACAGAGAGAGAGAGAGAGAGAGAGAGAGAGAGAGAGAGAGAGAGAGAGAGAGAGAGAGAGAGAGAGAGAGAGAGAGAGAGAGAGAGAGAGAGAGAGAGAGTGTTGTATGTAGATGAAGAGTCATGTGTGGATAGCCAAGGATGGCTTGCCTTTTACATGATCTAATCTCAATTCCCTTAAGGCTTTGTCTTAGTTTTCAAGAAGAGGAAGATATTAAGCCATATATATATATATATAGGGATTGAATTTATCATATATTGGCAGGCTTTTCCTTGGCTACTTTCACTGTCTCTTGTCTTACATGCTACACCCTTCTCTCTTACTTCATTCTTATTATTATTCAAAGAAAGGCATATGTGTCCCACACACTTGATCAGGTGTGAGCAACCTTGCAAATCCATGGCCATTCTTCGTTATTAGGGTATGTTTTATTATTTACTAATTCTGCTTCCTGCCTAGCTGACTAACTGACTCCTGGTTTGTTGTTTATTTCAAATGGGAAAATGATGCTTGGGATGGTTGGGGCCAACTGACTTTTTTGTTAAAATATAAAAAAAGTTACTTTAAAGTTAAGCAACTTTTTTTTTTTTTGGTTTTCTTTAGATTTAAACCTTCTAAACTTATATTTCAACGTATCATCTAAATAATTTTTTGTCAAACTAACTTTTTTTTTGTTTTATGATAATGTATCCAAACATAAATTATATGGCCTTAATTGACTTACTCCAATTTCATTTTGCAAAAGTTTGTTCGGATAAAAGTCACATTTTACAAAAGTTAATCCAAACAAGCCCTTGAGCTTGAAAACCATTTTATTTTTCATACATTCATCTCTTCAAGCTTTTATGACAAGACCTTGTTAATTACTTGGATGGATTGGAAATTAAACAGCATATTAGATCAAGAAAGAGTCAATAATCCTAACCTATTGGCCTGCTTGGTCTCAAGAGAGAAATAGATTATATTTTTCTTACAAAAGAAATACAACATGTGATCTTCATAATAGTATATGTAATATATAGTCTTATCTGCTTCCTTTTTCAAACTAATTGTCGCTCGGACTTCTCTGCTTGGCTTTTTAAAATATGTAAAAACCGCCCTTTCGTAGGTGAGATGACGTGAACGTGTCTTCTTGTCGTTAAAAGCAGGTTCCTGTAACACAAAGTTATGTTTTAAAGGTTTTAGAGGCGGTGATCTGATATAACAACCAACCATACAAATTGATTCAATGTTATTACTATTTTTCAATGGAAGTGTTATGCATGGAAAATTTAAAGAAAAAAAATCATTAAAAAAAGGCAAACTCAGGTAAATGCAGAGGTGTGGATATATGTGGATGCATAGATTCTCAAATTAATTGATGAAGGCATTTGATATATATTTTATTATATCTTAATGAGTCAGCCACTGATGGACATGAACAGTGTAACATTCATATCATATAAGCTCAGATTCTGACTAAATTATGAAATGATCTGAGATTTTGTTCTTGATTAATATAATACGCCCAAATATATATTTAGCGTTCCAAAAAATATCATGAATACCATTACTATAACATATACTCTTGACCACAAGGCATGGAAAAATACGGATTAATGAAATTTAACAAACTAACAATAGTGAGGTATTGGGATTTGATTTCCTTTATGAATTTATAAGAAGAATGAGGCATTATTTGAAAAGGTTTATGCTACAGCTAAACATGGACAGAGTTAAATAAAGTAAGCACAACCTAAAATATTTCAAAAGAAGAAATGTAAATACAAAAAAATAGGTCTTAACACAACATCTATAATCAAATAAGTCTACAACTAGATTCTTAAGATTTAAAATAATATATGTGTATATATATAGGTAATACTTGCTTACTTATAGAGCATACTATCATATTAAAATATTACAAATAATAAGGAGAGAATAAGTTTGATTACTTCTTTTCTTTCTTAGCCGCCACTGTTAAACAAACAGAAGTTGTAAGGCACACACATCACTCACCGCATGTGCAATTCCAGTAAGAATTCAGCGGTAAAACGAGTTGATACTTGCCGAAAGTTGTATTCACTAAGATCATAATGTTCCAAGTCCTTCAACAAAGAACATACTTTAGCTTAATAATTAAAAAAAATAATATTTAGATATAATCTATATTAAATAATAATAAAATATATAACATTAAATAATAAAATGTCTAACAGTCCCCCATTTAGCCTGCAACATAATGCTATTTGGCAAGTAAGGTTCATTTAAGCAATACTATAGGAATCATTGCGGTAAGTCTTCTTTGATCGAGTATTACATTCCTAGAACGTTTATTCATTTTCAACTTAAATGTTTGCTAAAATCTTATAATTTAGGTACTATTAAGTGAGACAATAAACTATAATTTAAATTTCATCACTTAATAATGTCTCATCTAGATCACTAAATGTGATCTATCCCTGATGAGATATTTTGATCATTTTGATTTTTCTAAAAGCATGCTCTTTATTAAAGGATCTATACTCTATGTGTTATGACATCTTGACTCTATGGTCATATAACATCCTTAATTATGGTTTGGATTTTCATAATTCCAAAACTCTTTGATGAAATTTTATAATTGGCAATTTTGTAATTTCCCTCTAAGAATGACTAGGTTAAACAATCTATGGTAGAACTAAGCAATCAATGAGTGCTTGACAATTTTACACCCCTCCATGATGCAACTTATTCAGTAACTATAAAGATGTATCATCATGTTAACTCTTTTATAGTTAACGCATCTTATAAAACTAAACAAACTAATCATTCTATTATATATAAATCATGAAACTTAATGTATATTTGATAATGTACCACATGACTTGTAGTTTTTCCGTTATTATTCAAGTAAGAATATGCTTGACTATCCTCCTAAAATTCCTTTTCAATGGCATTACCCATGTGCTCATTTAAGAAAGCCTATGCGTTAGAAATTAAATTAGAAGGAACAAGATGATATTAGAGACATATGGATAGTCTAATCACATTTTTATAATAGATGTTACTCACAACAACTACCATTATCCATGAATTTTCAAATGTTTGTCATGATATGTTACTTATGATATTCTTAAATATTTTAAGAATAATATTTTTATGTATTCTAAAAAAATAACACACCTAACTTAGTCATATTACAACTTTAAATAATGGTGATTTAGTCTTTTATAACACTTAAGTCAAAATGCACAAATTATAAATGAATCATCATTTTGTATCATATAGATTATTCAACTTCCACTAATACAGTGATATAATAAAACTTATGATATTCTCAACAAGGTCCTATATGTAATCACATTATGATACATTAACTATTACTATTATGAGACTTGCTCATGACAAAATGAACTCTTAATTTTATTGACAAAATTTTCTTTATTATTTATGTGACTATGTCTATTAATTCACATATATATATCTCTTCTTATGTCTGAAATGGAAAGATACCAATGACATACCAAATCAAAACAGACATTTAACTACCATGAAAATATGGAAAGAATTATACATGAATAAAGAAAAAAAATACTTCACTAAGTCAATTCATTCTTTATAGAGAAATTACAGCAAACAACTTTATTTGTGCTACTTAACCCTACATGTTAGCAACTTTACAAATAACTTATGTTGTTGCTCACCTTATATCTATCCTGAATCAATGTCTTCATTTGGAATTTATGATTACTCTCAATATTTAGGTTCTAGTCATATTTCTTGAAGTACATCACATAGTAACCATGAATTGCCAAATTTTAATCACTGTTGGTTTCAACTGAATCCATTGATAGATTTAAGCCCAACAAAGTGAGTGCTATGTAAAATCAATGTTATACCATTAGAGGTGGGAATCCTCCATATATGATCACTCTCAATGAGTTTGATCACTCCCACTAATTTTGACATTCCTAAATAATCTGACATTTCAAAATGCTTCACAAAACTATAAAATAAAATGGACAACTCACTTAAATTCCTAAGATATTTTTGCATTTTCACTAAATATGCAGTCTCAAGATATTTTCCTTCCACACTCTTCCTTTTATAAAATGATTTATGTAAGAATATATTTTAAACCGAGCTTCCAACCTTTGACATTTCAAAAAGATTTTTTAAAAAAATTTATTGGAATCTCATAAAAATATATATATAACTGTCTTTAGTGTATACTTAAGAAGAAATTTGTATCATCCATTATGTTTCTTCTTGCAACAATTCCACCTGTATTAGGTGAGTTCAAGTATGAAGAAACTTTACATATAGACTAAGTTCCGGTCCATTAATGATGTACTTATCATATCACACATCTTTTCCAACTAGTTTTACTATATTAATTTGTTTATAAGATTAGCCATCGAATTTTGTTTCATATACTCCAAATGTGTCAAATGACATTACTTAATTATAAAGCAAATAACATTTGGGTACTGCGAAAGGTCAACTATAAGGATATATGAATTATTTCACCAATTAGAACATAATCAATAGCAAGTGTATATCCATTACTGCTCCAATCAAGCCTTTAAACTATAAACACATTATTATTTATAAGCCTATTACTTTATGACTTTGGAGTTAGTGGCTTGATGACCCTAATTTAGAATTTCATTCTTTTCCAAATATGAGCAAAACTTATATACATACATATTCAATGAGTACCTAATATCCATGCATATAGTCATGAAAGGAGTGATTGCTTATGAGATAATAAACTAAGGATCTCTTCCACCAAAATTAATGGAGGCATCTAACCCTATTATGAAGAATCACTTTATAGTCAACAAAAACAATGTAAAAATAGTTATGAAAATTTCTAAATTCGTCTTTTCGCCTATAAACAACCCTTGATTTAGCTCTATCCTTATGTACCCATGATAATCAGAATTTAATGAGACAATTATATCTCATAATGTTATCTCACCTCTCATGCCAGTATCATTATATACTAGAACTTTCTTGATACCAAGTTTGATGAAAAAGTTACATTTTATCTTATTCTAGGCTTAACAATAATCTCTAACAAGGTCAAAATAAAACATATCATGCTTACAAAACAACTATAAAAGGCAAAGAAAAAACCATCACAAATAAGTATATGTTTATCAATGTGAATCATACAATTATAAATTCGTATCACTAAGGTTTACCTGTGGGTAAAGACATTTGCATAACATGAATTTATCTCGAATTGATGAATTTAAAACGCAATTATATTTTCTAATACCTATGAGCTACTTAAAAAATATAATACAATTATATTCCACCCAAATTAAATATCCAATTATAATTATCTACCTGTGGGCAAAGACTAATTATAGTCACATATTTAATTACAATTGATATTCTATAATACCATATGTGATTAAAAATATGCACGCGACAAATTGAAGATGTCGTGGCTACTTCCCATGAAACAAGCATGCTAACCATGAATATTATGTGTATTTAAAACATAAATATGCACCAATAACCTAATGAGAATTTAAGCACTTATAATTTAATCAACAAAAGTGATAAACAACTAAAATTCTCCCACTTTGATTAAATTAATTAATCACTTATTAGAGTTGATGTTTTAAAATCCATAAGCGATTATTTACACATGCAACATTGAGGATGCTATGGCTACTCTGCAAGATGCATGCCAATCGCCAATATCAACTATGTGCATTTAAATTCTAATATGCACAAATCTTTAATGAAAATTTAATTGACTAATTTAATCAACAAAATGTCACCAAATAATCATCATAGAGAAATTCTCCCACTATTTTGTGCATCCAAATTAAATATAATATATACAAATCTTAATGGAGGGATTAACTAATTAATTTGATCAGCAAAAATTAAATTAATAACCCTTCCACTATTTTATATATCCAAAAATTGTTTAAGAAATCAATTTCAGCATATTTCAACTCAAATATAATTTTGTAAAATTCAAACAGTTCAAAAAATATCCAAAATTAATTATATAAATATTAAGGTAATTAAATGTATACTAGAAATTTTTTTTGCCAATTACCATAACACAAAAATAGCCAAAATTAATTTTCCCACTTTGAAAAAATTAAAATGATACATAAAGATAAATTAGCATCCAAAAATTTTGATCAAATAAACTATTTATGAGATGAAATAGAAATTAAATCCAAACAATTAATCAAATGTTTTATCTCTTGAGGGGGAAAAAGGGAAATTGCCAAAGAATTGAGCAAATTTATTGAACCAAAACAATATTTAGAAATTAAACTTGAACGCTTCAATATCAATAACCCAATATATTGAACAACAACAATTATCCAGAATTAAAATAAATGCATACCTTACCTAAAATGTTTATCAAAACGTGACTAGAAGAATATATCCTCATGGCCCCAAGCGATAGAATAGTTACATGAGCCCATAATTAAAGTTTAGAAAATGAAATAATTATGTGAGAAATTAGCTAAAAAAATAAAACTCAAATAATGTAGGCCCCAACAACAACAAAGTAACCCATATAACTTAGCCTAAACACAAGAGCCAGAAGCCCAATTGGAAGTTCAAAACTTTAAATAAACAAAAAATTGAAGGCTCAAAAGGAAAAATCCAACACACTTCTATTTCCCAAAAGTGAATCAGAACCAATCAAAATAATGACATCACCAGACATGTTTAAAACTCTCCCCTCTTTTTTTTTTGTTGACTTAAATGCCCAAAAGAAAAGGCCCAAAAAATTTGGGTCCAGCTTGAAAGACTTATAAACAGAAATGGTAAAATTAAATAAGGGAAAACAAAAACCCAAAAGGGTAGGCCCAGACCAACATAAACTAAAGCATAAAAACAACTAAGCTGAAATAGAGCCAACAAAATATAAACCCAAAAATGCACAGGCCCAAAATGCAAGTCCAGCCCCAATAAAATGATCATCTTTCTCAACCCATTTGGATCCTTAGGATCCGATTCACAACCCACCTTGTACCTCTGTCACAGTTGTCGGACCTGCAACTTCAGGTGACCATTTTGTTTTTTTTGGCTACTCCAGGCATGTTTTCCAGCGATTTTAATCGCAGAATGCCCAGAAGCAAATGGTGAAGCCTATGCACTTAATTACTACTCTTTTACCAAGCCAAAAAATCCAATTGAAAAAGTTTAATCGTAAACAATAAACCGGACAGCAAAAAATTGGCATGGGATATCATTGGCAATAATAATGGAAAAGTTCACATCAGCAAAGTGTTTACAAACAATAACTATATGAAGAATTGCCAAGAATCAAGTTGAAGAACTTTGCTTTTGGAGTTAAAAAAGAAAAACTAAAGCACAACTCAAATACCAGGGAGGAAAGGCCAGCACCTTGGTGGTGCAGTGGCATGGTGGCTATCATAGTATGGCTCTTATCAAGGTTCGACCCTGCCAACCAGCATAGTAGTGCTTGATTGACATAAGATGATTGTAGAGTGAATAGAAAATACAATATCAACATGCTTCGCAATCAATTTTTATGTTATTTTTTAGAATTGAAAAATAAAATAACATCCATAAAATATTAGGTAGAGGGGAATCGAAAAACTTGCTCTGATACCACATGTTGGAATAATCTAATAATAGAGATCCTAAATATATATTGTATAAATTCCATAAAAGAGAGCAGCAGCAAAAAACTTGATAAAATATCTCTAACCATAGTGATTCTGCATGTAGTATCTCATAACCTAAAAATTGTGGAGAAGAAGAAAAAGTTACATTAGAATAGCATAGAATAGGTTAGGGCTTTTTCTAACAGGAAGATAAGGCACAATGATGACTTGAGAATAGCTTACTCGTCAGGGAATGCTTAAGGAGTAAGTAAGTGTTTTTTCCACGTTACTACTTTAAGACCTAGCCTACGCTATTTATAACCTCCCATCAAGGCTTACAACAACTTACCAGCCTGGCAAGTAAATTTAAACCAAATTTAGATCCAAATCATATGCGGGCCACAATCAAAGGATATTTTATTCAAAAATAATGATAAGATAATATCTAGGTATAATCTATATTAAATAATAATAAAATATATAATCTTAAATAATAAAATATCTAACACCTTCGCCCATCTAATCTTAAATATGTTGGAAATTGTGCCTTAGGGGCCAATCATTGTACTTTGAACATTGTTATTCAATGAATTTCTCCATTTAGTTATCACATTATTCGCATGTTCACTGTGATAACTGTATCCTTAGATAAATCATAATGATTGTCCTAAATGTCCTTAGTCGGTCATCTATGCGGGAGCAAAGATGAAATAAGACTGGTATGACTTTGATAAGGCATAGGAATATAAGTCAAAGTCATAGGCACTTGTAGGAGTACAAGGTGCTGGATCGACCCGCTATGAGAAAGCTGCATGGATCAAGTTATAAGTTTATCTCATATATAACCACGTCACTATACCCTTTGACCTGAGATCATTATGGATTTCTACATGAGAGTCACTAAATTTTGACTTAGTAAAAAATCACCTTTAACCGGGTGATGATAAATGCTACAATCAGGCATAGTGGTTTTCATGCAGAGGAATGTAAATGGTCAAGATGAAATTTGTCCCTCACATTAGTGGAGAGATATTACAGGGCCCCTCAATGAGTGAGTCTGAGAAATGTATGGCCATACTACAATGGAAATGAGTTTCCATTTCTATAATAAGACTACTCATAGATCGAGAAAGTAATGGTTTGGAATAGGAGGATGACATTCTCCATGCCTTATCCTTGACTGAAATATCATGTGACAAAAGGGACATGATATGGTTATACGACAGGTTGTATCGTATTGTCAATTCTCATATGAATTGGGTAGTCGTAATGTTTTGCTAGAGGCCGCTTACGACTTGTGGGTTAGTATAGTTATTGGCCTATTGCCAACTTCGTATGGGTCTACAGGGTCGCACACAAGAATAGCCCAACACGAACTATAATGTTCAGATTCATTAAATCTAAGATGCGTCTAAGATTCAATGAATACAATGTTTAATCTAGGGTGGACGAATTATATACATACATACATACATATACATATACATATACATATATACATACATATACATATACATATATATATATATATATATATATATATATATATATATATATATATGTATATTATACACATGTTGTGTAAATATTTATTTGATAAATATTTATGTGTGTGTGTGTTTGGAAAAGAAAATTAATAATATTATATACACATATTTATTTTTGAAATACATAAATAAATATATAATATATATTATTTGATAATATATATTATATGAAAATATTATATTATATATATAATATATGTTATTTGATAATATATATTATATATATGATAATATTATATTATATGATGATATTATTATATTGTGTATATACAAAAATATTATATGATAATATCTCAGATTTAATTTATAAAGATAAATTAAATCTAATTCGATTGGCTCTTTATTCTAATTAAATAAATATGTTAAATTAAAACTGTTAGAAAAATTTAATTAAACTATATTTATTTAATTAACTTATCAAAACAATTAAGTGTTAATTGATATGATAAGGATTTTGAAATTAATTAAGATTAATTTTAAAAATCCAATATCCATCATAAAATAGATAACCCTAACTAGTTATAAAAGGTAAGAGGTAGGGTTTTCTACAGATGATGAAAAATAGAGAGCCACAAGAAAACCCTAGAAGGATATTGGAGGCGCTAGCACGCTGCCGGTGTTGGGTTCTGTTCATGTGGATATCAGTAGAAGGAGCTGATATGAGTAATTAGCTCCTCAAGATCGAAAAAGGCAAAACTCCAAGAAGAACTAGCTGACATGTTGATGTTGGGGATTGTTAATCTTATACTCATAGAGATCGATGCTCTTTTAAGAAGAATTAGCGGACATGTAGATGCCGGGGAAATTATTTTAGGAGCAACCAAACATGGAGATTTGAGCACTCACAAACATGAATAAGGTACGACTCTTTCTAACTCAATTTAAATGCCTTTGATAAATCCGTAATTGGGACTGGTAAACTTTTACAATTTTAAATTTTAATTCTTCTGATATGTGCCTACCAATCCCAACAAAATCGTGGGTATGGCACCATGAGAATCCGTTGTATCGGAGCTCACATATTCAAATTTCTTGGATTTCTCAAAATTTCAATTACAGAGTGATAAAGGGTGTCAAAATGTTATGTGAGTTTTGTTGGCAAAATCTGCTAAGAAACAAGAAAATATTATGTTTGAGTCACGTCTAAAAATATTATCCTTAAGAGTTTTTCCACAGCTTTCTTAATAGATAGGAAGCGACACTTCTTAAGATTAAACGAACAATTCTTGTAAGGATACAGAGAGACAGAACTGGAAGAAGATAAAATAATTCAATAAGAGATTACCGATACTTATTATCTTTTACAAATAGTTTTAAGATTAGGGTATTTATAAACTAAATTGATACTTTAAAGTGGTGCCTCTTGAAACATTATACCTCCGCAATTAAAAATCATAACTATCTATTAAATTCATGACCATGTTGATTCATGAACTAACATAACCTCCTTAATTTACAAGGATATGATTTCTTAAAAAACATCTCTTTATTTTAAAACATTTTAATAATATTAAATAGACTCTTTCATTGATACACCCATATACACAAATCTCAAGTTTGGTTAATGGTCTTATAATTTCAATATGTTAATTAACTTATAAAGGGATCTTCCCATAAGATTAATTAATAATAATTTATATTAGGCATAACCTATAAAAATTTTTAAATCTAATTAAATTACAAAATCCAAGAAAATCCAAATCTCATACAAAAGAATGGTACACAAAAGTGCACCTTATATACATTTTTCCAAATATAAAAAAATGCGCATAAGATGCAAATGAAACAGTTACGATGAAGCCATACAAAAATATACTCTAACAAATAAAAATGAAGGTTATAGAATCACAATCAAACTACCTCGCCTACCTGTAAATCGATAATTCCATCAATTTGGTGACCGTTTTGATTTACAAAACATTGTAAGAAAATGTTAATGACAAATAAGGGGTCAAACTTACCATCCTCTAATACAATTATACACTACTGTTATCCTTTAAGAAGTCTACAACAACAGAAAGAATGAGCTAACAAAAAATAGGTGGCCTTGCCAGTAAATGGAAGATGGGAAGCTTCATCATTTTTTCAAGTGGATTGACATAAATTTTGGTGAAAGATGAATGAAACAGAAAATTTGTAAGGAAAAACTAATCAAATTTATTTACAGTTCAATCACTTATTGGGACAGTGCAAAGCAAACCATGTCATGAACTATGCTCCAGAGGATACATTGTTGTGCCCTTCGCATACTTTTGGTGGCTGAGAGCCGCTTTTCTGAGATTCAAATACATAGTCTTTTATATTTATCACCCTTTTATAATTTACCTATAATGATATTCTTCTAACTGTTGTTCCTAAGTACTTTTAATGTATAAATTTTAATAAGAATCTATATAACTAAGACGGCGTAAAACATACAATAGTTATGTATACTATAGAAAAACTCACAAGACTGCCAAAAATGATAATGAACTTTGATAAAATCTGAGCTCAACGTACGTTGTCTCCTTAAGACAATTTGTTCCCTCTATACGGATGCCCAAGGTTCTTGAACAATTGTCTCCCAGGATAAAACGGATTGCTTCTTCAGAATTATGGCACTATCAATCAGAAGCCCGAACGAACACAATGAGATTGCTTTCAGAATCGCACAGGTTATGGGATGATTGCAAAATGTACTATGCAGTATATGAGAGAGGAGTGTTTCAAGATTGAGTGATTTTTTCCTGTCACTAGCACGTCCTATTTATAGATGAAGGAAATTGATCATATGGACTCGACTCTTACGAGCGAACCGGTGCGTCGTGCGAATAGACATACCAGAACGGAGCGAACAGAAGCGAATGGTGACTCTTGCTGCCGAACTAGTGCGTCATACCAACAGACACATCAGAACGGAGCAAACGAACACACCAAAATGGATGCACTGGTTCGGTCACAGTATTTCGCAACAGCCGCTGTTGGGAGAATCACGGAAGGGTAAAAAAGGAATTAAACAAAAGTTCAGGGATTATTCGGACAAACAAAAATAATTTAATAAAAAATTATTTTTTTAATCTCACACAGCGCGGATCG
The DNA here is from genome assembly GCA_037074505.1 of Albizia julibrissin. NCBI lineage: Eukaryota > Viridiplantae > Streptophyta > Magnoliopsida > Fabales > Fabaceae > Albizia > Albizia julibrissin. The sequence goes on along the minus strand of CM073482.1, from coordinate 49,819,002 downwards.
GACCGACGGTGGTGACCGAGCAAATCGAACCAAGCCAGTCGGCCAGATGGCAGCGGTGTCGCGTGCGCGTGTGGTGAACCAAGGCCTATATACGTCATCGCTCCTCCACAAAAGTGGATTAGCCCAAGGGCCCATTTTAGAGGTGCGAAGTTGAGTCTTATATACACTCTTATTTCTCTTGATTTGTCCAATGTGAGACTTTTATCCACACACTATTTTATCCTTCCTTTTCCCTCTTCTCTTCCAACTTATTTCTTATTCATAACCCATGGAAGTTAGACCCAAAATTCCAACAATCCCCCACATGGATAAGAAGTTAGTCTATAATAACCAAATGCAAATGAACATGTATGCAAAGTGTGATTCCTTTACGAGAAGCAACTGCATCGAGATAGGTGGGGGTCACCTTTGAACCTTCTTTAATAAAAACCTATCGGATATACTCGATCAATCGGTGGACGTGTTGTCTTGAACCGTCAACCTTTAATGTATACCAAGATAATAGGAGTCACACAATTGCTCCTCTAGCATCATTGGTCCTCATGTTGTGCCCATTTTAGCCCTGGACACCTGCCTGGTTCTGCGAGTGTTCTAGAGAATTGGCCGTTTTAAATTCTCATAGAAGTGGCCCCACTTCACACTCACATAGGTGATTCCTTACGATGTAAGTCAATATACATCATCTGAACACATCAAATTAAGAAACCATTAAAAGCCCAAATGCTTACCCTTATACATATACACTGTCTTGTCATAGGAATGAGTATGTGTTTAAAACTCCATAGTGTTTACAGTCGATCATCACTTAGTTATCTCTTTGAACCTAATTTGTAGGATCTCCACTCATTTAAGTAGAGTTACCTCAATAATCAACAATTGATAGGCCTTAAACCCATTCCTTTCGACAAATTTCTAATCAACTCTCTATGAATCCCTTTAGTCAATGGATCCTCTATATTCTCTTTTGATTTCACATAATCAATCGAGATGATTCCATTAGAGAGTAATTGTCTAACGGTATCATGTCTTCGACGTATATGTCTAGACTTACCGTTATACAAGACATTCTTGGCCCTACCAATAGCTGATGGACTATCACAGTGTATACACACTGCCGGTACCTGCTTTGGCCAAATAGGAATGTCCTCAAGAAAATTACGAATCAACTCGGCTTCCTCACCAGCTTTATCTAAAGCAATAAATTTTGCTTCCATAGTTGATCTTGCAATACAAGTTTGATTGGATGACTTCCAAGACACATCACCCCTACCAAGGGTGAAAACATATACACTTGTGGATCTTGTGTCATTAGAGCTGGTGATCCAATTTGCATCACAATACCCTTCTAGCACTGCAGGATACTTCTCGTAATGTAAAACAAAGTTTTGAGTGTGCTTCAAGTAACCCAAAACTCTTACCATAGCTTTCCAATGATACTCATTTGGATTATTAGTAAAGCGACGCAACATGTTTACAGCGTAGACAATATTAGGTCTAGTGCAGTTCATAACATATATAAGACTTCCTAGCACTTGAGCATACTCCTTTTGTTTTTCAGCTTTGCCAATATTTTTCAACAAACGAAAGCTAGGGTCTATAGGGTTTTTTATAGGAACTATGTTCAAACTCTTGAATTTCTCTAGAATTTTCGTAATATAATGTGCTTGTGACAAAGCCAACCCTTCAGATGTTCTATGGATTTTAATTCCCAAAATAACATCTGCTAGACCCATATCTTTCATGTCGAACTTACTGGTAAGCAATCGCTTAGTAGCTTTAATAATTTGATTATTACTATCCATTATCAACATGTCATCTACATAAAGACAGACTATGACAAACCCATTTTTAGTATTTCGAATATAGACACACTTGTCACATTCATTAATGCTAAAGCCATTTGATAACATAACTTTATCGAATTTCACATGCCATTGTTTCGGGGCTTGCTTAAGTCCATAAAAGGGCTTTATCAATCGACATACTTTCCGTTCTTATCCCGAGACAACAAATCCCTCAGGTTGTTCTATATAGATTTCTTCTTCTAAGTCACCATTCAAGAAAGCTGTCTTAACATCCATTTGATGTATTTCCAACCCATTCAATGCTGCTAATGTGATTAACATCCTAATGGATGTAATCCTTGTAACAGGTGAATAGGTATCAAAGTAGTCTAGGCCTTCACGTTGTCTGTAGCCTTTTACTACTAGCCTAGCTTCGTACTTATCAATAGTGACATCTGCTTTCATCTTCTTTTTAAAGACCCATTTAGTTCCTAGAGGCTTATTGTCAGGAGGAAGGTCAACCAATTCCCAGGTATGGTTTGATATAATGGATTCAACTTCACTATTGATAGCTTCTTCCCAGAATGGTGCTTCAGGAGAGACCATAGCCTCTCCATATGTTCGAGGCTCATTTTCTAACAAAAAAGTCAGAAAATCAGGCCCAAATGATGTGGCGAACCTTTGCCTTTTACTACGTCTAGGTTCCTTCTAAACAGAACCATCATTAGTCGTAGCATCCCATGGTATCACAGTATTGTTATTATTACTACCACTTGCTTCATTTCCTTTGTTATTTGGAAATACATTCTCAAAGAACATAACATCCCTTGACTCAATAACTGTATTAACATGAACATCTGATACATCAGACTTATAAACCAAAAACCAATATGCACTATTATTAAGTGCATAACCAATGAACACACAGTCTACTTTCTTAGGTCCAATTCTCAACCTTTTGGGTTTAGGAATTACGACCTTAGCCAAGCACCCCCGCACTTTCAAATATTTCAAGGAAGGTTTCTTTCCTTTCCATATTTCATAAGGTATGCTTTGTATTCTTTTGTGGGGCACTCTGTTAACAAGAAAATTAGCTGTTAAAATGGCTTCCCCACAAATTCTATGGTAAACTGGACGTAATTAACATTGTATTCATCATTTCTTTCAATGTCTGATTTTTCCTTTCTACAATCTCATTTGATTGTGGAGCATAAGGAGCATTCGTCTGGTGTATAATACCAGATTCTATACAGAATTCCTCGAAAGGGCCATCATATTCTCCCTTACGATCGCTCCTTACAACTTTAATTTTCTTATTAAGTTGATTTTCAACTTTATTTTTGTATTTTCTAAAAGCAATAATAGCCTCGTCTTTACTATTAAGAAAATACACATAACAATATCTATTGCAATCATCAATAAATGTAATAAAATATTTCTTATTACCCCTAGATGGTACATATTTCATATCACATATATCAGTATGTATTAAATCTAATAACTCAGTTGATCTTTCAATAGGAGGAAATGGTAACTTAGAAAATTTTGATTTGATGCATACTTGACATTTATCATTGTTTGAACAATCAACTTTAGGTAATAAATCTAAATGAATTAAACTTTTAATTGATCTTAAATTAACATGTCCTAATGTTTGATGCCATAAATCAGAAGACTCAAGCACATAAACAGAAGCAATATTATTATTGATAACACCATCATTGGTTACAGTTATTACATTAAGTTTGAAAAGGCCCTCACTAAGGTAACATTTCCCTATATACATATCATTTTTAGAAAGTACAAACTTATCTGAAACAAATACAAGCTTAAAACCATTCTTGCTTAAGAGGGATCCAGACACTAAATTCTTGCGAATATCAGGCACATGAAGCACATCATTAAGTGTCATGACTTTTCCAGAAGTCATCTTTAAGGCCACCTTCCCAACACCTTCCACCTTTGAAGTAGAAGAATTACCCATATAAAGTTGTTCATCTTTCTTGCAGGGGTGTAAGAAGAGAACATCCATCTGTTGGCATACATATGCTTAGTGGCACCAATGTCCACCTGTAACGACCCTTTCTCATAAACAACAATTATATAAACAATAATTATCCAATACAGTTATACACAAACTCGCTTACAAACATATCAGAGTTTATGGCACAAACTCGCCCACAAACTCACTACAGATAAGTTTATTATTCTGATATCACATCACAATTAACTCATGGGTCACAAAATGATTTCCAACATAAATATCCAAATAGTAAATATGGCATTTTAAAAAAACATGTGGGCTCTATAATGGCAATATAGAAATTAACACAACACTAATACCAAAAGAGGCCTACAAGATTCACAACGTCTATGCCTCTGGTTGCTTCCCTTGGCCTCTATTCAGATTATAGGTATCGCCTGAAAAATTATTTATAATGACGGGGTAAGACATAAAGTCCCAGTAACCAAAATCAATTTACAAAATATGCAGGAAAAGATTGTAAGTCAGAGAAGCAGGTTTAACTGACATAATAATAATAATAATAATAATAATAATCTCATTATTCAAAATTTAACATGATATAATCAATAAATAAAACCATCCTCACTCATCCATCCTACTCCTCCTTATCTCCTCTGGACTGGTACAGCCTATCAGTGCTAGTATACCCGGCCAAAGGTTAGCTAGTCACATCAAGAAAACTGCCCCCTCCCATGCCACCACCAATATACCGTAGCAGGAAGGTGTCCGCCCAAACACTCAGCTCTAAAATCCGGGCCAGGATTGAGAGAGCTGATGGGCACACAATTCACCATATCTCTTCCACACAACCCAACATATCCCGTAATATAAAAATAATAAATTAATACAACTTTCGAAAACAATTACAAGAATTCTAAATTCTTATACAACATTCCATTTCAGACAACATATCCACCATAACAGTAACAATTTAATAATAATTTCCACTTATATATGTAAATTGGAAAATACACTGCTTCATTGAAATAAATTCATATTCAAACATAAATATAATCTTACAAAACATATACAAGTAATATAGATAAAAGTAAGGTTTATAAAACACCTTACAGTCCAAAACAAGCATATAAAATAAATTAACCCCGGTTACCTCAACTCCAAGCTTAACCTTAGTTGAATAATAAAACCCGTGCAATCACCGATTACAAGATGATTCTACATTATCAATGTAGATACCAATTAACCACAAATAACAATAAAATAATTAATTTACATAATTTAACGCCTACAACTAAATTTTCTCTACAACTACTATCCTCAATTATTCTAATTTTCTTAAAAATCTTTAATCATAGATCATTCCTTATAAACCCAAATTACTCAATAAAAATCCTTGGTCACAAATGATTCCTAAAAATCCTTAAATAACCTTTAATATACCTATAATTATAAAATCCCTCATATCAACTTTCTGAATAATTAAATCTCCTTCTCATAATTTATATGGGTATAATCCAAATATTAAACAACTCCTCAAATATCCACATAATTAAAATCATATCAAATTCTAATTCAAATATTAAGTCCTAATTTATATTTTTCACATAGCTCAAATCTAATAAAAATAAACCGATTAAAATCTCAATAATACCTCCAATAATCCAAATAAAATATTTAAACTAATTTTTATCGGCAAAAACGCCCTATAGGGATTAATTTATACCCTATTTATAAAAGAAATTAATTATAAAATCACATGACCACTAAATAATAAATCTAAACCGATTAAAATTAACTATTAATTATTCTCTACATTTCTACAGTCTTATATTGATAAAACTCAAAACTTGCATAAAATCATATCCCCAAAATATTCTCTAACTAGCATAAAATTACTATCATATGAAAGAGAAAATTATTTAGAACATTTTTCATAAAAGAAACTTTATGATTAGAAGAGAGTTTGTGTACCTTATTAATCTCTGAAGAATCAAAAATACACCTATCAGAACCTCACTCTCTCTTCTTTTCACAAAACACTTCACTTGCGTGAAGTGTTTATGAGAGGGGTATTTATAATACCCCTCACTTCCTGTGCTCAATCATCCATCTTCGTTCATTTCATTTTTTTTAATAACAAAAGGGGTGTAACCCCTTTTGTCTTTGGTAGGCGCCGCATATATTATATATACATATATATATATACATATACATATATATATATATATATATATATATATATATATATATATATATATATATATATATTATTTTATAATATTATATTATTATTTTAATAAATTATTATTTTATTAATTACATTTTAATTTCTAATTTTTTTTTCAAAAATTTTCTATTAAATTTATACTTATCTCCAAAGTATGATTTTATCCTAAAAATAAAAATACGGATGTTACACCACCCACCACTCCTTGGTATCTCCAACCAAATTACATTTGATCACAACTGCCGAAAGATTCATGTTTTCAATCATATCCTTATCAGTTTCAACAATGTTGGCTTGAGTGTTTTTCTTCTTTTTGTGATCATTTGCCTTCTTACAATCCTTAGCACGATGACCAGGCTTCCCACAGTTATAACAATTGCCTTTGAATTTCTGGCTTTTGTTTTGGGCTTGCTTCGATGATCCCTTATTAGAGCGTTTCTGTTTCTTAGGTTTCGGACCATCTTCAACAATATTAGCCTTTGAAACTACAGGATTGCTGCTAAATTTCTTTTCAGAAATCTTGTTATCTTCTTATATTCTCAATCTTATAATTAGATCTTCAAGTGACATCTCATTGCACTTATGTTTGAGATAATTCTTGAAATCCCTCCAAGATGTTGGCAATTTTTCTATAAATGCAGCAACTTGGAAAGACTCACTAAGAGACATCCCTTCGGTGTGAATTTCATGCACAATCAATTGAAGTTCTTCAACTTGACTTACCACAGATTTAGAGTCAAGCATTTTAAAATCTAAAAATATACCAACTATAAATTTCTTTAAACCAACATCTTCAGTTTTGTACTTCTTGTCTAGACTTTCCCATAATTCATTGGTTGTCTCCAAAGTACTATATACAGTATATAGCGTATTGTCTAGACCATTGAGAATATAATTTCTGCATAGGAAATTAGAATGCTTCCAAGCATCAATTGCAGCAGCCTTTTCTTTGTCTAATGGTTGTCTTTCTTCTAATTTCAAAACTTCTTTAGTAATAAACCGTGCCAAGTTCAAGTAGTTAAGTAGAAAAATATTTTTTGTTGTCATCTCTTGAAATCATTCCCATTGAACTTTTCTGGTTTCTCACCATGCATTGGAGTAGAACCAATAGGGTTCATCAAGTTTATACTCGAATTTGCCATTTATGTTACTCAAACAGAAACTTTGATTAATCACACAGATTAATCTAAGAACAATATAATAATCAAAATTAAAGATATTAAACATAGATTCAATACAATCAAGTGAAAGCTATAATCACGTTTCTACCAATACATGAAACCAGCTTTGTTCATTATATCAATTGGCCAGGTAAGTGTAAATGAAGTGGGAATCTCTCCATGCTACTGCAATGGTGACTAATTAAATAACCACTAAATTAAGTCACTTTCCTATACACCAATGGTATGAATTAACTTTAGCTGATTCCAATGCCAATAGAACAAACCAATTCCAAAAGTGTCTTAAGATTATTGTTCCCAAGTACTTTCAATGTTGAAATTTCAATAAGAATCTGTATAACTAAGATGGCATAAAACATACAATAGTTATATATACTATAGAAAAACTCACAAGACTGCCGAAAATGATAATGAACTTTGATAAAATCCAAGCCCAACGTATGTTGTCTCCTTAAGATAATTTGTTCCCTCTATACGGATTCCTAAGGTTCTCGAATAATTGTCTTACAGGATAGAACGGATTGCGTCTTTAGAATGATGACACTATCAATCAAAAGCCCGAACGAACACAATAAGATTGCTTTCAGAATCGCACAGGTTATGGGATGATTGCAAAATGCACTATGCAGTATATGAGATATGAGTGTTTCAAGATTGAGTGATTTTTTCCTGTCACTAGCATGTCCTATTTGTAGATAAAGGAAATTGATTAGATGGACTCAACTCTTGCGAGCGAACTGGTGCGTCGTGCGAATAGACATACCAGAACGGAGCGAACAGAAGCGAATGGTGACTCTTACTGCCGAACTAGTGCATCGTACCAACAGACACATCAGAACGGAGCAAACAGACGCACCAGAAGACACACTAGAACAGATGCACTGGTCCGGTCACAGCATTTTGCAACAGCCGCTGTTGGGAGAATCACAGAGGGGTAAAAAAGGAATTAAACAAAAGTTCAGGGATTATTCGGACAAACAAAAATAATTTAATAAAAAATTATTTTTTAATCTCACACACGTGCGGACTGGACTGGCGAAGGCGACTGACCGAACCGAACCGAGCCGGCCAGACGGATGGCGGCGGCAGCGGCGCGCATGCGCGCGTGGTGAACCAAGGCCTATATACGTCCTTACTCCTCTACAAAAGTGAATTGGCCCAAGGGGCTATTTTAGAGGTGAGAAGTTGAGTCTTATATACACTCTTATTTCTCTTGATTTTTCCAATGTGGGACTTTTATCTACACACTATTTTCTTCTTCATTTTCCCTCTTCTCTTCCAACCTACTTCTTATTCATAACCCATGGAAGTTAGACCTAAAATTCCAACACTAACAATAATCAAGAAGGAAAATAAATAAGTGGATTAAAGAAGACGACTGCGATGTTTTAGAAAATATATGTCACATCAACTAATTTTACTATCTTGATTTAATCAAATTAGATAAATATTTTTTATACTCCTATGGTTCTATATATAAGGTAGAGACAAGAGAGAGAAACTTTTTTTGGGTCATATTTATAAAGAACTTCATTAAAATTTTGATGTGAATATACGATTTATCTCTTCATTTATTATTGTGTTGACTTTGTTTTTATTTGATATTATATATATTAAAAAGGATAAAATTGAAAAGTTGTTGAATATTATGACTGAGTTAATGAGATTTAAGTTTTTCATTGGTCTATGTGAAAAATACTAAAAATACCCTATAAATAGAACTAGATGAGTATGAAGGATTAGAGGGAGTAACTGAAATTAACGTTTTTGTAAAATTAGGGGGGAAACGATCATCCGTCTTTGAAGGCCCTGAGCCCACTTCCTGCAAAGCTTGAGTTTGAGTAGTAGATCTATCCATCTAGGTACGAGGAAGATTTTTTGAGCGGTTGGACAAGAAGTCCACTTTCCTCTTAGTTTGTTTGGCCTTAATTTTCATCTTAAGATTTTTGTCTCCATTTCATTAGTGACTCACTTTAACAAATGATAAGGATCTTGTATAAATAATACTATTTCCACTCTTTAATATAAGAGTTTCATAAATATAAGATAATAATTCATTTTATCTCTTAAATTTATAATTTTTTTTCTTAAAGTATCATTTTTGATTGCACATATTAAGGATTTTTTATCTAATAATAGTCATGATGAAAAATGACTTTTTAGAAAAACCCCAACCTCGAAAGTAATAGCAGATGCTTGTAGTAGGACAGCTGACGCATCTAAGGATAGAGCAGATGCCCTAAACAACATCTCTACAAAAGATCTATAAGTGAGTGAGATCGTAGCTGAATTACTGAGCATCCCAGAAGTTGTTAGTGATAAGGATTTTTGCCGCCAGTGTTGTAATATAATGATGCACTAGATTGCTTGTGACATGTTTGTTGGAATGAAAGAAAATAAAGATGCCTTGCTAAAATGGTTATGGGAACATACTTACAACAGCCCACATCTTTAGAAAGCTCCAAATCACTGAACTCTAATTTATGTCACTTTTTAAAACTTGGTTATGTATAATTATGACGATACCGCTAATCCATATGCTCATGTTAATAATACTTACTTATGTTACACGATGAAACTTTATTTTATACCAGTTGTGAATGTTATATACTTCTGCTATATGATGTAAATTTTCTTACATATTTTATAATTGTATTTGATTTCATACAATCTTGGCAATCATAAAGGTTACATCGTGTATGGCAAGTTCGAGTAGTGAGGATATTTTGGAGGGAACAGAGCAAGTAGAATCGTCTTGTGCAGATAGAAGATTCCAACTCATATTCCTTATAGATTAGGAGATGACAAAGTATGAACATATGGGTGCTTTGATGGCTCAATATCTCGTGCCTTGTGTTTGCAAAGAGCCAGGCAGAACTAGTAAGTAAATAGGTACAAGAGGTATTGGAAGGCCATGATAGAGTTTGCCCTGAGAATTTCCTAGTGGAAAAACATATTTTCTTCCTCTTGTGCTCCAAATTGGTAGAACATGTGTTACGGAGAACTAAGTACAGTGGAATTGAACAAATGATTGTCATGGTTTTATACACAGTTGGACATGCATAAGGAAATATAATACTACAAGAACAATTTCAACATTTAGGCGAATCTGTCAGTAGGATCTTCCATATGGTTTTAGATGCTTGTGTGAAGCTATTGGTAGAAATTATCAAACTGCTTTATCCCAAGTTTCGTCATTGCCACCTAAAAATTTGCAACGATCGGCGATATTACCTATAGTTCAAGAATGCAATGGGAGTAATTGATGGAACTCATATCAGGTGTGTGGTCAGTCAATCTGAACAAGAGAAATATATAGGATAAAAGGGATATCCAATACAGAATATTATGGCCGTATGTGATTGGGATGTGCTTCACTTTTGTGTTGACAGGGTAGGAGGGAACTGCACATGATGCTTGTGTCTTCCAAATTGCTATCTCTGTTTCATTTATGAATTTCTCCTATCCACCTCAAGGTATCTCTTTAATACCTGCATCTACATTGTGTGTTTTTTTTCCCACATTTGCTATAATTTTACGGTGTTAAAAAAATTTGTGTGTATTTATCAAGGAAATATTATTTGGTCGATGCTGACTACCTAACACCAGTTTGATATCTTGGTCTGTATAGACATGAACGTTATCATCTTTCAGACTTCAGACGACAATAGAGATTTGTAAATAAATCCCAATGAGGTGTTCAATTATTATCATTCAAGTTTAAGGACTACTATAGAAAGGACGTTTGGAGTTTGAAAAAATATGTTTCAACTCTTGGAGGAAATGAAGCCATATAGCTTTGAAATACAAGTCAACATAGTTTGTGCAACAATTACTATACTTAATTTTATCTTAAACAGATGTGAATTTTCAACAAGCTAAAAGAGGAAATATATGTGGTAAAGATAATAATGATCTAGTGATGTAGCATCCACATCAACTATCTATAGATTATCTTCAACACAAATGAGTCATATTCGTGATGCAATCAGAGGCGAACTTGTTAGGGGTAGATAATCAAATAATGATCAACTTCATGTATGACATTCTGATTGAAATATATAATTAAGTAATTTAGTGTAATATTTTTTTCAATATTTATTGAATTTTTTTTATTTTATCAAATTTCATTCACATTTTTTCACATCAATTATCATAATAGGGCCTGTTTGGGATCTCATTTGGGAGGGGGAAAAGCTCATTTGGAGAGTAAAAGCCCATTTGACATCCGTGGACGCGTTTGTGACACATTAGCTTTCACTGGGCTTTTAGAAAAAAAAGCTACTTTTTTTAGAAGCTCATTGAAGTAGCTTCTGACTTTTTTTCACTGGGTTTAGAAAAAAAAGTTATTTCTCCTACTATCAATCCAAACACAAATCATATTAATAATATGAATTTTTTTCCATTTGACTTCTACAAAAGCCACATTTAAAAAAAAGTCACTTTTCCACTATGTTCCCAAACAGGCACATAATATATACAAGTAATGTGTGTGCATAGTATTCAATAAGATTTATGTCATTTTCGGTCATTTTCCATCTAAACGGATTTTTCAGACACTAATTCAAGCAGGTTTAAGGTTAGAAAAAAAAGTCATTTATACCGTTGTCAATCTAAACATAAATCACATGTACAATCTAATTTTTATCATATCTAATTTTTTAAAAAATCAGATTAAAAAAATTATTTCTCCACCATTCATTTAAATTGACACTAATTATCAAGATATGTACAATTTATTCTGGCGAGAAGACCTAATCTACAATATCGGACGTGAGCTTTTCCCTCACACATAGCAGTTAGCAGCATAGGCCGTACCGCAGTAGTCACTAGTCACACACTCACTCACAAAACGTCAAATGTAAATGAAAAATTGAATATATTTTGTATTACTTCTTAAAAAAATTTTAAAAATATATTTTTTAAATTTTAAAATTTTATTGACAAAGTGGTTAATGAAATTAAAAAAAATAGTAGTACAATTAATAAAATATTTTATTGTTAAATCACATATTTAAGATTTTAAGGTTTAAATAATATTTTTTTAAAATTTTCTCTTATTTTTTTGTGTAACCCATTTATTTTTTTCCTACGTTTCATCATTTTCTAGGCAAATAGCTACTGCCTTAATTACAATGACCTCATGCAGATAAGTACAAACTGTGAACTACCTTACAAATATTCTGAATTTACACTTTTATAATTTCACCAAAATTCATAATATATCTAATTATCATCATAATATATGGACAATTGATACTTGGTTGAACACCTAATCTACATGTTAGACTTTCATATAGATAGAACGCACTTCAGTGTAAAGAGGTAATTAATAGTCTCAAACACATAATTTGGAATACAGTCTACAAAATCTTCAACAAGCCCTCACCTGAAATTGTTGTCATTTCAAAGTAGATCTTAGCACATATGCTGCTCTGTTCTAAAAGAAAATGTGAAAGTCCTTTACAAATAGAATCACATCCCCTTTAAGAGAAGCAAATAGAGATGTTTAGTTTAAAATAATAAAAAATTACACTGTGTTTAAATGTTTTACCTTCCTTCTTCAGATGATGATTCTCAACAAATGTAAACATTAGTTCCTCTAAGAACCCCTCTTCTAACGCAATATCACATTTCATCATGTTTAAAAATAAGAGCCTCTTTTCCTGCGAAAAATAATTATTAAAAAAAAATCAAGATGAAAAAATTGAGTGAAATACTCTTAAGATAAAAGAACACAAAAGCTATGATATTGAACAGCAGCATCTTTGTCATACTCAGTGGTATCAGCATGATTGTTGATGATACTAGCAATGCCCTTCACAATTTCGACGTGGCCTTTGTGTAAAGGATTGTTCGTGTGAATGTAGTAGAATTCAAGTAAAATGTAATGCTCAATTTCATTCGTAAATCATGTACAGAATTGGCATCTCATCAGCATAGAAAATAGCAAGTACAGGTGGATTGCGACAATGACAGAGAGAATAGAGATATAAAAAAACACATATATTAGAACAGGTATAGATCTTGAATAGTTGGCATTTCTAGTAAAGATCAAGTTAAATAACTTCAAGACTTTTATTCAATCCTAGGACACTTATTTTAAGCATAAGGGATGTACAAAGAAATGTTGTTGCTAAATGACCTCAATGATTAACAGAATAATATTATATTCAATGTAATAGGTTTGAAAAATTATGCTGCAAAGCATAGTTGAATGACTGCCCAGTTATGAAAATCTTCAATCTAAAACTTGAGATCATGTCAAGTAGCTATTTCATAACTCAAGAAGACAAGAAAATCAATAACAAATAAATTAAAAGACATAAAAATACTAAATATTTGTAAATATAGGGACGGACAAAAGGAAAAACCATTAACTAATAACCATTGTTTATAGATATCTTTGCTCACAATCATTGGAAGAACCACCAAATTGTTGATCGATCACTCTTCCAATTCATTGACCATCTTGTTTTCCAGAAATAGTGGTTATTAGTTAATGTTTCTTCTTTTTGTCTGTCCTTTTGTTTACAAATGTTTACTATTTTTCTTCTAATTTATTTGTTATTGATTTTTTTGCCTCTTTGAGTCATGGAATATATATTTGACATGATCACAAGTTTTGGATTGAAGATTTTTATAGCTGGGTAGTGATTCAAATATGCTCTGCAACCTAATTTTTCAAACCCATAGCATTGAATCTAACCTTATTCTGTTAATCATTGTGGTCATTTAGCGACATTTCTTTGTACATCCCTTGTGCTCAAGATAAGTGTCATATGATTGAATAAAAGACTTGAAATTGTCTAACTCAATCTTTACTAGAAATGTCAACTATTCAAGATCTTTAGTTGTTATGATATATGTGACAATTATTTTGTTAATCTCACTTTTTTTAACTCTGTTCTCCCTATCATTGTTGCAATTCACCCCTACTTGCTATTGTTCGTGCTAATGAGAGGTTAATTCGGTGCATGATTTATGAATAAAATTGAGCATCACATTTTACTTAAATCCTACTACATTCACATTGCAATTTGGCTGATTTGCATGTATTTCAAACAGGCTAAGCCTTCCACATTATTCGATTTGTGCGTGGACCTCACCACCAAGATGGGTTAAGGCCTAAGTGATCCCCTGCTTGACCGTAAGTTAGTACTGCACAAAGTTCTTGACATTTTAGTGAAGAGCATTAGTTTCCTTCTTGTGTGTGACGATCCTTTACACGAAGGCAACATCCAAATTATGAAGAGTATCGTTAGTGTCCTCAACGATCATGCCACTAAGCATGATAAAGGTCTATGTTGTTCAATTTCATGACCCTTGTATTCCTTTATCTCGCATATTTCACTTAATTTTTCATCTTGATGTTGTCTTTTTTCATTATTTATTGCTATTTCTTTTTCACATGAAAAGGCTCATATTTTTAGACATGGTGAAATGTGAGATTGCGTTTGTGAGAAGGGGTTCTTAGAGGAGCTGATGTTAACATTTGTTGAGGATTTGAAGAAGAAAGGCAAAACATTCAAACACAGTATTATTTTTTAAAACAATTTTTTGAAGATCTCTAATTGCTGTTATTATAGGGGATTAGGGGACGTGGTTCTATCTGTACGGACTTTCACATTCTCTTTCAGTACAGAGCAGCATTATGTGTTAAATTCTGAGTTGTCAACAATTTCAGGTGAGGGCTTGTTGAAGACTGTTTTTTTCTTTTGTTTAAATGTTGTAATCTGAATTTCAAAATGTGTTTGAGACTATTAATTACCTCTTTACACTATAGTACGTTTGTTTGGGTCACTTCTGCTATTTTTTGGGAGACAAGACATGATCTCAAGCGTCTGACTTGGGATGGATCGAAGAAGGAAAGAGCCTGGTAAAAAAAAAAAAAATAGAAGAGGTTGCTTCAATTATATGATTTTATTCTTTTTTCCAACAGTATTTTTTTTATTATGTTAATATCATATATTTCTTGTTTGCAATAGTGATCAACTTGACTCTTTACTAATCTGTCTGACCATCAGGTTGATAACTCTTGTGAAAAAATAAATAAACCATATTAACATAACAAAATAATATTCTTGGCAAAAAAAAAAAAAAAAGGAAAACAATAACAATCCTCTTCGTTTTTTGGGTTAGGCTTATATCCTTCTTTGATCTACACTATTCATGAAGACGGGATTTAGATGAAATTTTGAAATTCAAACGCCTTCACAGCGGATTTGAATTTCAAACATCAAACAATCAAACAAAAACTACAAAAGCCACTCTGTTTTGACCGAAGGAGGAAGCCCGTGACCAAATGAAGGCGTAAAAAAGCCGGGTGAGGAACTCCTCGTCTGTGGTTTCAGCAGCAAAGTTATCAGACACTCTTATAAATGGAGTGGGTTCAATATTTGAGCACGTTGTGGTGTTGGGGGAGGCATCTTATAACTCAGTGAGGCGGTGCAAGTCAGCCCGAATGGGAGGCATGTGTACTCTCGGTTTTGACAATCCAAAATCCCTGTATCGAAGATCTAAACCCTGTCTTTGGATTGTAGGGAACCCAACTCCTTTCCTAAAATTTTTTCAACAAAAAAGAAAAAAAAAATGCTAGATGAGGAGCCCGAGAATGATAATTTAATATTGTTATAAGCCCATTACTTGTTATGAATGATGTTTTTGTGAGAAGAGTTATGAGCTAGCCATCTTAAAGGAGGTACCTTGGTGGAATAGTATTTTAATTTATATTGATACGCAACTAAACACTTTAAATGGGTCATATTCAAATCAAACAGTCCTTATTCTTAAAATATATATGAATCCTTTTGAAATTTGATGGCCATTCTGCATGTAACATAAATAATTCTCAACAACTCTTTCATTTGTTATGACTATCAATAAACAGTTATATGTTACATTGTTTAAAATTAAAAGCATAAAAGGTTTGAAAATAGTTGTGGGTGATGATAACAATGGAGACAAGAGGACTACAAGGAATATTGTATTCCGAAATGTTAATTAGTGGTATTAGGACTATTAATAGCGTACTCTTGTTCCATCTTACATATGTTATCATTAATTTTAGTATGTTAGACAAATGAAGGACAATGATTTAATTTTAAAAAAATTATATAACTAAGAATTGAAGTGTTTTAATTTTAGTATGTTGTTGTTGTTGTTCCTCTCAGCACAAGAAAACATGACCTAATTAAAACTCCAACAGGAATCGCAATATGCCCTCAATCTCAATCCTCGCTGCCTATTCTTAAAGATTCAACAGGAATTGCATTATGCATTAGTCTTATTTTTTAACAATAAATATTAAAGCAATGTTAGATAGGAAAAAGTTTTCTAAAGGATTATAAGTATGGGACCAGCATCATGTAAGAAATAACACTAATGGATGTAAAGTCTATATGAATATATTCTTAACCTCGGATGCGTATATCTCATTGGGATTGCTTAAATAAAATTTAAATAGTCCATATTTTATTTTTTTATACATTTTTACCAATTTTTTTTTAAAAAAATAAGTTGATAGTTATATTATGCATAACCCATGAAATTTTTTTAAATCTAATACAAAAGTGCACCTTGTATACATTCTTCCCGTTATTAAAAAAAAAAAAGGATATGCATAAGATCCAAATCTATATTAAACAATTACGAAGCCATAGATAAACATACTAGCAAAAATAAAAATTAAGTGCGTGTATGTGATAGGATCACAATCAGATCAACAAACTGTAAATTGATACTTCCATTAATTTCTTGACCGTTTTGATTTTCAAGACATTGTCAAAAGCATTGTTATTTGAATCTCAAGTTGTATCTCATGATTTGATTTAGAAATATGTGAGAAATATATGAATTAGTTGATGTATCTTATTTATATATGTATCTTGCAATTATGAGAGCGATACAAGCCGGAATTGTAGGAATCGTGCGATGCTAGCGATTTTTGTTGATTTTAGGTGAACTAGGTTGCATACAAATTAGGTCAAATTTAACGCGACCACTTTAGAACTTTTTGATTTTGTTCAGATTTATTTAAAAATTTCCTATTACTTCTAGGATTACCCTTGATTTCCTCTCATATACCTCAATCAAAACCCTATTTTTTTTTATTTCTTTTACTTCTTAAAGTGATATTTAAGATTAAAATGCTATTATGTACAAACCTTTAATATTTTCTTATGTGAAAATTACATTAATATCTTCCATAAAATTGATAATCTTTGTTGGGATTGGTAGGCACATAGCGGAAGAATTAAAATTTAAAATTGTAAAAGTTTACCAATCACAATTGCGGATCTATCAAAGACATTTAAATCGAGTTAGAAATAGTCGTACCTTATTCATGTTTGTTTGAATGCCCACAATTATCAACGTATTGCGAGTTCTCAAATCTCCATGCTTGGTTGCTCCTGAAATAATTTCCTCGGCATCTACATGTCCGCCAATTCTTCTTAAACGAGCATCAAACTCTATAAGTGTGAGATTAACCATCCCCGACATGAATATGTTGGCTAGTTCTTCTTTTGGAGTTTTGCCTTTTGGGTCTTGAGGAGCTAACTACTCAGATCAGCTCCCTCTACTGGTATCCACACGAACAAGACCCAACACTAGCAGCGTGCTAGCGCCTCCAATGTCCTTCTAGGGTTTTCTTGCGGTTCTATATTTTTTCATCATCTATAGAAAACCCTAGCTCTTATCTTTTATAACTAGTCAGGGTTATTTATTTTATTATGGATATTAGATTTTTAAAATTAATCTTAATTAATTTCAAAATCTTTATCATATCAATTAACACTTAATTGTTTTGATAAGCTAATTAAATAAATTTGGTTTAATTAAATATGTCTAACAGTTTTAATTTAACCTATTTATTTAATTAGAATAAAGAGTCAATCGAATTATATTTAATTTATCTTTATAAATTAAATCTGATATATTATCATATAATATCTTTATATACACACACAATATAATAATATTATCATATAATATACGATTATCATATATTTAATATATATTATCAAATAATATATATTATATATGTATGTATATATTTAAAAAATACATATGTGTATATATAATATTATTAATTTTCTTTTCAAATACACACACATATAAATATTTATCAAATAAATATTCACACAACATGTGTATATAATTTATATATATATAAATAATTCGTCCACCTTAGATTAAACATTATATTCATTGAATCTTAAACGCATATTAGATTCAATGAATCTGGACATTATAGCTCGTGTTAGGCTATTCTTGTGTGCAACCATGTAAGTCCATACGAAGTTAGCAGTGGGCCAATGACTAAATTAACCCACAAGTTGTAAGTGGCCTCTAGAAAGACATTACGACTACCCAATTCATATGAGAATCGACAATACGATACAACCTGTCGTATAACCATATTACGTCATTTTTGTCACATGATATTTCGGTCAAGGATGAAGCATGGAGAATGTCATCTTATTCCTAACTATTACTTTCTCGATCCTTGAGTAGTCTGACTATAGAAATGGAAACTCATTTCCATCGTAGTATGACCATACATTTTTCAGATTCACTTATCGAAGGGCCCAATAATATCTCTCTACTAATGTGAGGGACAAATTACATCTTGACCATTCACACTCCTCTGCATGAAAACCACTAAACCCGATTGTAGCATTTATCATCACCCAGTTAAAGATGACTTTTGATTAAGTCAAAGCTTGGTGACTCTCATGTAGGAATCCATGATGATCTCAGGTCAAAGAGCATTGTGACGTGGTTATACATGAGATAAACTTATGACTTGATCAATGCAGCTTTCTCATAACTGGTCGGTCCAGCACCTTATACTTCTACAAGTGCCTAAGACTTTGATTCATATCCACATACCTTATCAAAATCATATTGGTCTTATTTCATCTTTACTCCCACATAGATGACCGACCAGGGACATTTAGGACAATTATTATGATTTATTCAAGGATACAATTATCACAGTAAACATGCTAATAATGTGATAATTAAATGGAAAAATTCATTAAATAAAAATGCTCAAAGTACAATAATTGGCCCCAAAGGCACAATTTCCAACAATCTTACAATTCATGATACGTTCCGATTCACAATTTCAAAAATAGACTTTCTAATTCATGATTTGTATCCCGATTTGATATTCTTGGTCAAAAGTATTAATGACAAAGGGGTCAAGCTTAACATCCTCTAATACAATTATACACAACTGAAAAAGGTTCAAAGAATTAAAACTCAAATTCAGCATTACAGACACCGCCAACTTTTCTCCCAGCACGTGTTAATCACTTCATTGATCACCTGTTATCCTCTAAAGAAGTCTACAACATACGAAAGAATGAGCTAACCAAAAATTGGTGGCCTTGCCAGTAGGTGGAAGAAGAGAAGCTTCACCATTTTTTTTCAAGTGGATTGACATAAATTTTGGCCAAAGATGAATGAAATAGAAGATTTGTAAGGAAAAACCAGTGGTTTGATGCTTCTTACTAGCAAGAGTGAAACTAATCAAACTTCTTTACAGCTCAATCACTTGGGACAGTGCAAAGCATCCCATGTCCGGGACTATGCTCCAGAGGATACATTGTTGTGCCCTTCACATACTTCTGATGGTCGAGTGCCACTTTTCTGAGCTTTAAAACTGCGCTTGGATTTCTTTTCACTTGCTTCTTAACAATTGTACATGCACCCAGTGGATCCCCTGATCCTGCTCCAACTCTCCTGTCGTCATGATAAATTTGAGAATCAACATGAATTTAAATTTCACTTCCAATGAGGAGCTCAATTAATTTTTGCGCCATAACAAGTAACACAAAATAGTCCTTGTGGAGTGCATGCGGCAGCAAGTGCAGTCTTGCATTAGCGTTAACTATCCACATAATATGTCTCTCATTCTTACAGTTAGTCATATTATCTGAAGTTCTATACAATAGTAAACTAGCAGGACTAAATGACCACGGTCAACTAAATTTGTGTTCTGGGAATTGCCAAAATTTCACACCAGGAGCAGGAAAGGAGCCAAAAGTCATCTGTTATATTAATTGACCACAAAGAACTGCTTCATGTATCACAATTTTGGCTGTCTTAGCAGTTGTGAATCTGGAGGAAAAGCCACAAGATAAAATTGTAGTTGCTATCTTAACTAAAACTTCAAGCACCCTGGTAATATCCTTCGAAAAATGAAAACAGATTATGTACAATATGGCTATAACGAAACCTACTTGTTTACCTTAAGAATTTCTCTGATGCAATCCTGGCTGCTCTAACAGTATGGTGATCTGGAACCCATTTTACAACACGATTTGGTTCGGCACGCATGGGAGAATGAATTCTGATAAGCTTAACAATATAAACACAAATTATCAGATACTGCCCCTGAAGAAGAGAAGCCAACAAGATTATACTCATACAACAGATTCAATGGAGAATAAACATCCTTTTTGCTTATGACTTGTACAATCTAAGTAAAAAGCTTCAAAAATTAAGCATAACTACCGTCATATTTTTTCTTTTTTGGATCAACCATGATTCTCATCAATTAGCAAGAGGAAAAATCCTGCTCATGTATTCGTTCATGAAGCTAAAATTAACAAAAAAGCAGTTGACTTACTCCTAAGCACTCCATCATCTGGTAATAAGCTCTCCCATGCAACGGGGTATGACCTTTACGAGATTCAGAGAAATATCTAGTCCTGAAAGAAAAAGTGAGGGTTTTAGTCAGATAACCATACTCAAACAAATAGGCGATTTAACTAGAAATCCTAATTCCATATAGAAAACCATATACCATTCTTTATATCCAGGATCCACAGTGAAGCCGTACATATCAACTGATTCACATATAGAGAGAGCAAATTCAAGAGCCTTAAGCCCTGTTCCTTTTGCTGCTGAACCAAAGGATGCACCGAGCATGAGATATACTGGATTTGTTATGGGCATTTCCTGCAGAAGAGGGAAGCCAAAAATAAATAATTAAATAAAGACTTGGTGACTCCAATAGTGTGAAATGTTTGTTCGTGCGCGTGCATGTGCTAGTGAATTTACAGGCAATTATTAAACGGAAATGTTACTGAGGAAACATACCCGAATCATTTTGTTCATAATGTCATGAATTGTAGTCTTTATTATCAAAACCTCCTTCCTTTGTTCTGCAAAACAGAGCAGTTTGAATAAAGCTCTAGTCAATCAGAAAAGGAAATATGCCAAGTGGATTTCATATTCGTGAGTTTACCATCTAACTCTACAACTTTGTCAAGTGCTTTAGCAGATCCCCGGTTAAGAAGACGAAATG